>CM057009.1:18986318-19586318 GCA_029891345.1 Dryococelus australis
AATGCCGTGTCCCTTCTGGCTGGATTTTCTGCAGTGCTGATGCAGCTGCTGGTTCCCTTGCTGCTTCCCACGCTGCTGCTGGCCTTCTTGCTTCTGCTGGTTTCCCATACTGCTGCTTCTCTTGCTGGTTCTCTTGCAGGGATCTTTCTTGAGAGACCTTTTTGGGCGCCCTCGCCTTCTCCCTGGGCCCAACTGAAGCCTCTGCCACCACCGCTGAACCTCATATGCCACAGGAATGACACATGTGTCGCGAGACCAGGTGGTGAAGCTCCCATAACTCACTGGGTGTTTGTAAGCAAAATTGCCACCCGACACTTGGACTAATCATAGGGTCCGTGGGCCGGGGGCCGTGTCTATGTAAATCTGGGGCACCGGACCACATTTAGGCTGTGTTAATTTTGTTTGCCTATTATTGTGTAAATTTATATGTTTGTTTTGTTGGCGGTGAGTGAAGAACTCCTCCAGCCTCCCGGCTGGAGTGAATGTAAGTGGCGTGATGTTTGTCTAACATGTTGTTCTGTTGTATACAAGTGTGCTATTTAATCTCGTGTGTAGTGTGTCG
Organism: Dryococelus australis; assembly: GCA_029891345.1. Classification (NCBI taxonomy): domain Eukaryota; kingdom Metazoa; phylum Arthropoda; class Insecta; order Phasmatodea; family Phasmatidae; genus Dryococelus; species Dryococelus australis. The sequence goes on from CM057009.1 coordinate 18,986,881, forward strand.
GTGAGTCCCTAATCGCCCGGGAGCAGCCCTTGGGGTGGGTTTCATCGTTTCAAAGTGTTGTGAGATAGGAAATAAATCCAGTATTATTAACCTAATACAATATGTGGGACCCTTGGGACCAGAATCTGCCAGACTTTGCCAGACCCTAGTCAAAGCAGAGGCCCTCCTCATCATCTCTTCACTGACTGTCAAGTCGGTGCATTATTGTAGGTAAGTAATTGTGTTTGTAACATAAAAAACACAATGTGTTTTTAATCACATAATTTTTTTATGTAATTTTGTATATGTTTTTTTTTGTGTTTTAATATTTTTTATTTTTTTGTATTTTCCTAAACTTAATAAATTTTTTTATTTTTTTAAATTTTTATTTTTAAACGATATTTTTAATTTTAATAATGACATTATTATTAGAAATTATATTAATTTTGATATACTATGATATTGATAATGAGAATAAGCTAGATTAAATTAACTAAACTAAGCTGAATTAGCTATGTCATATCTTGTCTGCCCCCCCCCCCCGGCAACTACCACGACTGGCATGTGTGTCACTTGACCTGGAAGACGAGTGGTGGTTGGGGCTATTTCCCACCTTTAACGAATTCCCACATTACCAGCCTGGGCAGAGCACCCTAAATATTAAAACATGTGTGTTTAAAAACGCCAGTGTCAGATTGGGGTGATTCTATAGTTAAATAAGCTTCAACTATTTATTTGTTTACTGTGGTAAAGTGACGAATGCTGTGAGAAGAAACATCTGCTTCTTGTGTAGTGATGTCAAGGCTTTCGCCTGTGTGGTGATGGGCCTAAAGTGGTCCAATAATGTCTCGAAATTTATTTATTTCAGAAATGCGGCCAGTTATACAATTTCTGAGAACATTATCGCACTTTTTGTTGTGTTGGTATCCCTTCTCCTGTGTCTTTGTGGCTTGTCCCTCTGTTGTTTGGGTGCATGTTACCTGTCTGCATTTCCGTGTTCATTGTTGGTTTTAGATTCCAACATTTGTTTTCTTGTTTCTATGGGTTTCTGGATTACGTAGCACTGTTTCCATACAGCCGAGTATCCCTTTTCTTACAAAGTGTACATTTCCTCTTTGACTTGTCCTGTTCCGCACACAAAACACAGACAGTGTGCAGTATTTCTGAGTGTGTCCCAGTGCACAACATAGCATGCACTGCACGACATCTTCAGTGCAGTATTTATACAGCTCTATACGAACTGATGTGTAAAATAGCGAGGGAATTTTCAACACATCGAGCTCTTCGTGTTGGTGTATTACAGCCCCTAAGACTGCAGGTGAGTCAGCTGCTGTTCGAAATTTCCAAATGTGAATTGGATTAAATCTATATTCACTGAGCTCGGTGTATGAGCTTGGTATTTCTACTGTGTGTGGGGTAGCCCTTTAATGACTACTTTAATTGGCCGTTCATTTTTCCCTGCAGGTGTGTAAAAATGTATGCTGTGTGTCCGAAGTAACTTGAGGAAAACAGCACGCTTTTCTTTCTTTACAAGTACCCTTAAATGTTGTCTATTTATTACTGTGATTTTCAGTTTCGTGACAAATAACTCGTCAAGATAGTGAGGCATATATTTAATTTTTGTGTTGTCTAGAATATACACTGGCGATATGAATTTTGGTGTATGTTTTTCAGTAACAGCCTCCTTCGTGCTGTCCTGACAGTCCTATGTGTGTATGTTTTCAGAAATTGTCCCATTTGAGATGTTCAGGTTTTCTTCTAAATGTTTGTTGTCATAAACAGCCACCTTTGTGCTGTCCTGACTGTCCTCTAAATGTATGCTTTCAGAACCTGCCCCATTTGAGCTGTCCCGACTGACCTTTAAAGTGTTTTCTTCTCCCAGAAGGTTGAAGGAATTTTCTGTGTGAATGTTCCAGAATGTTTCTGTCTGCTCTACTGGAGCGTAACGTTTTCTAGGTGGCATGTGCCAGTTGTGTTGTGATACGTAGTGTCTTTTACTAGAGAAATCGAAGCAAGGCATCTTGCATAAAGTAGTTACCTTTCTAACAATATCCCTCCTTCCTGTGCCTAGTCGTACGGAGGCCGAATCCGACATTGCACAGTAGGTGTTGTTGAGTCGCTGCCGACTTGCCTATAACCAAAGACCTCGGTGGCTGACCAGCTCCCTTGAGGAGGGAGACAGGCTAGGCCTTTAGGAGGCGACCCTCTCAGCACCGAGGTTCGATGAGAAATGTGGCAACTGAAGCCTCCGGCATTTTCCCCTGGCTTTTATCCCACTGGGGTTCGTTGGGGTTGGCAGAGAGTATCGGCCAATCAGGGTGCGCCTCCTCTCCTCTTCTTCCTCGCCATCTCGCAGTGTGCTGCTCGCCTGCTGGCCTGCTCGCCTGCCTCGCCTCGCCGATCTCTTCTCTCTGCCCTGCTGCATTTCTCTTCTCTCATTGGTCGTCCCTGGAGCTCCTTCACCTCCGACCTCAAGGACCCGGTTAGGACTGGGGTTTCGAGCCCTTTTTGTTGCTGCTGCACTGCAACCTGCTCGCCAAATGGGCGTCGAGCTGGTTCCTGATTGGCCGCGCAGGCAGGAGTGATTGCTAGTGGCCGCGCGAGGGGCAGGCAGAGGGGTCTGTGTCTGCTGTTGTGTCTCTAACGTTGGTTGGGAAATCTTATTCTGGGAATTTCTATTTTTCTTCCCTTTCTTCGTGATTGGTGGTATCTGCGATTGATATCTAGGGCGGGCAGTTTTCCAGAAGGGTAAAGTCAAGCTCTGATGGTTGACCATAATGAGCCAGGGCTCCATAGTCATTGGCGACAGGTATTGGTCTGTGTTGCACAAAGTGTGGCACGAAAGTGTACGAAGGATGGCGCTGTTGCCTTCCCTGGACTATGGTCCAGCAATCTGGGTTCGAAGCAGGAGCGTTGGTCTGTGAAGGAAGGGGGGCTGAGCCCAGGGGCAGTTGGTGCGATGTAGTTAGCACGAGAAGGATTGCCTTGATCGACAGCAGAATACCTGCTTTTCTACTGTCTTTTTCTTCTCTCTTCGATGGGCAGGAAGCACCATTTATCTTCCTTATAGACCGCGCAGGTCTTGTAATTAGCGGCGTGGTTGCCTCTGCAACACACGCACTTTCGCAGGGACAAGTCGTTCCGATTTGGCGGGTCATGTTCTACAGTTTTGTGGCCTTTGCCACACAGTCTACAGTGGGGAGGGGTGCCGCATAATCTCGGTGCGTGTCCGATACTTTGGCAGTTGCTACAGTATGTTGGTCCTTCAGGGCGCTGGTACTCTTCGACCTTGATCACAAGACCGCAGAGACCACGAAGTTGAACAATTGACTGCGATTTCTCAGATGCTAGGAGCTCCACAATGAACATGTGGAGGGGCTGGCAATCTCGCATTGATAGTTTGGGATGGATGGTTTCTAACTCGAAGCCGAAAGTGACGAGTTCGTTGTGAATCCATTCGATTGGAAGGCTTTTGTCAAGCCCCTTGAGGGCCACATTGAGTGACATTTCGCTTCTCAGTGTCAGTTACGAGAAGCCGACTGATAGCGATTCCAGAATGGCAATCGCTTTCTGATAATCGACAATGGTGGCTGGTAAATAGCTGACGCCCTGTGGCATAACCCTATTCGTCGTTGGCTGACTTAGGTAGTCTCCGAATAACTTGCACACTTGTGCATATGTACACTGAGCTGTGTGGTATACAGTCAGAGGACGCATGTCAGGCTTCTTCGCCCTGATTGGATGTTGATTCAGCATTATTGGCGCCTGCTGAGCCGAGCTGGAAGTTGCTGTCTCGGAGGAGATGCGGGAGATTTCGCTTGCTTTCCTCTTCTTAGAAGCGAGATCTTCCTCTATCTTGTTGAGTGACTCGTGGTCTGCCATGGCGAAGGCATTATACAAATAACGACGTGACACTATCGTAGATCAATAACGAGAAGTACCAGTCTAGCAAATTCGTAATGCAGTGGCATTACAAACACTGCATAAATTGAAGAAGAAGAGAGAGATCAAATGTATGGATGGTGTTAAAGATTATACAACTTGTCTAGAAGGGAAAATGACTAGGCAGCATTTTAACTCTTCTTGTCCCACAGGAGGTAGACCTTTGGAAGTTATTTCTAGTGATGTGTGTGGACCAATTACCCCAACTACATATGATGGTTTTAAATACTTCCAAACTATATGACGTGTGCCACGTACCCCCAACCCTAAGACCATTTGTCCGGCCGTAGACGGTGCCGACTGCAGCAGGGTTGTGCATTCTACCGAAGGTGGAGTGTGCGCCCGGTCACCGGAGCGACCAGGTTCAGAGCAAGCGCAAGGGCACACTGGCGCAAGTGCAGCCGGTGGTTGCCATAGCAATGCGAGATGCCGCAGAAGAATAATTAGGCCAGTGTAATGAACTGGAACATTTCAGGCCTAAAGATATTTTATTTTGTTGTTAGTTAAAGTGTTTATGGTTTGATTTGCAGGTGTAGTTTTATTTTGTTGTGATTGCAAGGTAACATGTCATTATTTATTTCCATCTTCTGCAGAGTGTTATGTCCATATCATTTCACCAGAGTAACGTAGTAGGAATACTTGTATTTGATTTCATATGTTTATTTACTTTCTTTCATTAACACAAGGGTCAATAATGCAAGTCATCTCAGAAAGTAGTCCCATTTCGGCGCAAGGGCAAGCTGCGGCGAGCCCCCGGGTCGGGCGGGAGAGTCAGTCAGCTAGCAGCAAGTCACGGAGGTGGAGTACATGTGTTAGGATTTGGCATTTCCTGTGCACGCCGGCGACCATCAACTTTATTTGCAACCGAACATATAATTACAATAGACCTCATCACCTGGGACATTTTCTATCTTGTCACCCATTACATCATCTCCACTCCCTGGTGGATTAGCATCGACCGAGGGAGCTTAATGTGCACGTAATTGTTTTAATTGTCATAAGACATTTTTCTCCTTCACCGCATGGCCAGTTAAAATAGCCGAGTGTGATTCATGTAAAGTTCCCTCAGAGCAGGGGTGTAATTTTAATGTAATAATTAACTTGTTTTCAACTCAGTTATTTATTCACGAATGTGTAAGCTTTTCAGGGGATAGGCCCTAATAATTCTCACTCAACCAGCAATTAAGTTCTTATTTTCAGTGTAATCAGTTTTGTCCGATCTGTATGATCGTGTGAGAGGCCCTGACAGTCCATGTAATCGAGTGTAATGAATAGGAAGTTTCTCTGCCAACATCAACAACGGTGTGTAGCCAGCCGACGGGCTATCATTTAGGAAACAATCTTCATCTGGAGCAATAATCTACAGGCGGATGACAACAATTCAGCAGCCACAGCGAGGAGTTTGGTCCTGGGTCGATGGCCCGCAACCCTGGGGTTAAGAGGAGCAGCATCATCTTTGATGGTGTCTGGTGCCCTGGGTATATTTATTCCCTTCTTTCATTATCACCACTCCAGAAAATCCCATTCCAACCTTCACCGGCATCGGCCATGCGTCATATAATAGGAGCGTTTTACAATTTCACAGTTACTTTCCTTTTACAAACAAAAGATGAGGCTCAGGAATATTTGAGACATTATGTTCAAGGAGCTAAGCAGAAATTTCCTGGTGATAGTCTCACAGTTAGTGTAATTCGCTGTTACAATGATGGTATATATTAATCAAAGGACTTCAAGAATTGGTGCTCTGAAAAGGGCATTGAACTGGAATAAACCCCAGGTTTGACAGTACAACTAAATTATACATATAAGCAGATGAATAGGACTCTATAAAATAAAGCAAGGTGTATGATAGGAGAGTTACTAAGGTATTTATGGGTGGAGGCTATTTGCACAGCAGTTTCCCTGTACAATCGAACCCCTCGAGTGACTAATTATATACATGCTGAGTTGTTGAATAGGTATGGGTTCAGACGCAGTCGAAGGAACGAGACTAGGTCAAGTTCTCCCTATGAAGTGGTAAAGATTCCGCCACATGTTCGGGCAGCTATTTGATGGGGTGATGCGGTGCGGCAATGCGTGGAGGAGTCATGTAATCAGGTTTCAGGGAAATCTGAGGAATTTTGTATATATTTACCTGGGCACCAGGCATCACTGGGATGATGCCATACTTTGGAAGAGCATACTCTTGCTGCCTCGGAGTAGTTCGGCCGATGACCAAGGTGGCGTCCTTCCGACATGTTGTTACTCCTTGTAGAATAATAATAATAATAATATTGGTTTGCGTGCTAGGCAGTGGCATAATCAGGTTAGCCACACCCCTGTTACACTTGAAAAACAGTACGAGGAATTAAAGCACATCAAGCAAACACATTTTACCTTAAAAGTCCGAAGACCACCTGAAATAATACACTGAGATTCCTTGACATCAGATTTATTTCAGATAACATTTTCATGAACCTCTAGGAGACAGCTTTACGAGAACTTACCGGGCTTAGACATGCCTGTTAGGCTACACTGATAAATAGGCACGTGGCCATTAATATTTACGTGAAAATTAAAGCTTCCTCAGGCGATGCAAGCACTGGGGAAGTGGAGGAGAGGTGCCCCAAGGGGCTAAAACGAAATCGTTCTGGAAATGATGTCTATTGCAGATTAAATAGTTGGTTTAAAATGTTGAAGTGCTGCTCGGGCACGAAATGCAAGACACACGTGCAACCTACTCATCCGAATGCTAAGCTATGACTAACATAGCGTATGTGATGTGCTGGCCGGCTTGGCGTGCCGGCGAGTCACATGGAACTACTTTCCAGTACAAGTTGCATTACACTTCAACTTACCATGCTTGTTGTATGCTAAAAGTATGTTAAATAAAGCACCCTTCACAACACGCTAAGAATAACTCAAGAACAAACAAGGTGAGTGATATGCAGATGGTAACTTGTGAGCTGAACAAAACACAAAATCACGGAATACACATTGCACTGTTTTTAAGAATAAAATAGGAGGCTTTATAAGTGTATTTCCAAGTCTACTGACTGTGCATGACTTGGCTTCAGCCATAAAGCCTTTTAGTTGCCCTTGTAAATAAAAGAGATCTGGAGTACTTGTGTCCCTCTGCACCATACGGCTTGTGGCCTCTGTGGCCAGGTGCTGCACTAGATGGCTTTTTTAGCCACTTACTCTATGCTGCATGAAATCACATGCACACATATGCACTGGTCGCATGAGTAGAGTGCGGATGGATGCTGCGCTGCATGGAGTGCTAATAGGTGGGCAAGCCGTCTAAGAGGGGGACGTGGCATTCGTCAAATGGCCCCCCTAACAAGATGGATGCAGCTGCTTGTCAGGCAAAGCATCCGCCCCTGCGGCACACATAGGCTTCTTGCAAGGTGCCCATGTATCTTGAACTGCTGTTGCTGATCCTGCTGCTGTTGTTTGCGGTTCGGCAATTTGAATGGTGTTGGGACCCCTCCGCAAGTGCCACATGCTGCTGCCGGCTCTCTCCGCCGTTCAGAATGGCGAGGACAGTAGGAGCCAGCTGACTCGCTACCCTCGCTGTCACCCTCATTGTCACTTGCACTCATGGTATTTTCTTGCTCCATGTCCTGCTTTCGTTGGACATGACCCAAATGAGTTGCTACTAAGGGTGGTTGACCACACTGACGTGTCCCCTTAGCTGTCTCTAATGCACACGTCCTTTCTATGTTGATGCTGCTTACGCTGTCTTGGGAGAGTACTTCGATGACTAGCGTCATTGCGTGCTCTTCGGAACTTTCCTAGGAGAGTGCTGGTGCCAGTTGTTGCACTAATCTCCTACGGTGCGATTGATGGTGCAACACCATCTTTCATTTCGGAGCCAACCTTTGGATGTAACAGGACATCTGCCAGCTGGTTCTCCTTACCAGGAATGTGTTCTAGTGTGAAGTCGTAGGCTTGAATCAGTAATGCCCAATATGTTAGTTTGCTTCGTGCCTCCATCATACTGTGTAACCAGATGAGACACCTGTTATCTGTCCATAGTGTGAACCTTTGATACTCTAAGTACATCCTGTATATTTTAATTGCTCACACTACGGCCAAACACTCATGCTCATATACATCAAACCTTTTGGCAGTATGGCCCAGTTTTACACTCGCAAAATCGATTATGTGACGAAAACTGTAATCTGTATACAGCTACAATACTGCACCCAGCCTCCTCTAGCTGGCATCAGTTTGCAAGTATAAGTGCCACCTGCGGTTATACCGCACAAGTGTAGGGCACAACCTGAAACATAATATGACTTTCTGAAAAGCGGTTCCCACACCATCATCCCACACACATTGTTTCTGTGGCGACAGTAGGTCTGTGAGCAGCAAAAACCATAATGAATTCCTGGAGCCAGTTAATCAAGCCAAAGAATTTATGTAGCTGCTTTCGCGTACATGATGGCTGGTAGTTGTTAATAAGATTTAACTGCTCTGGATTTGTCTTTTTTCCGCTTTCGTCACCAACATGTCCCAGGAAATCTAACTGTGTTTTGTCTATTTCACACTTGTTTACTGCGCACGTTAGCCCGTTTATCACAAGATTTTCTAGCACCATACTCAAGTGGTGTACATGGTCGTCCCAAATCTCCGATCAGATTATGTCATACATATAGGCGAGTGTAAAATCGACTACAAGGCCATCCAGTATACACAACATTATGGCTTGAAATGTGGCAGGCGCACATTTCAAACCGAAAGGCTTTTGCAGAATTGAAAGCATCTTCCATCTGGTGCGGTGAAAGCATCTTCCATCTGGTGCGGTGAAAGCATTTTTCTCCCTATCTTCCTGTTACACCAGCACTTTACAGTATCCGCTATGCAAATAAAGTGATGACAGAATTCTGGCCTTGCCAAGTGATGCAAGTGCGACCTTGATGCTGATGTAAGGAGGCAAAGTGCTACAGGTTGCCTGATTGATGGGGCAAAAATCCATGCAAAAGCACCAGCTCCCATACTTTTTTTTGGCACCAATGTGATTGTGGAGTTAAATCCGCTGCGCATAGGCTCAATAACTCTGTCTACCAGCATCTCCATTAATTTATTCGTGTAAAATATGTGCTTGAAGAGGCATATAGCTACTTGGGGCAGTGTATATTGGCCCTTCCTGTATTAGTGGGATTCCATGTTCCGTTACAGTTGTTTTATGCAACACATAATGTTTAGCGAAAACTTCCTCGGGTTCATCCAACAGACGTTGGAATGCAGCAGGCGGAATAATATGGCACTAAGCAAAACTTTAGGTACACTGTTATCCGTCCGCTTATCTATATTGTAAACAGTGCGTATTTCTCCAGCTCCGAAATGGATACACCTTGCTGCTGGCTCTACAATTGTGTTCTGCTCCGATAACCATGGCATATCCAGTATCGCATCCGCTAGTATTTCTGTTGTCATTATTACAGTCATGACCGTGTTGATAACCGTGCACTCGTATTGTGACTGTTGCCTGTCCTAGCACTGGGCTACTGTGCTGGCCAGTAGCAAGGCGGATTACACGGTTAGTAGGGGTTACATCCTATTTGTTTACGAAGTGCAGTTGGACAAAATTATGTGATGCGGCCGTGTCGATCAGAGCATGAGACGTACAGCCATTCACAAACACTAGAATACGAATGAACTGTGTCGTGTTACCGCTAACCTGGTGTATAAGTGTGTGATGTGGGGTCAACTCCAGATACTGCTGTGGATCTGGGGTGTCAGACACATCTGTCGTCCTTACCCCCACTCCTTGTTTCCCTGCTTGTTGATTGCAGGTCCTTGATAGGTCGCAAGGGGGGTTGTTAGGGTGCTTCCTATGCCAATGGAAGACCTCTGCAGGCTTGCAGTAGCGGCACTGTGTTTCTGGCACCTTGCCGTCATCCCACATGTTTCTATGCTTACCTACACTTCGCGACACAGTGTTCACTTTGCCATTGTTGACATCCCGCAACACACTGTCATTCCCAGTTTTCATAGTGGTTTTGTCCCGGTTCTATCCTATATACAATTTGTACGGAGTCTTTTACTGTTCCCATGGTTTGGAACTTTCTTCCTGGCATTACTCATGTCGCCATCATGCAGCACTACTTTTGCGATGTGGTTGACATGCACCCAGCTCTAAAATTGAAACTGCTCGTAACAGTTCATCCACATTGCTATTAAGCAGTGGCACTAATGCTGCATGGAACTCCAGTAACGTGGTATCTGCCACAACATCTAACTCTTCACATTCGAAAAGCTGAGGGTGGAATCTTCTCACAAGGTGCGTTTTTCTGTTGATGAACGTCGACAGTTATTCATCTGGCTGCTGTTCCTGCCATGTCAACTTACTCTATGCTTGCAGAGACGTGTACGCATCACTGCACTGGCATTGGAAGGAGTGCAGATATTCTGACCATTCGAAGCCTTAGTGATTAATTGACTTCACCCATTTCTTAGTGTATCCTTAGAATTGGTTTCCAACACACCCTGCCCATTCTTTTTCGCATACGCCATAATGTTGCAGGCGCATTTTGCAGTCCCTGATGAAGACTGCTGGGTCTTCATTCGGGGTGCCCGGAAAATTCGGCAGTGTCTGAAACTTTGTTGACTTTTACTTTGGCTGCTTTCTAAGTTATGTTCTGCCACTGTTGTTCTTTCCTCCTTCGGTTTGCTTAGTGGCCAGCTGTGGGTTATGTTTGGCCCACAGTGGCCTGTCTGGTATGTAGTCATGAGTGTGGCAGTGCGAAATGGAGCTCGTATTATAGTCGTCATTAGTTGTGGATAATGCAGGGTTGAATAATATCCGGGAAAATTCTGTAAGTAAGGTGCAGGTGGCAAAAAGGGCATTGGTACAGTAGGACGGATTGGTACAGGTAGTGTTGACTGAGCACACTGCATGGACCAGTTAACAGCTGTTACTTGCACATGGTGTATGGTTAACAGTTGATTATTTACCGTTACAGGTATTGCCTAGTCACGACACTTGTCCCACTCTTCCCTCACTGATGATTCCTCCTTGAAACTATGCTGCTGTTGCTCACATACCATGACCTTACTTCTGTTTTCCTTTCTTTTTCACACAGTGAACGGGGCATCCTCTTTGCTCTGCCACTGTCTGCGATCCTGCGATGCAACTTTTCAGCTTGGCGAACATCTCGTCCCAGTTGTGCGTAGTGTTGCTGTTCTGTGTTATCACGTTTGTGTCACACTCTCTGCACGCATTTTCATGTTGTTCACGGTCGCGAATTCGGATTTGGTAAGGCACTCTTTATGTTTCTGAATTTGGCATTGGATACATTTCAGTATAAATGTCCCTCTGCCTACACTTAGCAGATCACTGCACCAATGTAGCTGCTCGTTGTTTGAAAATGTATTTTCATTCTTGACCTGTTGTCCCGTTTCGTTGTTGTCCACAGCATTGTTGTACACTTACAGAAATTGGTGCCAACTTCGTACTGTTCTACACATCTTGCTAAGAATAATACAAGAATGAACAAGGTGAGTGAGGAGTGGATGGTAACATGTGAGATGAACAAAACACAAAATAAGGGAATACACGTTGCACTGTGTTTAATAATAAAATAGGCACATTTATTAAGTGTCTTTCCAAGTCTACTGATGGTGCATGAATTGGCATCAGTCTTAAAGTCTTTCAGTTGCCCTTGTAAATAAAAGAGACCTGGAGGGTTTGTGTCCCTCCGCGCCATGCAGCTCGTGACCACTGTGGCCAGGCACTGCAATAAATGGCTCTTTACCACTTACCCTATACTGCAACTCCTGCATGAATCCACACGCTCGCATGCACACTGGTCGCACAATTAGAGAGTGGATGGATGCTGCGCTGCTGGAGTGCTGAGTGGTGGGAAAATGGCATAAGAGGGGAATGTGGTAAATGTCAAACGGCCTCCCCTAACAAGACTGTTGCAGTCGCTTGTCATCAGGCACAGCACAGGCAAAGCTTCTGGCCCTGCTGTCCCTGCGTAGCACATAGGAGTTTCTTGCCAGGTGCCCACATGTCTGGAACTGTTGTTACTGCTCCCGCTTCTGTTGTTTGTGGCTCGTCAATTTGAGGGGCATTCGGAAGCCTCCACAAGTGCCGCACGCTGCTGGCGGCTCTCTCCACTGTTGTGTTCGGTGAGGGAAGTAGGAGCCGGCAGACTCGCTACCTACGCTGTCACCCTCGTCACTTACACTCATGCTATGTTCTTGCTCCATGTCCCACTGTCGTCGGGTGCGACCCGAACAGGTGGCAACTAAGGGTGGTTGACCATGCTGTCATTTCCCCTTACTTGTCTCTGATGCACATACTCTTTCTATACCGATGCTGCTCACACTGTTTTCGGAGTGTACTTCAACAACGTGCCTATGGCATCCTCTTCGGAACGTTCCTCGGATAGAGCTGGCGCCAGTTGTTGCACTAAGACTCGTACACTTGTGCTTCATGGCACTACACTATCTGCCATTTTGGTGCTATCCTTCGGACATGCCCCTGCATACGCCAGAGCGCCGGGGGACATCGGGCTTTCGGCATCCACTTCAGATGCTCTCTTTTGAGGTACGGATGCACCCTTTTCTCCTATGCTCCTCCATGGGTCACCAGCTCCTCACATGATTTTTTGCTCCTTTTCAACGCTCACACCTTCTGTTGATGCCGAGCCGATGTCCTCAGAAGGCTCCTCGCTATGCTCGAAACCATTCTCCTCACTTGGCCGACCCCTGCATGACATTGCAGTGTCTGACACAACAAAATGTGGGTGGTGGGTGGCGACTGCTTTGGGAGAGATGCAGACTCACTTTCCTCCTCCTCTCTACGCATTACGAGCTCATCAGGCTGTTCACCATCATGAGTGTTTGGGACATCGGCTTCGAGTTCGTCACCTCAACATGTATATTATATATCACCTTAGCATCAGTAGTTTGAGTTTTTTGGAACTCTTATTACTTTTCCATGCCCAGCAGTAGTACCTTTCCTCCTTTGTTAGCTCACAATGCCCAGGGGCATAACTTCTACTAATTTATTTTGTAATTTGCACCTCTTACTGCTTCGGGCAGCTACAGCCCCTAGGCGTGCATATTTGCATAAGTGTCTGTACACAGAGTCAACATGTGAGTAAACATTGTGAACTGTTATCCTTGTTTTATTTCATGTGGCAGGTCGTTTTACGACCTCTTAAGAGTGTTCGAAACCTAATATTTTCTTCTGACCTTATTCATCACCAATGCACTGCTAGTATGGTCACCATCACATGTAAGTACCGTAAATTATGGGTGATTGTGAAGTGCCCCAAACAGTCTCTAAATTAGGGTTTTTTCCCCCCATTTTTACAAAAAAAGTGGCACGAAAAATCACTTTAACTTTTATGCAAGGCTAATTTTCAAAAATTAATTATATCTCAAATTTATACAAAGTAAGCCAAATATGAAAGCTAAATCAAGCAATTCTAAGCTAGAACAAAACCAATTTAAGCTAAATCTGCAAACTAAATGATGCAAAGTTGGGTGGAATATGGAAAAAAGATTAAAAAGTAATCTAAAATATTCAAAACATATAATCTTTGATTTTAAGAAAATGCTCAATCATTCACGAATTTTCCATTTTTCATTTCTTTTAAGCTTTATATGCTATAGAAACATGTTTCTCATTTATTCATTTCAAACTATTTTTATCCAATTTATTTACATAACGATCTGGTAATGAAATTTTATACTTACCATCGGGAAAAAATTAATTATTTTTTTTACGATACTTAGATACATAAATTTGGAAATCTGTATGAGCATACAAGCTCATGTAGTTTTGTCAATTGGTATTAATTATTTAACTTATTGAACAACGATTCCATTTTTGTTTTATTTATAAAGAAATTTTATTAGATAAAAAAATGGTTATATAATATTTAAAGTTATAAGATGTGAAGTGTAATCAAGTTTACATTTTTGATCTTCCAAAAATTTCAAGCAACATTTATTTATACTTAATAAATAAATTTTTGTATAAATAAAAAGGGAAATTAATAAAATAAGCAAGAATTGTAAAAGTGTTGTGAAATATCAAACACAGAAAGTTTTCCATTGCATAAAGACACAAAAGATAAATATATTAACAACGGTAAAAAATATTCCGCTGAATATGGCAGAAATTAATAAGAATTAGATAAAGAGAAAGTACTATGCGAATGTGGAAAATATATTTATAATCTCCATCTCAAAAAGCATAAAATACTAAAACACACAATACATTAGTAGACATGCTAAATGAAATTCAAAATGGTAACTGTTCAACCAAAATATTTACAGTATGTGATGAGAATACATCTATAAAATTATTTTCTCCAAATAAAACTACTAAGGATGGATATACAACAATATGTTAAGAAAATTATTTGAGAAAAATTATCATATAAAGAAGTTAGATAATTAAAAAACAGATTTAATTATCATTATAACAATAAATTTAATTATTAAAAGCAATTTCATAAATATCAATAATTTAAACATTTTATTCGATTTTATTCCTTCATATTTTTATCTTTAGAGAATTTATTTTCTTTATAAATATAAAATACAATTAAAAGTGCCTGAGGACAATTCAAGAATTGAGTTGAGTGCAAAGAGAGAGGTGGAGTTAAGAACTATAGATAAAATTAACAAATAAAAAATATATAAACTACGAAAAGATGATTTAATTACAAGTATTATTACACAATGTCTTCAAACATGAGAATATCAATTTTAAAAAGCCACAGAGAATTTAAATGATTTAAAATTTGGGGAATTAAGAGTTAAACTAAAGGCTATAAATAAAAAATGTACAGAGACTAATAAAAAATGATTTGATTACAATGCTTATACAGTTTATTTTTAATGAAGAAACAAAGAGAAACTTTACAAATTTAGCTTTTTCAAATTACAGAATATGCATAAAAAATAAAAATAAAGAATTAAAAAATATATTTCCTTTTTATAATGTTATTTGTAAAACCAAGAAATAAAAGTAACCAAAATTTTTAAAAATTACATTTTATTCAGTAACAAAATGAAATTGATGAGTTATCGAAAAAGTTTAAAGGAAAAAATGAAACCCTTTTTTTTATAATAATGATGAAATGATTCCTTTACACCAATGTGAAAATGATTCTCTTGTTTTATTTTATAATGTTATTGTAGACAACCAAGTTATAATACTTGATTATTTCACTATGGGACAGCATTAAATTCTGATGTATTTTATTTAGTACTAAAGTTTTCGAAAATACTTAAGAAATGTTTAAGAGATAATGCAAATTTTATATGTATATTTACACATCATGATACTACTGTAAAGCATATTTATAATGACATTATTGGTGGAGACATGACTTATGAGAAATTTAAAGAGATCTGTGCAAAATGTTAGAATAAATAATATGGTTTTATAACGTTAGATTTGAGTACAAAAAAGATAATGGGAAATACAGAATTAAAATTAAATATTTTAGAAAATAGTTCCGTCTAATTACTCTTCTTATGTACACGAGATTTCTTTATCTGCCTCCGCTACTAAACTTAAGAAACTCTTGCTACAACTCGAAGAATCTTATCGCAAATGTGCTGCTAACTAGTCACTGCATGTCAATCACTTCGCAGATGTGGTTCGCTACATGAAGCTTTAAAATTATCACATAGAATGGCTCACCAAATTACTTCTGTGGTTAGATGCTCGACTTTAAACTCAAGGTACCTGGATTCGAATCCTCGATCAGAGAGGATAATTTATAGCGTGGAAATGAAAGCACCCATATTCATACTATAAATTAACATCCAATTTGCTCAAAATTTCAGCTAAAAAAACATTGCTCATGCTCATATAGAAATATATGATCAGTAGTTGTAATTATATGGTTAAAATGCTAACTTTTAGCATTTAATTTTTTTTTTTTGTAATTTTGAGTTGATTTAAGTTTTTTTGGTAAGCACTATGTTTGGAGTGGTATTTTTGGCTTGCTCTCTCTCTTTTTTTTGGATGTCCTGGATTTTATGCCAGCAGAAAGTTTCCTATCACTTTGTTTTTTGTTAAGATATAGGCCTACCCTAAATGATTTTCTCCTTTTGGTATTTTAAATGGCATTTCCTTCATTGGAGGTTAGGCAAGGGAATTGGGCTGTTTTGGGATGGGATAAGCCCTCATTATTACTTGTTCATTTTGTTTGGTAATAATCATGTATTTTCTGTTTCTTTTTGTTTCTAAGTAAGGCAGTGATAGATACTTTAATAATTTTATTTCAAAATGCTTTTTTGGGCGGTAATTTAAAAAAGTCGTGGCCTTAAGATAGATTTCGAGGTTTTGGATGGAAAGATAACCGATAGCTGTTCTTTTAGAATTCATTTTTTAAATAGTTTTTTTTTTGGACATATATTTTTAATTTCCCAACTTTATTTGTTTTGTTTTGGTTTACTTTTTATTTTAAGATTAGATCATTTAAGTTATTGTGGGATTGAATTAGGAATCTTTACTTTTTTTAACTGCCAAGGTTCTTAAGGAACTGAGGTCTCTCGTTATTTTTAATCTGGAAGAGTATTGTCACCGCTTCGATCAACATACTTCTACTGAAGCGACGGCGACTGGCAGTATTTTTCTTGGCCCAGGTGCGAGTTACAATCCCCTTTCAGCAGTTAGTACGAATTATTATCTTCTGCTTGTTCGGAGCAACGGGGTGCAGCTGCAAGCTATGTTGACTGTTTCTTTGATAGAACCAAGATTGTTGAGATGACGGGTTCACATATCCGCTAGGCAGTATGAACTGTACAGGGAAAAAGGGAGTTGGTGGCGAGTTATCGATGTAACGATCGCGGCAGTGGAAGGCTCTGATTGACTTGCCATGACGTCGGCCTCGCTCGCGATGTCAGAGGGGGGGGGGCAGATGTTATTATCGGCTGTGTGTGACGAAGTCACGAACTGATGGGCTGACAAGGAGAGTTGGGAGTGTGACAGCGGCAGTCAAGCGGGAGCAGCTGGTGCAAGCGGTTGCAGGCGATGCGGCCGGTGGGCAGCCTGGAAGGCGGCCATGGCAGCACGTGGTCATGATGATGTGAAGTATGGGGTAAAACTGTGGTGAGGTGCCTGGTTGGGACGTTCTTCCCTGCTTGGCAGGAAGAATGGCCCTGGCCATACTTTCAGTAGGTTTAAGTTGATAGTTGGAATTTTAGTAGATAGACTTTAGTAAATAAGGTCTTGACGGTGATGTAAGATGCTGCAAGTGAGGTGTGACGGTGTAGGGGATGTCTAGAGACCAGGGCTGCAACTTTATAGGTAAATATGTTTTATCCATCAGAACTGGCTGAGGGGCCATCAGGGTTAGATTTCATTTGTTTTAAATAAATTAACAATGACTTGGGAAGGAACCTACATTTTGCAGTAGAGTTGGTTTTCATTTACTACATATTTAGCTGTTTTATATTTTATATGTATAGCAAATGCATATTTTGAAAAAAATAAATAAAATAAAATAATTGTCATAATATACTTATATCCATTATTTATATATGATATACCTTTTTAATTACCAGCATCCATCACAACAAGATCAATTTTCCATAAATCATCAATCCTATATGTTATTATTTCGTCGAAAAGTTTTTCTTGCTGGTTTATATAATTAATTGATTATTCCTCCTCTTGCATTGGGCAATTTTTTTTAGAATGCTGATTTATTAGAATTACATATCGGTTATTTACTTTTCTGAACTAATCGTCCATTTTTAGTATTTTAATTTTCCATATTGTTATTTTCAGTAACTTTCTTACACTTCAAATGCCAAGTATTCTCCATTTATTATTAAAAAATATTGTTAATATTTATATTTCACAAATATTTATATTATCATTAACAATCAACATAATTAGATATTTCAATATTTTATTATTTTAAAAGTTAAAAACTCACCTCTATTTACATCAAAAGTCTTAATGCAATATATTTTTTGTAGTGCCCTTAATAACAGTCATAGTCTCAAAATGTAAATTATCAATAATTACTTTGTAAACCATACAATCAGTTAAAAGAAAAGAAAATTACATCATTATCTATGTGAAAAAAATTATTATTTTTATTCCACTTCCCACGTAAATAAAATATATGAGATTTTCCTTCCTTACATTTTTCAACTATCGAGTTAAAAATTTCTAATTTATCATGTGATTAATTATAATATATTTGCTTTTTTCAATATTCGATTTACCAAGTGTAAACCAATAACTCAAAACTGATTGGTTTAAATTCTGTAATTTAAAAGATATTTCTTTATCAAAAAATCTTCTATTGACTGTGTCTTTTCCATCTATGGGATCAGCAATATTATTAATTATACGATTTTGAAGGGAAACATAATCTAGTGTATAAACAAAAACTTTACTAATTTGATCTTGTAAATCAGAAGCAATAATATTGTATTTTGAATCTACGCATGTTTTTAAATCAGAAACAGTATCTTGAATATACAGCTGTTTTTTTTTTAGCATAAACAGGAGCAATAGTTTTGTATTTTGAATCTACATCTTATGTTAATGCATCTGTGATGCCCGAGCAGTCAAGGGCTGAGCACAAACACTCAAAATGAAATAAGCTAAGTCAATTTAACACATTTAATTTAATCATACACTGAAATGTCTACACTTGCACTTAAACTTCTACTTACTTGGCGATGTGGCGGAAATTGAAATGGGAATTGTCAATATAAAACAAAATAAGAGTTCGACTGGAAGCAAAAACTTATTAGAGCCACGGTGATGAAGGAGGGCGGAGTATCAGCGCAGCTCCGGCGAGTCGTCCCAGGTGGTGATGTGCAGTCTCTGGTGTCCTCTGCTGAAGTCCAGCATCCTCAGGCCATGCAGGGCATAATAAGGCAACAGGAATGTAGTGGGGAGAAGTCTCCCTCCACCAAGAAGTCGTGCATGAGCAGTCTCCCACCAATGAGGAGTCAGAGAGAGAAGAGTCGCCAACCAATGAGAGAGCAAAGTTAGGGCGTTAACCAATGAACTAGAACTTTGCACACGGCCCCAAAGTGTGATATCGAAATAATGTGACGGAGATATAACGCGTGATACAACTCGTGATTCCAGGAGTCATGGGACTTAAATATCATGAATAACAGGATGTATTTCCCATCTAATGTGGTTAGCAATTGCAGTCACACTGTGCTGAAATAACCATAGGTTGTATCAGGGTGGATACAGCTTCCTGCTGCAGGCACCGCAAAGCTTGATGGTTGCGAAAATACTTCATTAAAATGTTCTCTCTCTGAACTGGAAAACTGGCAGAGTACCGCGGCACTACACATAAGCAGAAACAATACTATTGCATCTTGTGTTTACATCTTCATTTTAGCATATGTAGAAGCAATAGTTTTGTAACTTGAATATACTTTTTTTACAAGCATAATCAGAAGCAATACTATTGTAACTTGGATCTAAGTTCATTTTCAAAGCATAAGTAGAAACAATAATATTGTATTTTGAATCTACGTATCTATTTAATGCATAATCAGAAGCAATAGTATTGTATTTTGAATCTACATCTTTTTTTAATGCAAAATTAGCTATTTATTTTGGAAAAATCTTTTATTGACTGCATCTTTTTCATTTATAGGGTCTGCTATACTAGGAATTCTACGATTTTGAAGAGAAACATAATTTTTTGTATAACTAAAAACTCCACTAATTTGTTTTTTGTAAATAAGAAACAATAGTATCGAATCTTGAAACTAAACCTTTTTTAAAGCATAATCAGAAGCAAAATTTTGTATCTTGAATCTGCATATTTTTTTAAAGCATAAGCAGAAGCAATAGTGTTGTATTTTAAATTTACATATTTTGTTAAAGCATAAACATTGTCGTCAATGAATTTTTTTTAAAATTTGATTAATGGTTTTCCATATATATCCATCAGTTAATAAGAAATACATTATATCATGAAACCTAAAACCTCTCGAAAAAAGATATCAAACAATTGAACATAGTTGTTCCCAAATAACTGAATTAAAACTCTTAATTCGATGATAATTGTAATAAATATTTTTCTTTTTTAATTAATATATTAGAAATATTACCTCAAAATGAATCAAACTAGTAAACGTCATTATTTTCTTTAAAATAACAAACCCAATGATTCCTGTATTTGATGAAATATCAAAATTAACCACAGCACATTAATTTTTGTATATTCTTTTTGGTAATTCATCAATCATTTAAATATTTCTTAAATATTTACTTATTATTATTTTACATTTTTTAAATATCAAAATTAGATAATGGTGATATATTCAAATTTCTTTAGGTCTTTAACTTTTTTTTTTTTTTGCAACTAAATAACTTTCTGATTTATTTTCCATCGCTAAATTATGTCTCTGTTATAATTCTTTTTTATTTTTTCTTGTTTGTTAAACACAATTATGAATTGCACTAGTTCCTCTGACTAAAGCTCTAATTGCAGCTAAAATTTGAATTATAAATTGTAAAAAACCGCCATGATGTAAAAAATTACCAGATTTCTCTTTTAATAGTTTTTTTTATTATTAGTGTTGGCAAGTTAATTTGAAAACTTTGCCTTCTTTTATTTTTTTTATTTATTTTTCTCAAGTTGATTTTTTGTTTAAGATGTATCTATACCCAAATCTCTTAATTGATCAATGGGTATATCAAAAGTTATATTTGTTATCATCATTTATAAAGAAATTTTTAAAATAATTATTACATTTTAATACCCCGCCCTAATTTTCTTTTTGTAAACATAGTTGAAGCAACAGTTGCAGATGCAATTTTTTCACCAAATGGAGTATCTTTATTTAACATAATTTCTTTTGCTTCTTTATATAAAATGTTGTCATATTCATGTCTAGATTTTAAATCTTTATGATCTCTGTAAGCAATACCATATTTACACGCTTCATCTAAATTATTTATTCCAATATCTCCTTTTTCCAATCTTTAGTTTAATTCTGTAAATGGTCCACAATAATTATATCTTGGAAAATGCATTTCAGGCACATTGAAGTTGTTAAATGCCGAAATTATTATTACTTTACCGTGATGTTCTAAATTCCAAAATAATGTGGAATTACATTTAAACTCTAATAAGATATGGAATTCCTTCTCGATTATTAATAACAAAATAAGAAAACTTGTTGTTCAACATATTCATTATGCTCACTTTTTTATTTTAATAATTTTTTTTCCTACATTTTCTTTGCAATGAATAACTAACAGTCTATCTATCAAATTTCTAACAACGCCCATGCGACCACATTCTTTTGGTAAAATATTGCATTTTTTATGCCTTCTCCAGATCTAGGAGTTCTTGGAGAAATCCTTCTTTCAGGGGTGTTTCGCTCTGATCTTATTCTTTTACAAAATTATCATAAATTGGTTTAATTATATTTTTGTACTTACAACATTTTTCGAGTTTACATTCATTTATGGATTATATTCTTGGAATGCAGAATTGGTTAATAAAATAATACCATTGCAATTTTTTAAGTCATTATATGTGTATTCATCTTCAAGATCTGATTTTTTATTTTTGTTAACAAATTAGAAATCCCTTCTGTTAACTTATATTTTCTTAATTTATTATTTTTATCGTTCTGAACCAATGGTTTATCACCATTTATCATTGCTTTTGTGTTCTTAAAGTAAAAATTATATTCATCTCCTTGTAAACCATATTGTGTTTTAATAATATTAATTCTTTTTTAAATTTCTTTTCCGATCTTTTTTTAGTAAAATCAGATGTGGTATGCATCAAATTTTTATCGGTATAATTCCCATTTGCTCTTCCAAATTAGGAGATTTTTGTTCTGAAAATAATTCTCTTTCATATGATGTTTCTTCTGGTGTTGGAGGATAATCTAAATTTTTTGCTGCTACTGGAACTTGCGACATTAAATTTTTATTTTATTCACTTAATTGGTCTACTTTTTTTTTTACCTATATCTCGTAATTCGTCAATTGAAAGAAAGTCTTTCTTCTTATTTTTTCATAATCTGCTTCATGATTCTTTTCAAAATTTTTGTATCTTTCAATGTATCTTTGTATCTTTTAACTCGAGAAACTACCCTTTGATATAAATCTCTCATTTGTATAATTGAAGACCACAAGTTAATAAGGGGGAATGTCAGGTTTTTTTAACACAAATTAGTTATTGCTGGGAACGGTTGCATTTTTGATGGGCGAACATAACAATATTATGTACGCTGCATAAAGATGAATAGTTAGGACAGTATTGTGCTATGAAGAATGTGTGTACTCTGTAAGAAGGGAGGATGTCAATGTTCAAAGGTGCAAGAAGGGGAAATGTCTGTGTAAAATGCAAGAAGGTGAAATGTCAATTGCAATGAACTTTAATCGTTGCAATTGATTGGCACAGTTAGTTCTATGGAGTGCAAGTTATGTACTCTATGTGGTAATGTAGTTCATACAGTTCCACTAGATGGCATTATGCAAAAAATACAAACGATAAACTGTAACAATTTCTCTATGGCCATGAGTAGCAAATTCATTTCAGTACATATGTTTTGTCTAGTGTTTGCAAACATTTAATGGTATAATGTCATACCAGTTGATGTATTTGTGTACAGCTATATCTATTTGTAAGTTCTGTGAGATCATCTACCAGAACAGTGTAGTTATGACAGGCACTGACGAAGAAGCAACAGATATGTGCAAAATATATGGTGGAAGTACGAAAAGAAAAAGCTATAGTCTTGCATGTGACATCATGAAAAAATTGTATTTATCTTTCCACGAATCAGGACCTGAGTGTAGACGTTCAAGGTTTGGTTGATTTGATGTGATTATTCCAGCGAAGTGAAGAGACTCATTAAGGAATTCAATTGTATGGAGCCTGTACATGAACGAAACAGTTACTTATGTGGTTTTATATTAGTTCATGCAATAAGAACCGGCACACTAGGCTACCAGAAGAATCAGCCAGATTTCATGATAAGGCCTACCCATATAATATAAAGATAGTTCATTATGGACAGGTTAAATAAATGTCGGTATGTTATTAAAGTATTGGTGTCACTACATAGGTTATCAAAGAAATAAGTATAAGTCGTTAAAACTAACTGGGCAATCGCCGAAGGTTATGTGAGAGGGAATTATGTGCAAAAGCACTGCAGAATGAGTGACTATGTTACAGATTGTGTTGTGAACCACATAGGTTCTTTCAAAGGAAGAGAAAGCCATTAGAGTAGGAAAAAAGTAACAGAACTTACCTACTGGAAAGCCTGAATGTAGATAAAATGGATGACTTGAACTGTGAAAAGGGCTATCCTCCAGTTTCATATGAGATTTACAGAAGAGTTTTCACAACAAGGTTCATAATTTTGCTTGGTTACCCTCGCAGTGACATTTTCGGCACTTGCTACAAGTACCAGGCAGATGTAAAAACCGCACAAGAAGAACTGTCTGTGGTAGCATCGGGAGACGATAAACGATCAATTAAACACAAGCTACGAAACTAAGAGATACAGAGCGAGGTACACAAAACCAAATCACAGGTATTTTATGACAATGAAAAGTAGGCAAGAGTTAAAAGCAAGAAGAGTAGAACAAATGAAGTTCTCACAATGGACTTTCAAAAACTCATCACTTCCTAATATTACTACAAATTATGTGTACTATTGGCGACAGTTGTATCTTTATCCTTTCAACATACACATCTTATGTGGATAGTTTGTGTTCAACTGCTAATCAGAAACTGTTGGCGGCAAGGCATCTTATGAAGTAGCATCAATGTTTCATCATTTCATATGTCAAATATTGGATCCTGCAGTACAAGATCTGGATATATTCTGTGACTTGTGTACTGGACAGAATAAGAACTGGACCATTTTAAAATGCCTGCATTATATGGAATGTGTTGCAAGAAGATTGAGATAAATGAAAGTTACATTTCCCATATGAGGACATTCCTATTTGGAGTGTGGCCGTGCTGTGGAATTTGGGACAACCCACTACAAACCTTTTACTTTTCATGTTGTTGCAGTTGATCAGCCTTTACTGCGAAACTGGTCTTCATTTCTGACCCCGCTGTATCAAAAGATATGTCCTTTTTCTCCAAGGCTCATACGATAAATTGCTTTTGAGCAATATCATTCTCGACTTGCGCAGCATAGAGACACTTCCAATGCAAAGTGGGAGTCTGACATCATATTACCCATCAATATTTCAAATAATTTACATGAGTCATTGCAGAAAGACGAACTTTTGATGCCGGACCCCCTTCATGAAGGTAAAAAAATGGGATTGTTTGCAACCTGTTGGCGTGTGTTTGCACACCCATGCTTTATTGTATGTTGTAAAACTAAGCAAAATTATGGGATACTTGCGATATACCACTTAAACTAATATTTTCTTGTTTTGTAACAGATTTGATAACAATATCTTTGGAGAAATGTGGTGACCTCCAACATCTCAAACAGTTTGGCAATCCTGAATGATAGAAATACCTTGAAACCCTGTAATGCAAGACTAGCCAAGCAGCCAACCAAACCAAGAACAGGAAGAGAAGCAAAACTGAATAGATTTCACCTGCCTATAATAGTGAAGTTTTTTTGGAATTGCAGTATTTTTTGTCTATAAGCTTTGTTATATTGTGATCATAAGTAATACCATGTTGTAACATGGAGCCTATATCACATTTGGTTTAGTTTAATTACAACCAACATGCTAAATGTAATATTGATTACATGTGACATTCCTCATTCTTGTATTTTTTGTAATTGACATTCCTCCTTTTCACGAGGTATAATGTGTAGTTACAAGATAAGAATTATAATAGGTTTTACAAATTATTGTTTGCACACCCTGTTCATGTTGTTCTGTAATCTGTATAGTGCACTGATTGTAGCACAATGATTTGTTCCCACACTGAATAGTGACTTCCAAACCTTAAAATCTCTCTAGTGTCAAATGACATGAAACTGACATTCACCCTTCTTGCCTTGGGCTTTTCATATAATTTTGTTTTTATAAATGTATAGAGAGGTTTCAGAGACAAACTTTTCCTCCGACTGATCCAACTAAGGGGAATTTAAATATTTACAATAATATAATTGAATTAGATATTCCTATAGGTGATAGATTTTCTTTTTCAAAATGATGCTTATGTTTATGAACAATATAGTTTACTAAAAGATATAAAGTTGGAGATGAAGCGAAATATGATGAATCAGATAATATTGATGTTTGTTCTAACTTTTTCCCTTTTCAGTTTTCTAGAGTAGGAATTCTAAATAAGGAAATATTATTGAAGCTGTTGATAATCCTGGAATAACATCAAAAATGATGAATAATTTATTAAGATCACCATGTGAACAAAATTATTTAGAGTTTGCTGGCTTTTATAATAAATTTTTAGTAAAAGCTGCTCATAGTAATAAAAAAATAATATCCTATCCACTGAGATATCTGTTTGGTTTTATTCGCGACAACAATGATATTTATTGGAGAGGTTGTTAAAAAAATTACTTTTTTTCGTAGTTCATATAATAAAAATTATTTATTTATTTATGAAAAAAATGCAAATGGTACAGTTCATAAAAGTTATGCCGATCCAGGTATAATTGTTATGCAAAAATTATATATTATGTGGCCATTGCTATTTAAAAAAATATACAAAAAACCTAAATTGCATATTAGTTTTAATTAATGGCAATTTTTAGAAAAATAAGTTCCTGTTAGATCAATTGTTTTTAACTTTGATATAAAAGATCAATTCAATAATTTACAATTTGACAAGCCCGATTTTGTAATTGTATGTTTTCAAATGAATAGAAAAAAATCATGCTGAACATCATGTGCACACTTCTATGTTATATCACTGTAATGTAAGAAATATTTATGTTAAAAATGGAAGAAATGAGATTTTTTCCAAAAGAAAATTTTAATCTAATATTGAAAATAGTCTTTGCGATAAAAATTTTCTTGCTTACAATGGTTTTAGAAATTCAAAATCAAAATTAAATGCTGTATATAGAAATAATTAACTTTATTCTAAACCAACTGTAAACTTCCATGGTGATACAAATTGTTATTCATTTTATGGTCGAAGACCTTTATATCTTATTGGTTGTTTATATAGAAAAAAACTGCAGATAAAGAAAACATAAATATAAAAATTAGTGTGGATTTTAATAAAGCTACTGAAGCAAAAACAATTTGTACTGTAGTTCTAATTAGGGAAAGGAATCTAAATTATGATTATTTGAAAGAAATCATTGCTGAAGATATGTAAATTTTTAAAATAATAAATGGAGCAAACTAATTGTTACGATAGTTTAAAACAATGTATAGTTAAATGGTTACATCTTTTAAAACTTTTAGAAATTTTCAGATTTACAGTTGAATTGTTTCATTGAATAAAAAATAATTTTGTTAACCAAAAATGCTATTTTTCTCCTAGTACCAGTTTTATTGGTGCCAATTTTAAATGAATCACTTTAATTTGCATTTGCGTAAGTTTGGCATTTTTATTTTTCTTAATAAATGTATTTTTATTAAATATGAAGTCGTCTATCTTACTTTGCAGCCTGACTAACATTTTAAAAGGAGGTTGTGTTTCAACTTACAATTTATATCATTTAGATACCATGTCTGACGATCTCAGAAAAATAGTTTTAAAATTTCCCCTAAAACTACAAAACTTGCAGTTATTGCTCTTAGAAAACATTCACAGCGAGAATGAGCTTCGAGAAATGGGTGTCAATCTTGAGCAAATGTAAAAATTGTTTAAAAAGGCAAAAGAGCATCGAATATAAACTTTATTAAATAATAATGTAATATTTCACTTCATTTTATCTTAAATTAGCTGGTTTTTACCTTAAATTTGCTTGATTTTGCTAGCTTGCATATTTGGCTTACTTAGTATAAAATTAGGATTTAATTAATTTTTGCATAAAAGTAAAAGTGATTTTTTGTGCCACATTTTTTTTTTTTTTTTTTTTTTTTTTTTTTTTTTTTTTTAAACATGAAATAACCTTGTTTTAGAGGCTTTTTTTGCCATCTTTGGAGCTATTTTGAGATAGATATTAGGCTTCATAAACAGCTAAAAACAGGATAAAAACCTCGAAAAAACATAAAAATTAAGGGAAAAAGAATTGAAAATTGAGTAAATTTTAAGTGAAAATAGGATTGTCCTAAATCCAACCATATACTACTCACACACACCTTAGGACTATAGTATTTTGCGCAGATATTTACCCAAATAATTTCTAAAGATGGAGCATATTCTGTAGACTCCCAACATATAACCACAATAGATGGTTTATTTCTTACGAGATTAAAATCAGGGAAGGGGTGGAAGGAATCGTAGCGAACACACATCTTACTCGTTTCCGCCGCCATTATCAACTCTTGGTTTGATATGTGGAGCTCAGTAATTGCACATAAATTCGAAGGATATTTGATTATATATGGCGTGGTTAAAACTGTATATTTATTTAAATGCCAGCACATCTTTATTTGAAATAGAAATAACGTTTCTACCAGTAGGTAGTATGGGTTTCTTTGTCGAATCCACATACATGATAGTTTTATCATTTTTATCATAAAGACATGTGATGTAAATGCTACCTGAATTATCTACTCTCGTAACATTTTAAATTATTCTCGAACTAGATATGCATAAATAATTAAACATTCTGTCATAATGATGGATTTCGTCATAATATGCATTTAATTTATATTTCTTCAGATCGGTAATGCTGGCAATTATGACCTTGTCATAGAAATAAGTTGGATAACTTTTCATAAATCGCAATATAGTATCGAAGGAAGCTATCGAAATTCCATACATTAAGTAAATCATATTCGTTCGTGTTACATTGTCCAAATTTGTATTCAACTGTAAATTAAACCGTTCCAAACTTTGCTGGTCACCACAATATACACATGCCACATCCCCGCTGTTATGGTTTTGGGGCGTTGAAGTTTTTAACTTGAAAAATTCGCGGTTCTCTTCGATATATTATAAATTACCTACATACGATTTCATAGCAAATTTAAAATTTTCATTATCTAAAACCAACTTGCCTTCGGACGCAATAGAGTTTTTGTGGAATAAAATGTTTGTGTTTGCCCCATTCTCGTATAGAAATTCAGGAGAAGTGTTTGATATGATAACGAGGTTCCTCTGAATATTTTCATAGACTTGGAAACCAGTACTTTCGTTAAATTATTTTGCTAGATTTTTTTTGAAAACGATGTCGCTATCTCCCATGAACGAATCGATAATCTTCATCACTAATGTGTGTTTTCCATCAGGCCCGACTTCCAAGTTCTTGCTAAAATAGTACAAATCAGATAAAGTTGCTTTGAATACTACTATTCGATAGAAATAGTGCCAGCGAAAGTCACGCTCAGCGTCAATTATTTTCTCTCCCAGGTCTTTATCCTAGTAAATGGCAGAAATCCCCGGAATCCCAACTAAACTATGAGTAGTTTACGACATAATGTCGACCATCAATCAAACGATACATATATTCGGCATTTGATGGAAATTGTTCGTTCACCGAAGGTTTGCATAAAGGTTGTTGGTATTCACATAAATTTTAGGGTTTTCATTAATGAAAAATCGTAGTGTTTTATTCGACCTGATCATTTGGACAATCGCTTCATTTTTGTTTCTGTTGTACAGCATGGAGGTGTTTTGATCTCCTATACAAATGTATTAATACATAGAACTTCTGGATGTGGTGATCACTTTGTATGAAAAGCCAGCAACTTGTTTATTTAGTGGGTTTTCCTTATAATTGTCTTTCAATCCTGCCATCATAACCAAAATAGGCGTGTATTTGGTCAATTGGTTTTAAACATGTCTAAATTCGTCATCAAAATGTTGACAAATTGTTTAAAAACATTGCAGAAAAGATGAAAATTAGAGAACAAGTAAGTGTCGCAAAATAATTGATTAGCGTATTGTTCAAGTTTAACGAATTTCGCATTTTATTGATAGCTATTATGTGAACAACCACCAATTTTAATTAGTGGTTGTTTACTATGTACCAATTCAAATCTACTGGTGAATAAACAGCCTCCTCCGAGGATTCAAACACTCCATCTTGACTATTTTGTTCGTAGTTATTTGGTTCGAATGAACAGACAACATTGGCCCTACTTACATCCAAGTCCAAAATGTTTGCTTTGTTATAAAATTATTATGGAACAGCGAATGACGAATGTATCAGTGGAAGTATTAGAGGAGGGGGAGGAGGACACTGGTGCGGACGAGGAAAACGGGAAGGAAAACTGGGAACTTTGATCGTCGTCTTGTCGCTTAATAACGGTCATATTTTTTTGGATAGCATATCATAAAATGATGTGTGTTTAAAAGAACAAGCATAATGTGCTGATATTGTGCATTTGAAAAGTACTTTTTAATCCTGGGATTCTCTATCAGAGATACTGAATCGCTTTCGACTTGAAACAAAACCGTAATGTTGTAATTATTGATCAATTCCATCGCCTCTCCTATTAAATACTCTGAAGCGGATCAAACGAGTGCAAAATACTGACATTTATTAGTATTCAAATCAGTATATTCAAGCTCATCATTCACCATAATAGTTTTGTATTTGGTATTATATTGTATTCTTGGAATTTCAAAGAATAATCTACAATATAATTACAAGAGAGATAAATGTTTGAATTGTTACCGAACTGAACATAAATTAGTACATGTTCTGCCATTAAATGATCGGGAATGGGAGTCTGAACTGTGCCGAGCGCTGGCGATGTAGAACTATCGATCGCTACTTTGACCAAATCTTTATTCGATGTCACCTCTACACTTCTCTTTAATTTATTCGTTACGACATAAACGAAATTACTTTGCAGCTCGAAATATTCGACGGGAAGGTTTGTCAAATTAGTATCGTATTAATAAAATAGAGATGAGCATTTGAAAAACAAGTGATCGATTGATAGGTATTGTAAATTATTTATGATTTTTGCCACCAACCAGTCGTTTTCTGCATTGAGAATGGAAATTGACAATATTCCCAATTCAGTATTGGGTTATAAATAAATATCTTTATCAGTGAACTCAAACAATTTAGCCGTAATCACTTCGGTATTAAACTCTATGAGATTTGGCATTCCAATCTCATCTCTGATATATGACTTGACTGCTGTAGATTTACCACCCAACCAATAGGTAAAATCACCATCGATTTGGTTGATGGTGGGCATCAATAATTTGAAACTGACCAGGTTTTTAAAATTTATAATCGAATTATTTATGCCTATATGGTTCATCACAAAAACTATATGTCCTTTAAAATCGTATTTAACACAATTACCCGATTTAGAGCCAATAAACCTCATCAACCTGGCTAAATATATGGTCTCGCGAAGTTGTAAGTTTTTCGCAAGTATCACAAATCCAATTTTGCTAGTATCGGGTACTTTGTCAAAACTTGGCAATGTTTTTAAACATATTTGATTCGGTGAACATTATGTTATTCTTGAATTTATCCAATACGTCGGTATTATTAAATCTCGAACGATGTTGAGAAACTCTTTCGGGTGGATTTAGAAATATGTTATGATTCGATTTTCGCCAAGTCGATTATATTCTCGAAGGAACGTATATCCACATCATATAAAAATCAAATGGTTGAGTGCAATTCTGGTGTAGTACACAAATAATGGGGTGTGGGTCGTTTCCCAATAGGCCAATGTGCGAATGCTTAAAAATTGCTTAGTCTGTTTCCAATTTGTGTAAACATTGTGATATAATTTAGATTTTTTGTTAATAAGTCTAATCCCATATCCCTTTTTTCTCGCCTCCGTGTGATATAAATTATCCGGAAGTATCTGCTTAAACATTAGAAGAAAAGTATAGTCATTCAATGATGATAAATTTTGTAAACTATAAATAACTTTTTATAATCAATTCATTTTACCATGTTAGAAGCACGGAAAAAAATGTTTCGAATTTTCGTCTTTTAGATCTTCTGAAATTTCAAAGACCCCTTTTTTAAATTTACACCATTTAAATTGTTGTTGTTTTGAAAACTCTGCGAACTTCACACATTTTTATTTTGAGTCTTATATACAAAAAAATACATCCAATGTTACATTATTATTTTTAAAAAAGTGTATATACAATACATTATAATTTACAATAATATTCATTTTCACACTATGTATATATATATATATATATATATATATATATATATATATATATATATATATATATATATATAACATTGGTATTCCCCCCACTATACATGTTGATGAGAATGAATGTCTTTTCCTTCGTGCGAATTGGTACACAACCACTTATTGTCTTGTGTTAGAGACTTTTCCACAGAATAACGATTACTGGTGATGAGGTTAATGTGATACCCATGATCAAAAAAAATTTCAGTCAAAAGGCAATAAATATATGGCACATCAACACACTTTCGTCGTCCATTGAAAATAACTACTTACCATTGTTGTAGGAATTCACAAGATCGAAAACATCGTCCTTGTTCTGTGTGCAAAACAATTCTTCATTGATGACCCACTTCTGATGTACTAAAAATTAAATACCATCCATCACCTTCGCCGTGGACGATTCTTCTGATGTACTCGTTGTCGGAAAACAAAATTGTACTTTCTTCGCATAGATATTTGTTGAGCAAAACAACAAAACTACTGCAAAACACATCTTCAATTTCGTTGGCACCATCCTTCCTATTCCACTGCACACATCGTTATACCGGCTACTGAAACCATCCACATATTTATAGTTGAGAGTGGGTTACAAACAAAAAAACACTGAGGTGTGTCTTATTTATTTTTTTAGCATTCTCTTCAACTCAGCGGCAATTTTTTTAAACTGTTAATTTTGTTTTCGTCGTGTTTGAACAGCTGCAAAATGTTACATTTATTGGAATAAGTGGCCAAAAAATTTTTTATGACATAAACAGGTTCACAATCCCGCCATAGCGTAACATCGGTCAAATCTTCTGGTGCAAACAAGTCTGTTGTCATTTGCCAGATTTGATATTTGTAGGAATAATAATTTGCATCACCTGAATTTGATTTTGACATTGTTTTCTCGCCATATGAAGAATACTAACGAAATTTCAAATTAAAATGTTATTGTCACAAATGTATTGCAACGTGAAAGACAAAGGCAATTGTTAATGTGATTTGTAATCACAATGTTGTAAGACAAAATGTTTCTTTTTTCAGTAAAATTTAACAAATTGTGGCAGATATAGTTGATAAATATACTAATTACCCCTATGTCTAATTGCTGATTTCATACACGTATCGAATGAGGCGTAATAATCTTTCCATTCCACCCACAGGGTCATTACATCCATCTAGTTGTAGTTCATGACTTGAAGAGTTTTTTTTACTTATGAGAAGCTATATACATATATAAGTTCATAAAAAGTAAAAAAAAAAAAACTAATAAAACAGAAGAGAGAGAGAGAGAGAGGCAGATAGGCAAAGAAAAAAAAAGAAATGTTCTACGGCACCAGGTATAAAAGGCTGTGTATGTTTTTAATGCTACCCCAGTTCCCGAGGCACTCATACCTCGAACATCAGGAGTCAGCACTGTCTACTGAGTGGAAAATATGGATTTCAAGTGGTATACTAGCAAAGACTATGTAAGTGAGGTTATCTCGCATTTATAGATAGTACGGATCTCTTTGGAACAGAGATAAAAAATACTACAATTGTAAAAGTTTAAGATGTAAGGTTTTCAGAGAGTTATTTTTGTTTTCCATGAAATATGGAGAATATGATATATACAAATACACAGTGATTAAAAGTATAAGGCCTTTATGCGATTCCTACATACGGGAATGCAAGAAAATTAAATGTGCTAAAAAAATGGTCTTGTTCACGTGCTAGTGCTGTGGTACTTCAATCTAATGATATTCATACAATCCCAAGAAATTCAATGAGAAGAGACTCATTCGACCGCGATGGATGAAGTTTTGCAGAAAAGGCTGGAAGATGAGGGCCAGGTGGTTGACGCAGCAATGGATGTCAACTTTAAACCAAACAGTATGGCAGATAGTAATGGCGAAAAGACTTTTTTTAATACCGAGTTTAATTTGAAAGAATTGGAAGAAGAATGTAACCTCATCAACAATATAGATATGAAATACGCAATCTTCAACTGCGAGGTTTTGGATGGTGTGGCTGTGTACAACACATCCCTCAAACATGAAGCCATGGATGCCAACACAGTCTATTTTAGCATGTTTGTCAATGATAAGGTTATGGATAACACAGTCAGCACCGAGGTTATGGTCAACGCAGCCAACGAAGAGGTTATGGACCAGGCAGTCAACACCAAGGCGGTGAACCACACATGCATAATGTTTGTCAACGGCGAGGCAGTGGACCACACACGCAACATGGCCGTCAACGACGAGGCAGTGGGAGATGCAGTTAACATGTCCGTCAATGGCGAGGTTGGGGACAATGCAGTCAACACGGCTATCAATGGCAAGGTTGGAGACAGTGTAGTCAAAACGTTTCTCAACAGCAAGGCTGTGGACAATACACTCAACACATCCGTCAACCGCGAGGTGGTGGACAACACAGACGAGATGTTCCTCAACAGCAAGGTTGTGGATAATGCAGTCAATACCTGTCTAGCCAACACATCCATCAATGCTGCATCTGACAAATCCATCAGTGATGCAGTCAATATGTCCATCAACAGTGAGGATTTCGACATATGTGTTTTTTGTTGTGAAATTGATGGAACCTTCAAAGAATAATTACTCAAAACTGATTATCAACCATGTGGTAGAGGTGGGTTGTCTAAGGGTGGTCAAGTCAAGTTAGATGTAGTATTGAAATTTTAAAAATCTAATATTTACAATATCTTTTATATTTTTTATATAAAAAATTAATAATTAAGTGTTTTTTTAATTTTTACAATTTATTTTACATAATCTATGAATCGTTTGTGGTGAATGTACTAAGTTCCTTTGGAAATCTCCCATTTGCAATATCCAACTGCACTTCATAGCCCATTAGATAAAATTCATAGCTTTCAAACCATTTTTTTTAAATTCATTGACTGTCTTTGTAAATGTTTATATGGAAGTCTGAGGTAAGGAGGCATTCAAAATTGCATGTATGACTTTGACGTAGTTGTGTAAATATTTAACACAATGAATCTGATACATTTCGGGACATGGCACGTAGTTTATTTTTTTGTCTCGGCGGTAATTTGGAATAATTTTCCTATGTCAAGTACCGATCTGCCTGACAGTCTTCGGGGTCGTACAAGAACACCATCTTCTTATGGCCAATGTAGGAAGAACCAAGACTATCAATGTACCTTTGACGTGCAGACGAGTTCTTGATATTAACCAACTTTACATTTTCGTACAATTCTGTCTGGTCTACTTAATAGAGGTAGTTTTAAATGGCAAACAATTCGTTTTCGAAATTAAGGAATTTCTCAAATTTATAACAGTTGGATACTTTGGTCATATTCGCAAAGAAGGCAAGTGCAGCGACATAATTGTAGATTCATTTCACGAATCGAGATGCATTGCGTTCATAACCTTTATGAACAAATGAACAAAGTTTCAAGACGTCTTGGTTTGGATTACTACAAAATACACCGTAATTAATCAAATTTGTCAAAGCAAGTACTTTTTCTTCACCAATGAGACGGATGCTAGTATCTCAGTGCCTTCGAGAACGATGCCCCTTCCATTGATTATGTTCATTTACTCGTTTATGAGCTCGATAAACCTGTTACTGTCCGATTTCAAACGGTTTGTAAACTGGTATCCATTGGTATCTGCGTCAAAGACCATTTCGCGATACTCTATCGGAATTTCGCTAACAACCACACAGAGTTTCACCTCGTCGTACACTATTAGATTTTTATTCGCTTCCAGAGTAGAGTAGGTATCATAGGCATCTTGGCGAACGAAATATACCAACTGCATGAGCTTCTCGTTTGTCAGGATGTTTATCGTTTCTTTGTGATCGCGAATCGCATGCAGTAGATACAGTATGGGTGTAACTCGACATAAATGTATGAGAAGTTTCCGTGCAAACAACATCATATCTATGCTATGGGAATGCTGACGAACTTGACTGATGGAGTGCCGAAAAGCCAGTTGGTTGATTTTACCATAATTTTAAGCGAAAGTTCCTTTGCACCCAACACCGAGTCATGTTTTGACTCCTTTCTTCGGAGACTTCTTTTTTTTTTTTTTCTTGCATTTCAGATTTCAGGGATTTCATTTTTTTTTTTTTTTTTTTTTTTTTTTCAGTTTGCGAGTGAATGGGCGAGTAAACACACTATACAGTTTATAGTGAATGGAGTTGTGGCATGCAAGAGTAAACGAATCATAATGGGAGTATCACCGGCCAACGAGTTTAGTTCCGCGATTGAAAGTATCATCCTTCCGACGAGATGGACAGAATACATCAGATCTATGTACACCGAATAATTTTTGTTTTCGTCTTCAGTCACGTACAAAGCATTCACATCATTCTTCAGCATTTCGTCGAACATGTCACAGGATATCTCAACATTCTCAAGCACTAGATTCAATGCTTTGACGCAACAGCAGCCGATATTCGATCTAGAAAGTCGTTTGTTGATAATGTTTGGGTAGAAATTATTGACATTCTATTGAATAACGTTCCAAAAAAGACCATGGTTCGCAAACACTACGGCTCCGGGATATTCTTTTTTCATGTGCTTGAAATTTGGTTTGCTGTAAATTGGTCTAATGTTCATCATGGGCGTTCTTTCGGCGAGAGACCAACATTTCAGATCGGGTACTGCCAGTAAAACGGAATCGTTGCGCTGATATTCCGGTAACATACCAAAAGATAGCGCATGATACACGGACGTGTTCGCTATCCTGCGAGAAATTGCACTAATCAAACTGTCTTCGAGACCACAGTTAAACAGATTGGCCAACTGTTTGGTGAAAATTACCAAATTAAATTTTTTTTAAATTCCAATCACGACCACACAATCACTCTCATTGTAAATTAAAGCTTGTTCCATGTGGTAGAAAACGATAGAGTTTGTGTTTGTTTCACCTGTAAATATACGCCAAATGCTACTGCCTATGTATTCGCTCCGATGCACTTGCATGTTTGTGTACTGAACTTTCACTGCAATAACTTGTCTTTGTTGTAGGGCTTGATGAGAAATATATTTATCATGCCCTTGTCTCGAAACTCGTCGTCTGTGATGGTGTCGTCGAGAATACAATAAATTCGCATGAGCGCCGAGTTCAAATCGATTTTTCTAAACTTTTGCTCAGGTAGTTTTTAGATAAGTTCCCCAGCGACAAATTTCTACTTGCCAATGCATTTTTTTTTTCAAGATCGTCAACGTATCGAATATGATACCGTCGTGGTAAAAACGAATGAGTGGAGCTGTGGCCAATTTTCCGAGGGTTACGAATGCTTCTATTTTTTGTTACATCTTGAGAACCTGCAATTGTGTCAATATGAATTTGAAATCATATTCGATAATGTTGTAGCCGAAGAAATAAAGTGGGTAGTTTTGGCATCCTGTTAGCATTTTCAGCAAGTATCCCTGACTATACCAAAAGAGAAAATTAGTAATGAGAGCCTTTTTGTGTGAGAAACCTTTGATCCAAATACATTTCGTGGGGGGTATTTCGTTTTCTTTTTTTCGCATTTCCACATCGAAATCGTCGGGCAAGCCGCGAAAATTTAGGCATGAAATTATACTCTTTTCAACATCCAGATAATCGCAGTAGAGAACCAACCTAAGTAGTTTTTCTGGAACAAACCCTCTCAGGGGCAAGTCCTCCAAATTATCCACATCTGTCTCGATGTCGAATCTCACGACAGGGATGTACTTGTGCATGTGAGAATAATCGTAGGATGTGTCTAGGATCAGATGCTTTGACTCGGTGACTACATATATACCATATCCACGAAATATGTTTTCTACAACGAGATTACCGACCCCATGTTTCGGCACTTGAAATTTGAGTTTTGCAAGTTGATTCCGGTTGAGGGATGAATTTTACAACAAACCCTCCAAAGTTACAGTATCGATATACAACTCCATTTGCAACATGAAATGCACATCAGTCGACTGGATGGTAAAGCAATTATTTATTTTCATCATTCATACAGTGCTTTGTTCACCCCATTCACAAGGGTTTTGAATTGCAGGATTGTGTTTGTGCTTTTAAAATGTTTATTTAATTCATAAGCATGTTGTAAGTTCATGTGTGTAAGAGTTAGGTGATTTTCCACCCCAGATCAACAATGGTGCATAGCCAACCGATGGGCTATCGTTTAGTATACATCATTCACCTGGAGCAGTAATCAACGGGGCAGAGGTCAATACTTTAACTGAGAGGAGATTGGTCCGGGCATACAGCCTGCAACCGTGAGGTTAAGGGATACAGCATCAACAATGACGTCGCCTTGACAGCATCTGGCACCACTAGGTATAATCATTCCTATACCTTACCATCACCACCCCCAAAAACCTCATTTGCCCTTTTCCGTCCCACCAACAGGTGTGAAATTGGATGGCCCAAGTAGGGCTATTGCTCATTAAGCCAAAATTGACCATGTCAAATTGATTCCTCTCCGTGTGACTAATTTCTCCCATCAAAAATTTTCCCACCAAAAAGTTTTCCAAATTTTCAAAAATGTTCCGAAGTTTTCCTGAATATCAATTTTTCCCGCCTTTTCCTACCCACAATGGCGCGAAGACGACAGGAAGGCAGCAAGGGCAACGACAGCATCAGGATGCTTATGGGATGCTACATAGATGCTAGGGAAGCTTGACAACATTCTACAAGCAATGTCACACCATAAGCCATGCCACGCCACTTGGAGGTGAAGCAGAGGGAAATTGCGAGGAGGAGAAGTTACTGGGTGGAGGCTACCTGCCCCAACCCCTCAGCAATCACCGCTACCAACCACAAGCGGAAACCCTCATGCATGCTGTGCATCAGCTTGGCGTCAGGTCATCAACCATGCACGGGGTAAGCAGCCAAGCCACACCGTGAGAAGGGAGGTTGATCCCTGTTCCCCAACCCCGCAATTCCATGCTGGTTCGTCCGCTTCGACAACACACATGGCTTCATTTACAAACAAAGCATAGCTGGCAGAATGACTGACAGCTCTCCAGAGTAGTGGTGTCTGGAGTGTTTGCGCCCTATGGTGTGCTCTGGACAATTAGCAGGTGAGAGTAAGACCTACTGCCAATGCATTAGTAAGACCAGCCCTACAAACACCCATGCCAGTGACGTCTGTGAGAGAGAAAAGGACAGTAGCAGTGAAGTGATGCAGGGTAATATAAACTTTCAAAATTTTCCCACATGAGTAAAATCTGAAAGTGGACATTTTCCAAATTATGCACCTCCGAAACATTGTGATAACTTACTATGCAATGGTTAGAGTACCACAGTACTTCAGTGTATACAATGTGACATAAAATACCACCAAGAATGCATCAGTGACACAAAAATAAATCTGTTTTAACACTCACATTTCTTTGCTTTTTGTGTCATTCTATTTGAACAACAAATAGGCAGGGTGTAAACCTAACCTCAAATGTAACCACAGACACCTCATGAGATCAGGTGTTGGACTTGTTAGGATAGTGGGAAAACGATGTGGCAGTAAATGTAAACAGCAATCATACACAAGTGATGGTGGCATGGGATGCTAGCAATGTGTCAGTTGGAGCGGCACCAAGCAGAGGAGGGGAATTGTAGCAAAATAGGGGAGGAGAGCAGCACGAAGCAGGGATGTAGCGCACTCCTGCCGCACACGTGGCGAATGTAAACCAACCTCCGCCACCCGAACCTACGCCAACAAACACACCACGCACATACCAGACATCCACACCATTTTTCCTGCCACTACCACAAATATTTCCAAAGCATATTTATCCATCAATTGTACCAATTTACCCACCAACTTTTTCCAAATTTCCCTCTTGTTAATCCATATGTGACAACAATCCCGCAGGCAATAGAAAGTGTGCTACAAAGTGGAATCATGGAGACTAACCTACCTCAACACTCACCAAAACTGATAACAGCGAAAACACAGTCCAAGTTCCAAACATTATCGATGTTCTCAGGCACACCGACGTAGATCCTGCAGCACTCCTGGAAGATTGTGTATCCTGCCTAAACAGGTACGGGATGAGTCGCGACGAATGGGCCAACTGTGTCAGAGCGCAACTCCACGGAGATGCGCACTCTTTGTGGGCATCCATCAACCACTATGGACTTCAGTGGAAAGAGTTTCGATGTGCATTCCATTTCAAATTCAGAGGGGCCTTTGCCTCTCTACAGGCCCAGAGCAGATTGACTCTGAAGGGTCAACAGTTGGGTGAGTCATTAACCGCTTTCATTACATGTAAAAGTCAACTTGTTAAATGCTTTTATCCAAACTTGCAAGAGCGGGAAATGCAGGAGGAAATTGCTGAATTGGATTGACCTTAGTTCAGAGCAGCCTTAATACATCTGTTAAACAGAACATAAGAAGATTTAATGCATGCCACAATAATTCTGGAGAGAGCACATGAATCACAACACAGTGACCCAAATGTAGTACTAGGGCGACACGAGCAGAGAGAGGACAGTTTAAGCATGTATGATCCTGGCAAATGGCAAAATTTTTCACAGCATTCTCGTAACAACAATAATGGACAGGTGCATGAAAAATTATAAAGTGAGCAACTGCACAAGAAAGGATTTGAAATTAACTTCCATACAAGTCTAACTGCAAGGA
This sequence comes from Dryococelus australis, assembly GCA_029891345.1. Taxonomy (NCBI): domain Eukaryota; kingdom Metazoa; phylum Arthropoda; class Insecta; order Phasmatodea; family Phasmatidae; genus Dryococelus; species Dryococelus australis. The sequence continues at coordinate 19,026,584 of CM057009.1, forward strand.
AATCACATCAACAATAGCATGCAAAGAGTACATGCTCACATTTTTTTGTTTCTTTTCAGCATTGTTTGTATCATTCATTTCGCAAGTGTGGGGGAGTTCAATGTAAACATCATCTGGCAAAGTAAGAAATGGAGTTAGCATAGTAACAATGAAGCAACCAAAACGTAAAAATTGTGCATGTTAACCTCATTTTCATCACACCACTCCATCAAATACTATAATCCATATACCGACATTAGCAAGTAAGAGCAGGCTGTACATAGCATGAAGGAGGGCATGTACACACAATATTCGCAAGTAAGAGCAATGTGTACACAGCATGCAGGAGGGCATATACATACCACCATAGCAAGTAAGTGCAAGAGGTGATGTAGGAGTACATGTACAGTGCAGAAAAGGAGAGTATGTACATAACTATAAGAGCAAGTGAGCAGAAGGAGAATTAGCATGTAAGCAAGCAGGTGAGAGGGAGGATACCAGCAACCAAGTAGGAGATGTCATATGTATATAGCAAGTTAGGCGAGAGAAGGACGAGAGCACCGGGTGACCGTCGGCAGGGAAGTCGGTCCCAGTGTCCCGACCCCACGATGGTGCAGGCAGTGCTAAGCTCAGGGAGGAGCGAAAGAAGACACGAGGTGTGGCAGCACTTCAGGGGGAGATCCCGCAGATGACCCGCCCATGCACACCAACGAAAGTTAGCCACCAGAAGTGAGGCAGGATAGAGACACCATCGATGAGCTCCAGGAGGAGAGGAGTGGTACAGAATGTGCATCAGCACTTAAAAGAGATGCAAGTGAGGAGGAGGAATGTATGTGTGAGTTACCCAGAACCGATACACCCCTCAGGGAACCTATAATGCTTCCAAAAATGCAAGTGCAGGAGCAGGAGGAGCATGATGAGCAGGTTCAAGTGCAAGTGGAGGAAACACAAGCAGAGCAAGGAGGAAGGGGGGGGCAAGCGAGCAAGCAAGAGGAGCATGTAGATAAGCAGGTTGAACTAAAGTTAGGTGTTAATGCAAGTGCAAGTTTGTTTGCAGGGGCTGTTCAGCCGGGTCGAACCCGGAGACGGCGGAATGAGCAAGACAGCGAGGAAGGTGACAGCAAGGACAGCGAGTCAGGGAGCTGGCTCTGCCTTCGGCGGTCACTTCGGCGGGCGCACCTACCTCCACCATATTAACAATGCACGCAGCCTGACTTGCCTGGCAAGAAAGGGCAACCACCGGCAACATATCATGCGGAAGGTCCACACAAACGACGGTACCACCTGCCGCAACACAGGCTGGCCCGCCTCTGCTGCTGCTGCCAGTCACATCGGATAGCCTACAAACTGTCTCAAAATGGGAGGGGGGTTGACGTGTGCCATGTGCCCCTACCAATAAGACAGTTTGTCCGGCCATAACCTGCAACGCCACCGCAACAGGGGCTGCATACTTTGCACAGCGTACAGTGTACACCTGGTCGCTGGAGTGATAACAGAAGGACTTATTTAAAAAAATATAATTAGCAGTTCTTTTTAATTTATGTAAACTATTAATGCACTCCAAATGACTGGTTATTTATTAGTTTTGTCCCATCATAGTATGGATTTGATGTAAATTTTGAGGTTCTGTAGGAGAATAGGTGAAGATTATTAACTTGTCTGGTGTAGTAATGGTGTACATCACTATTTTTAACTTTTTTAATGTTTCCCATGCAAAAAAACATACTATGGTGAATATACATGCATGGAAGAGTGAGAATTTTGTTATTTATAAATAGCTGCTTACAATGGCTTCTCTTTCCTCATTATTTATTAATCTCACTATTTTCTTCTGTAATCTAAAAGCCTTTTTCCATTTGGTCGATTTACCTCAAAATATGGTTCCATAATTTATTATGAACTGAATATTTGAGAAATAGTATGCAAATATTGTATTATTATTACAAATCTTTTTTAAGGTATGTACAGCAAAACACACTGAACTCAATTTTTTACAGACACTGTCAACATGCTCATTCCATGTTAAATTACAGTCTACAATGAACCCTAGAAATTTAATACTATTTATTGTCCTTGACTCGTCTTCTGTTGTTGTGCATCTTTCATCCTGCATTGTATGTTTATTCATTTGTATGAAATTCATGAGCACATATTTGTTTACATTTAATAGGTATTAATTTATTATACTGGAACCAACTGGACATCTCAGTCACTGTTTGTTTTGTATTTTTATCAAGAACAGCGTTATTTAAACTAGTTCCATAAATGTTTATGCCATCCGCAAACATTATAGCTGAGCCGTTGGTTATTTGTTCTCGAAAATCATTAATAAATATTAAGAATAAAATTGGTCCAAATATTGATCTGTGTGGCAATTCTACTCGAGTAGTTCTGGTATTGGACATAACATTTGTAATGTGATATTTGTCATAATATCTTCAGGAGGTGATCTATTTCTGTCTTCAAGATATGATTCAAACATATTATTGGTTACACCTCTTACGCCACACTGTCAAAATTTTTGCAATAAAATATTGTGGCCGACACAATCATAAGCTTTTGAAAGATCTGCGAATATACCGGTTGAGGATTGTCTTTTATCAAAAGAAATTAATATTTTTTTCAGTAAAACCATAAATAGTATGGTCAATGTCTATAGATCTGCCTTCTACAAAGCCATACTGATGCAATGAAATAACCTTGTTTTTTATAAACAATTGTGTTGCAATTAATTTCGTATCAATTTCTCTAAGATTTTTGAAATGGAAGTAAGAAAAGCAATAGGCCTATAGTTATTCATCAATGCCTTGTCACTTTTTTTATGTATTGGTACTAATTTTGCATATTAGAGTCTGTCAGGAAAAATTCCCTGGGCAAGATATTCATTGAAAATGTAAGTCAAAAGTAGTTTTATTAAATAAGAACACTTTTTAGCATAGTCATAAGTACAGCATATATTCCACAGGAACTTTTACTTTTGAAATTTAAAATTACATGTCGTCTTGTTCAGAGATAGGTGTAAATAAATAACAGTGTGTTAGCACTCCAAGTGTGCGGTCTTGGGGTATGTGTGCAGGACTAATATTTGTAGCTCTGTGTTCATTTTGCAATTTTATTGGGATGTTTGTGAAATAGACATTTAAGCTATTAGATATTTCCTTGCTATTTTCGATTTTAATACAATTAACTTTCAAGGAAAAGTTAACACGCCTTTGCCTGGGTTTCAATTCATTATTAATAATCTTCCATATTGCTTTTGTTTTATTTGAGGAGGAGGCTATATTTCCCCCACTGTATTACTTCTTTGCTACCCCGAGCAAATTATTATACATACACACATACACTAGAAATTAGGCTACCGCCCAGTGGCAAGCTCTCTTAACTCTCCTTCACACAACCAACTCCTTTTCCACTCCCTTCCTGAACTTACCAACCCCTCTCACAGATACCAATTCCTCCCTCAACACATTCCACGCCCTCACAGACCTCACATGTATGGACTGCCTACCCCATTCTATTCTCCTCCACACCCTCTGAAGCTTCTCACTGTTGTTTCCTTTTCCTCTAAACACCCCCTTACTTAGCTTGCAGTGTAGTACTACCCATCCTCCCTCTTCAATCACCACCCTGTACATCCTGACTAGCCGTTAAACTTTCCTCCTGTCCTTCAATGAGTTCCAACCCTTTTCTTTCATCATCACTGATGGCCTATAATTCCCTTCTTCCTCATCATTCTGCCCCTGCCTTCTCCACCTACCCTTCACCCATCTTGCTGCCCTTCTCTGCACCTTTTCCAGTTCTCCCACCTCCACCTCCACTTACAGATCCCATACTGCTGCAGCTTATTCTAACATTGGCTGTACCATTGTGCCACACGCCTTCTCCTTCACCTCACAGCTGACTCCGTTCAGCACCCTTCTCAGCATACCTAGAGCCCTTCTTCTCTTTGTAACCACCCTCTCAACCTGTTTTTTTCCACCTGAGGTCTCCCTGCCGTACAATCCCTAGATACTTATATTCTACTGCTTCTTCTATCTTTTGTCCCTCCCATCTGTACATGTCCCTGCTTATCACCTTCTTCCTTGTAAACCTCACTACCTTAGTTTTTCTTCCATCTATCATCATTTTATTTTCCTGGTCCACAAACATATCTTGTCAATGTCCGTCTGCAAATTTCCGCTCTCCCTTACCACTTCAGCATACACAACACAATCGTCTGCAAACAATCTTATTTTTCCCCTAATCCCAAACCCATGTCATTTACCATTATGGTAAATAACAAAGGTCCCAGCACGCTTCCATGTGGTACCCTTGACGTAACATCCTGTTCATCCGATATTGCCTCCCCCACTTTCACCCTGCCTTCGCCCCCTGAGAAAGTCCCCTATCCATTCCACTATCCTCCTGTCTGGTATCAGTGCCTCCACTTTCCTCATAAATTTTTCGTATTGCTTACTGTATAATTTTTGTTTTTTCCCTGGGTTCTTAGCATTTTACGCATTGTTTTTATCCTCTGTCCTGAGACTGTCAGAGCCTTACTAGTTCATTTTATTTTCACAAGTAAACCTTATTTATTTAACTTAACATCTTGTCGCCTGCAGGTTCATTAGGGAATGGTAAACCAAGAATACAATGAAGGGAATACAAGGAAGTAATGGGTCAAATTGTCTTTATTGAGTCACCCCAGAAATTGCATGGAATGAGTTCGAGAAACCATGGAAATTGCAAATCATGGAGGCTGCATTCGGTTGCTATTAAAAATATGAGAACTGATTTGGTTGTAGGCCTATAGTCTTGTATTGATATACAGCTTATTTCTTGATTATCACTGCAACTCTGCCGACTTGGGGAGAAAAAAATTGTAAGAGAGGAGTTTTTATTAAGGTGTAGCCTTGTACTGGGTTACGAGATGATTTGCCATTACTAACAAATTAATTCCATAAACTCCTACACTGTAATAGCAAATTGGCCTTTAGAAAAATACGTATCTACAGTTTTATAAAAGTGCCTGTACCTCTAACGAGTCTGCAATTTACAGGTTAGACCTTAAATTCATGGCTTGTTAGTGACCGGAACCGCACTTGCAAAAATTAAATACACTGTGTTTGTTAATTTATATACTTACGCAGATAACATATCCTTATAGACAATAATTGTGCGATATCTTTCACGAATGTATTCACGGTATATACGAATACACTAAACACTGGACTGGCATGGCCCGGCTCGTCCTCATTTTCATACATTAACATTAGTTTTCGTTCGTCGGTGAATTATTAAAAAAAATATTATAGTTTTAAGGTGTGTTTACATGCCAAATTCACATTTCACAAACGTAAGAATAACACAAATTTAGAGATAATTCAGAACTAGTGAGTTAATATAGCACTCGCAAGGCTGTTCAATTTCAATGTAAAACAAAAGTTGTCTCTCTCCCTCATGGCTGCCTCACTTATAGCGCACTCGCAGACGACTTCAATAGAGTATTAAATTCGATTTTAGTACGGTTAAGTATTATCACAGCTTTTAATAGCTCCTTTAGTCTTAAAAGAATTATTTCCTGGAATATTTTCAAGGCAAATACATAGCGAACGGGAAGCGAATCAACCAAAACACCGTATACAACACTTCCATTTAAATGTAAATAATTCATAACTTTGCATATTTACCGGTGAAATTTATATCTAGTTATGTGAGACAAGCACACTCACTCTTTATGTATATTATCGTTTAGGTCAAAAACGGTTTTATGTTAATTTATGTTGATTTTAAAACTCATAAAATTACTTGTGAAAGATAGGCCTATACAATGTTTTTGGCTACTATCGATCACGTGACTTTTTTTAACTGAAAACAACCGTCGAATTCTATGGTATAAACTGGTTTCACTTGTTAACACTGTACGGTATAGAACATAGCCACCCCCCTGGGAACGTGTTATTTGTGTAACATGTTTTCACATTTAAACAGTTTTTTTTATAACCGTTTCGTTAAATAACGCTTATCTCTTCTGGCCAATGTGAATTATTTTTTGTCAGCCATATTTGCGCTTAAACTGCAGCACGCTAGAGACAGTGCGGCAAAAATTGCAATCATTTGACATGTCAATGAGCCACTGCGCACTGTTAAGTTCTCTGCAGTAAATGAAATTTACTATGAACTTTGATTTCGTGTAGTGTGGTCACATTGCGTTTTCATAAGTCTTTGGAAAATGATGACAGTTATTCAAACAAGCTGCAAGTATGGGTTTGGTAAACCAATAACATACATCGCGTGAAGTATAAGCTGTGCCGTAATTGTGCAATGAATGAAACGGTAATGAAGCCTGCTGTCAGGTCGCCTAAGTCGACGCCCATAACTGAGGATTATAAAATTTCCAATACTGTTTTGGGACTTGGTATTAATGGCAAGGTAGTGCAGTGTTTCTCAAAGAAAAGTAAAGAGAAATACGCACTTAAGGTACGTAAGTTATGTTGAACGTGTGTTATTGTTTACTATTGAATTAATCAGTTTACTATGTTGTAACTTTTCTTGGTGTTTGTCATGGTAAGGTGGCCTTTAAATTTGACTGTCGTGTCTAGGAATGGTACTCTTAATGTACGATATATAGTTTTATGCTGTGGATATTACTGGCGGTGTTTTAGAAATGAGGTGATTGGTTATGGGAAAGTGATGTGAAAAGTAGTATGTACAGAAAGCTCAGGATAAGGGAGAAAGATATAGCTAGGATTATAGATAGCAGTTATGGAGATTAGAAAGGCAGTGGTATAGGTAATGGAGCCCTAAAGTTTGGTGGGAGAGAAATGTGTAAATATCTTGGAAGTGTTGTTTAGAAGATCTTTTGGGGAAGGCAAGTTGCCACAGGGCTAGGAGGAGGCATTGGTGGTTCCAGTTTACAAGTAAGGGGAGAATAGGAAAAATCCTGGCAGTTAACAGGCCTGTGAGTCTCACTGTGAGTACAGGAAAGGTGAGGCTTGTAGTGCAGTGTGTTGTAGAGGTTATGAATGGAAATAACTGACCGCAGGAATACCAACATGGTTTTACGGAAGGTTATGGTAATTGTATTGAATGGGAGCGTTATCAAAAATAAAAGTTTTAGTGGAAAATGGTATAAAGCAACATCACTTACACAGGACATGAATTTACTAGGGGTATTATGATATTCACATTACATGCTTCTAAGTCCGATAGCTGGGAGGGCTATGAAGAACAGGAAAATTGTATGGTAAAACACATAAATTGCATGTAATTTGGATTTCTTAACCACGGTACATCAAAATGTCTAACCACACTGAACACGTCACTCTGTGCATCACAATATTCACAGTACGTACTACCAAATGCGATAGTGGGGAGGGCTATGAAGATGAGGTAAGTTGTGGGGTAAAATACATGAAAGTTACATGTCCTTTATGTTATTTAACCATGTTAAATGCAAGAAGATCTAACCTAACTCCGCAATATCTGATTACAGGGGAGAGAGTACAGACATGAGATAGTGTGTTGCAAAAAGCATAAAGCGGTTTTCACAATAGAGCAGTTCGTTGCAGCGTGTCACGTCTGGCACTTAAAGCCAGCTATGAGCATTGTTTGCATCTTCACTATAGAGCAATGTTCTGTCGCCGGGTGCCGGCATCACAGCCTGTGTTGCCATCTGTTAACCTGCAAGGTAGCTCTCAATGAAATGTTAAAAGCGAAGGAAAGTCTGAATTTTTTTTTGCCTTTTAGTCAATAAAATGTATATTTTTTAGTGATATACACATTTCTTTAATAATAATGTATTAAAATTTTGAAATTATGTTAGCATGAATGACTCTTCAGGCATCTGGAAACAATATCCTTTTGTTTTCCTAAAGGTAAGAAAAATCTATGTAAATTTGGACTCCAAATAATAGACTATCTTTGCAAATAATTTATTGTGTACATTTTCATTAGTTTTGTACCTCATCTTCTCACCAGTTTATTTATTATGAAGTACAGAATTGTTATTCTTATTACTCCCCATTGCTGGCAATGAGCATCAAAACCAATGTTCGTTGCTTTTGCAACATTCTTGATGCTCGTCGCTAGCATCAAGGCTGTGATTGCCTTATGCTTGACACATCACATTGCAATGCTCTATTGTGAAAACCACTTAATACATAAGCTTGCGTCGGTTCATCTACTACCTGTGATTCACCTATCGAGAAATTAGGTTCAATTTGGTTAGGTCTGCTGCATTTTACATGGCTGGCAGCAAAATTACATAAGCTCTTCAATTACCACACTTACATTCAATATTACACAGTACAATTCACTACACTATATACACTTTCCATTCTAGAACTCTAAATGTATTACGTTACTCACTCATGAAAGCAGCAAATATAGCTTCTTGGTGATTTATTGCAGATAATGCACATATAGGATGCGTTAATGTCTATTCAATTTGTTTAAACTCCACACGCACTGATATTTCTGCTCAATTATTATATTTTAACACTTCAAATGGACATAATTGCCCAAAAAATCTCTTATTTTGCACAATAATTAGATTTAATATGTGGGGTACCCAAGCCCCAACTAAAAACTTTACCCAACAACAGTTTCAGTTGAAAATATTTCACAATTTTATTGCCAGTTTTGCTCATATAACACAAAAAATGAACATGTCCTAAAGATTTGGGTCACACTATTTACAATTATTTTAAGGTGGTGATGTATATCGGGTACTAATTCTTGTCACAGCAGTGCAACATTTTATTTTTACCAAGGAGCTTATTAAAACCACAATATGAAAACGTCACCTTTTGGCTCTTGCACGAGTGCCACATTTAAAGTTACTCAAGCATATACAAAAATGACGTGACATACTACGTACTCATTTAAATTATTATAAATTCTTCCAGATCAATAGCTCCGGTTGACAAATTCGAAATAGGAAAAATACAAAACTTAATAATATGCTCAATGGAACAGCCTATGTAACAGCCATTTAAGAGAAAACTATTTAATGCTGTAACTAACAGCGTGCCAAAATTGAAGGCCTCGCACAAACACCATGACCCTGTAAGAAATTTCCAACATGCAGGGGTGACCTGCAAACCGCACTTAAAGGTGAGCTCAAAATTAAGTGTCCTCCTTCCAACTCTCTATTTTGTGTATACTCTGACACAAGTGCCCACTTGACTCAGTAAAAACCAGTATTCAATCTGGTTGTACTACCATTTGCACCTTTTGTTTTATTTTTATGTTAGGAACTAAGTGTAAATTTCAAACAGATTAAAATTACTCTACGTGGAAAACATGAGCAAACAGTTGCCAGCTTGGCGCTTGGTATTCTTAAGGCCTATCAAAGGCCAAGAGGCAATACGATAAAAGAATATTAAAAATGAACTGAAGACACACACCTGCTTAAGGGCTATCAAAGGCGTCTAAACAATTCTGATTAAAACATTAACACACTAACATTAAAATGTAAAGCAACTATTCTGACTTTGTGCTCCCAAAGCAAAGGCAATCCAAATTCTGAATGACTAGACAAGGGGAGGAAATATCAAAATTCCTTTAACCCAAATGTAACTGGCTTTTAAAATGTTTTAAAAAATGCCCACAAATAACAGTTAAAGCCCAATAATATGCTAACCCACTATCAGTGTTCTAGGCAAAGCTGGGCACGCAGATGATGCATGATACACAACTGTCAAGTGCACCCACGAGTCATGAAACCTCACACCGATCCATAAGTTGGGAGGATTAATCAACAAAACTCAATTTAAACAAATCTGTGATGCAAACCGGAACATTATAGTATGAAGAAAGACGAATTCTAAATGTCCCAAAATACAGTTTAAGGTTAGTCCAAAAAGAATTTTGATAGGGCTACCTTAACAGAATTTCACTATTAAAAAGGAATCGAACTAGCATTAGCCCTACATTACTATCCTTAGCTTTCTTTACATTATAAAAATTCTAACATTGGCTGGCTACCAAACCAACCTGTCTCATGACGACGAACATCAGGTAACGCCGCTTGTAGCATGGTCTCAGTACCACACCCATCTATTTCATGTGCATTGAACAAAGCCCCAGAAGGAATAGACCGAGCTAACACTTGCTAAGGAGAAATTACGAACCAAGGGAGGGGAAAGCTGGCCAGTACGCACGTGCTGGAGGGAGGGTAAAATCACAGGTTTGTACGGTCCTAAGAAGTCCTTAATTGCTATTTTCATTTTGAAGTGCTTTTAATAGTCATTTCCTTCCATGGTCCTTAAAAGTTCTTATTATTTACATGACTCTTCAAAGTTCTTAATTTTTTGATAATCGCTATAACATTAGTACTTACACAAATATATTTTTGTGTCCATGTCCGAAATGACATGCCTGGTGTACTATTTGAACAGTTATTGGTTTTAATTATGCATTCGTGTATGGGTTTAGAACGTCAAAATCAATATGGCACTGATTTTTTCATTGCAGATTTTTGCTAACATCAGCTATATAAAAAAATACTAAATACCAAATGACCAATTACGTCACCAGTTTTGTATACCAAATTGAGTCAAGTAATCATTTTGTCAACAAAATCTGCCATTTTGGACACTGCCAGTGTCAAAAGTTTTTTGTAAACACGTAACTTACTGTGATATTGACGTGGTACCAGGATTTTCGAGTGGTTCTAAATACCACAGCAGAGAGCACTAGTAACTTTGCAGAAATTAGTTCAGCATTTGTAAATTAACACACACTATATATATATATATATATATATATATATATATATATATATATATATAATACTCGCAATTAGGCTACCGCCCGGTGCCGAGCTCTCTCAACTCTCCTTCACCCAACCAAATTCTTTTTCACTCCCTTCCTGAATTTACCAACCCCTATCACAGATACCAATTTCTCCCTCAACACATTCCACTCCCTCACAGACCTCACAAGCCTGGACTGCCTACCCCGCTCCGTTCTCCTCCACACCCTCTGAAGCTTCTCACTGTTGTTTCCTCTTCCTCTAAACACCCCCTCACTTAGCTTGCAGTGTAGCCCTCCCCATCCTCCCTCTTCATTCACCACTCTGTACATCCTGACTAAGCGTTCAACTTTCCTTCTGTCCTTCAATGAGCTCCACCCCATTTATTTCATCATCACTGACGACCTATAGTTCCCCTCTTCCTCATCATCCTGCCCCTGCCTTCTCCAACTACCCTTCACCCATCTTGCTGCCCTTCTCTACACCTTTTCCAGTTCTCGCACCTCCACCTCCACATACGGGTCCCATACTGCTGCAGCATATTCTAACATTGGCCGTACCATTGTGTCATACGCCTTCTCCTTCACCTCACAGCTGTCTCCGTTCAGCACCCTTCTCAGCATACCTAGAGCCCTTCTTCTCTTTGCAACCACCCTCTCTACCTGTTTTTTCCACCTGAGGTCTCCCTGCCGTACAATCCCTAGATACTTATATTCTACTGCTTCTTCTATCTTTTGTCCCTCCCATCTATACATGTCTGCTTATCATCTTCTTCCTTGTGTACTTCACTACCTTAGTTTTTCTTACATTTATATTCATTTTATTTTTTCTGGTCCACAACCATATCTTAACAATTTCCGCCCCCCTCTCCCACCTCAGCATATACAACACAATTGTCTGCAAACAGTCTCATTTTTCCCCTAATCCCCAAACTCGTGTCATTTACCATAATGTTAAATAACAAAGGACCCAGCACGCTTCCCCGTGGTACCCCTGACGTAACCTCCTCTTCCTACGATATTGCCTCCCCCACTTTCACCCTCTGCCTTCGCCCCCTGAGAAAGTCCTCTATCCATTCCACTACCCTCCTGTCTGGTATCAGCTTCTCCACTTTCCTCATCAATGTCCCATGGGGCACCTTATTGAATACCGTCTCAAAATCTATGAAGCAGGCATCCACCTGCTTCCCCTCATCAACTACCTGCACCAGATCCTCTAATAACCCAGTGAGCTGAGTCTCACATGAGTAACCCCTCCTGAAACCATGCTGGGACTCCTCCAACCAATTCCTATTCTTCATAACTCTCACCACATACTGCACCACCAGCCTCTCCATTACTTTTCTTGTACTTGATGTGAGACTCACCAGTCTGTAGCTGCCAGGCCTCCCCCTATCCTCTCCCTGCTTGTGTATAGGTACCACCATAGCATCCTTCCAATCTTGTGGTACCTTACCCTCTCCTAAGGACTTTTTAAACAGCACTTCTAAATAATTCGCCAACACCTTGCCACCAAACTTTAGTGCTGCGTTTCCTATCCCATCTAGTCCCCCTGCCTTACTGCTCTCCAAACTCCTAATTACATTTTCCATCCCCCACTCCCTCATCTTAAACTCACTATACACCCCCCGAAACATGTTTGTCCCCCTATTCCAAACCTCATTTGCCTCAAGTACTGTCCTTGCAGCATCTCTGAATTTTCTTGGTCATTTGTTGCATGCCTACCATCTTTTCCTGTTAGCAGAGGGATCCCTTCCTCTCCTCCCCTTAAACTTCTAACTTACTTAAACAATTTCCCCCATTCCTTGCCTTTTCCTTCTTCCACTATGTTTCCCAGAAATACATTCTTTGCCTTTTTGATCTTCCTTTCAAGCTCCCTACCCATTTGTTTCATCATTTCTTTGGATCTTATCATCCCTTCATTTCTCCACTTGGCATGTAATTTTCTGCACTTCCTCATTATTTTCAAAATCTCCTGCCCATAATATGGCGGATCTCCCCCAGTCCGTAACCCTTTCATTGGCACAAATTTCTCCAACATAACCTCCATTAATCCTTTAAATTCCCTCCACAACCCCTCTACACCCTCCTCCACAGACCATTTTTTAAACCTGTCTCTCAGGAATATTTCTGCCTCCTTCTTGTCTCCTCTCCCATACTTCCACACCAACCTTTCTGCCATTTGCATTTCCCTCATCCTGCCAATTCCTATTTCCACAACCGGGATATGATGGTCGCTTATACCATCCAATACTATTGCACAAACTACAGCATTCCTAGGTCTGACCAACACCACATCCCCCATTGACCCAACACCCTCATTCCATCTCGCAGGTGTTTGTACTACCTGGACTAATCCTCGGTTGACTAACTGTACTGCCATTCTCTGCATCATGCTACCCATTCCTTCTGCACCCTCTACCCATTTCACCGCTGGCATATTCAAATCCTCTGCTACAACAACCCACTGCCTGCCCTTAAGTCTATCGACCCTCTCCTTGATCATCTCAATTGCCTGCCATCCCTGTCCTGGTGGTCTATACGCTGCCAGCAAAGTAATACTCCTATTACTACTACCACTCAATTTAATTTCCATTACCTCAACATCCTCACTAACCCATTCTACCACCCCTTTTAGCCCTTTCCTTACACACGCTATTATTCCTCCTCCTCTGCCATCCCTGTCTCTTCTGAAGATGGTGAACTTATCCTGCCTACACTCTATGTCCAGTACTTCCTCAGTCAACCAAGTCTCCACAGCTACCACTATATCTGCCCCATATCCTTCAACCTTTCCCCAGAAACCCTCCAGCTTGTTGTACACACTCCTACAGTTCACCACCATTATCTTTATACTAGTACTCTGCTTTACCATTCTACATTGCTTACCTCCTATCTCCACCCATGCAGCCTCATCAGTGCTATCCTCTCCATTTCTCTCCCCTTCCGTTTCCTTGCTTCTAACTGATTGCTATTTCAACAACTGCTGCTCTGCCCTGATCTTCTCCATGCAGCCAACTACTTCCCTACCAAACAGATCACCTAGAATCTTCTTTCCCTGTTCTGTCAGGTGAATCTGGTCCCTCCCTACACTTTCCCAGCCTACCCATTTCCTACTATCTATAAATGTAGCCCCCAAATCCCTACACACCCTCTCATATATCTCACTCGCAGCCACTGCCTTCCTATAGAATACTCCTTTCATATCCAGCATGCCACTGACTATGGCTCTAGCTCCAGGGAACTTCTCCCGCACTTTCCCCAACAATCCCCTGAGGTCCTGCTCTACCACCTGCCCCACCTCCCTATAAGCCAGGTCATGTCCCCTTATATGAATGAGAACAACCGTTGCCACCCTGCTACCTCTCATACCATTACCCTTTCCACCAAATCCCTAGTATTTGCCCCTCCCCCAAATGCTGCTTTATATGTAATTTCCTTCCTGATATTCCTCAGCTCCACCCCTTTTACAATAGAGCTGCCTAGAAAAACTACCTCTGGCTCCCTTCCTACAACCTGTTCCTGCTTTGTGGCTCTTCCACCCATCTGCCTACACTTGTCTCCGGCCTCATGCAGCACCCTTGTTTCCCTCCCTTTGGCCAGCCCTCCTCTCTCCCCTCTGGCCCTGAACTGTCTACTTTGTCCTGCTTGCTGGTCTTTGCTAATCGCACACTTGCAAGCCTCAGCATACTGCTACCTACCTTCTACCACTGCCTGTTCCCTGCTTTCTGATTCCCGTTCCTCTATTCCTGATTGCTTCCTGCCTACTACTATCACATTATCCCTTGCTACTATTTCTTGCTCCTCTAACCTTATTTGCTGCCTTATGTCTCCTGCTGCCTCCAACTCATCTAGCCTCCTCCTTAATCTTACCACCTCTATCTGTGCCTCCCTCCTCCTCTGCCTTTCCTTCTGCAGCCCTACGTGCATTCTGCCTAACTCTTCCTCTCTACTCAGCTTTTCCTCCTGTGGACTGGCTTTCATTTTCCTTAGCACCCCTTTTACATCTTCCAACTCCTCCTCTAACTTATCCACCCTCATTTCTACTCTACTCTTACCTATCTCATTCGTGACCTTTTCCTCCATCCTCTCAATCCTATGCATCATTTCCTTCTCTTTCCTGCTCATCAAATTTACCATCTCCCCTTTCCCCCCTCTCCTCCTTAGCCATTTCCATTGGCACTGGCACATCCTCTACAAAGCTTCCCCTCAGCGTATCCCAAATCCAGTTTCCACCTTCTCTACTTATTTGTGTTTCCTTCTCTGCCCTTAATTTGTTCCCTACCACTACCACTAAACCCTTTCCCTCAGCACATTCCTCACACTTCCACTCATGTTCTTGTAGTGATCCCAGCATTACCAGACCGTACCAAAAAGTGTGGATTTCTGTACTATTTATCACCCGACCGTACCTCAGCTCTGACTGTACCACTGGAAGATAAGTTCTTGATGCAGAAATCTTTTAGAATCTAATGTCTGTTCATGACCAGTACCCATGTAAGTTTTGCAAAGAAGCATCTAATCATTTTGTCAGTATGTTTCCGGACAGTTCAATTGCATTACCGTTCTCTTGTGGTGAAATAAAGTTACGTATTTATGTAATTTTGGCTTGGCTTCCCATTTTCAAACACTTCTATTTAAATCCTTTCAGGACAGTAGTCATTATGTTTTGCTGTTTGATGAGACACTAAATCAAAGCACTTAACAAAAACAAATGGACATCCATATTATGTTCTGGCATAAAGGAAGCATTTTATGTGTCCCGTCGCACCGTTCTGGAATACATTGACTATTGTGGGTACCATTCATGATGTACCTATTATCAAAGAACTGAAGATGTCAGCATCGTCTGCTTGAGCCAAATACATGCAATACTTAGAAGAGGAACGTGCGAAGAAGAATGCAGCCAGTGTACAAGAACAGAGAAAGGAAATGTTTGATGAAATTGAGAACATGAAAAGGAAGAGGGTTCATTTTGAGGAGGACATTGCTGTATCAGAGATGTCTGTTGATGGTCTTTCGCTACAAGCGGAATCTTCTAGAAACGTTGGACGGTTTATTAAGCGTAATGAAATTTGGAAAGAAATCTCGGAGAAGAAGCAGGAGCTGACTAACCTGAAAATTAAAATAAGTGAAGTGATGAGTATGGCTAAATAAGCCTATTTTCAAAATGTATTACCTGCTTACCGCCCTGACAAGGTACGTAAAACATTTCTGAGTGGAAACTGTTAAGTAAACATCAGAAACTCTTCCAAATGTGTTTTCACCATTTAATCAAGTGATTATGAAAATTCACAACAGTCGTTTAAAGTATTTTAGTTGGTAAGTTCAAAGTATTTATTAGCATAACAGTATGACTGCCCATATAAGTGCATATAATCCTTAGAAGTCCTTAAAAAGTCCCTTTTTTTTTCTTCCCCAAGGGAGTACGTACCAAGAACCAAAGATGTGAGGCAAGGAAAAAGGATGGGAGTACCAAGGTCGGACCGGCGGAGTGCGGTGAAGCTAAATCAAGTAGAACGCACTGCCGATTGTGCAGGTCATGTAAACCTGTCAAATACAACGAAACACACTTAATAGCACTTGTAAATCACAAACAACAGTAAATTTTATACAGTACACTGAATTTGCGCACATTCCCAGCATACAATTGTCACATAAACCAAAATTGAATGTATTGTGGAGATACACATCAACTGCTGGTAAACAACACCTGTGCACGTCTTTTTGTGTGATATAATTTACTATATGTATGTTGTTTCTACCACTAAGATGTTACGTAGTACAATCCTCGTGTGAATTTAGACAAGGTAAGCCATGAATTCAACAGAATTAAATTATATTCAGACACTGCTTGATCACCGTGGTTTATATCTATATAACCTTAGCGCGTTGGCGGATACATACCCTGCGACTAATATTTTGTAAAATACGCTTTTGTTTCCATTGGCATTCTTGTATTAAACATGATTCAGCAACCTGAAAATAATATATTTGACATAAATTTTACGTGATTTACTGTGCATAAACACACCAGTCTTTTAATAGCCTTCCTTGCACATTTCATGGTATATACTGCAAATTACGTGAAGTGGCAAAAAAAATCCTATTAAACGTGATTAGTAATGACGTATTATTACTGCTATTGGATGAAGTGGGTAGTGGATTGTATAGGTGACTTCCTGAGGGGGAGAAAACAGTGAATGAAAGTAGGAGATTTCTTATCGGAGGCAGGCGAGGTTACATCATCCGGGGTTCCGCGGAGTTAGTGTGCCTGGTCCCTTGTTCACAGTTATGGTTAATGACTTGTGGATAATGATGGGTGGCAATGTGAGGCTGTGTACAGATGATTGTGTGCTGTATGCAGAGGTAGATGGGTATGTCAATTTGCATGAGGGCATAAAACAAATAAGGAAGTGGACAGAAAGGAATAAAATTAAGATTAATTTACAAAAATCAACAATAGTAAGTTCCACTTGGAAGAAGGTAAGGTATGAAGGCACTTATAAATGGCAAAGGTAGGAAAAGAGAATCTTCAGAGTATTAGTACCTGTGGTGGGGGGGGGGGGGGTGATTCAGAGTGATATTATGTGAAAAAAGTAAGTACAGTGTGTGGTATTAGTATTTATCAAGAATAGGGTTTTTCCGATAAATACAAAAAATAGAGGCATTAAGTGATTCACAGTACATACTACCACATGCAGCGGGGAGGTCTATGAAGTTCAAGGAAATTGTGGGGTAACATACGTGTATAATATATGTAAATGAAGTTGGTATACTGTGTTTAATGCAGGAATACCTAACCTAACCTCACCTCTTGTAACTTCACTATTGTTAAAGCACAACAGGGGTGTGCGTGCGGATGCATTATCAGGTGTCGGCACACACATTCTATTTTGTTTTTTATGGCCAACTCCAAGCTTCGTTGATGCAAGAGTGCTTCATGTGCTATAGGTATACCCACAAAAGACAGAAGGCATGCCTTGAATCACTGTTTTGGGGATTTATTTCCTTGCTATCACTGGGACACTGGCTCGGTGCATAATGTTTGGCTATGCTTGAACAGTATGTTTCAGAGCGAGGGGGCTATGCTTGGATATCATTTATACGGGATAATAGATAGGTTTAAATTTGGGGAGGTCTGCAGCAACAGTTCGTAAACCCTTTAATGCAATACTTCACAGTACAATAAACTACATTTAATTTCCATGCAATAACTAGAGTACAATTTACGTTACTCATCCATGTAAATGCTGCGAATGTAACTCCTTGGAGATTTACTGCTGATAACTCGTGTATAAGACAAGTTAACATCTATTCAATTTGTCAAAACTCCACAAACACTTGTATTTCTGCACAGTAGTTCTAATTGCAAATAAACACTAGTATTTTGCACACTAATTGGATTTAACGCATCAAATTGAAATACCCACAATGATACACACTTAATAGCACTAGTAAATGACAAGCCTTTTTTTAAATATTTTTTTTGTTTATAATGCATGGTGAATCTGTTATGTGCTGACTCCTGCATCGGGTGTAGGCCCAGTGTTAACTGCTACGTGCAGTCTCTGTGCGGTAGGAAGTGACCCTTCTGGACTTTCCCCTCCCCTTAAGCAGATATGCTCACTGCTACTTCGCCTGGCGGCCAGGGGAATTATTGACAGCTGGCTTGGCTGGCGTCACAGTCTGTCCTCCCCCTGCAGAGGAGTTGATGACTTAGTAGGATGAGCAAGAATATTCTGGTAATCATATTCCTCGGTGCAACCTAACCTGTAAAGAAGCTTTTGGACTAAGGACAACGACACTAAATATCTGTGCAGCCTGTGAATAAGTAGTCTTTGTGGTAGACATTTGGCTGAAGTTTGGCAATCTGGCAACGTTTGGTGCAGCTAGTGACATCAGTAGAGAGCACCAACTGCAGAGGATGCGAGATGATGGCAGACAAGAGTGTGTGTGTGTGGTGTGGACGGACGAGTGAGTGTGCATGGTACCCAATGAGTAGAAGGCTATGGTGCACGGGGGTGCTTGTAGCACTCTAAAACATTTCAGACTGGTGGAATGTGGACTGAATTAAGGTGGGACTGTACAAAAGTATGATATGGACTTTTTTTTATAAATATTGGAACTCAGATTTGGACAAATAATTTGGAAAGTAATTCCAAAGGTTTTTTCATATTGTTTTTAGGGCTGATTTTAGTTATTTGAGTGCATAAATTTCTTTTGAATGTAATTTGTATTGATTAAATAAATTGTAAATAGCAAGTGATAGCCTTTTATTGTGAGATATTAAGTCGTTTCATATTCTTCATTGTGTTTGTAAATAAGTTATGAAGTTATTATTAATTCTTTTATTGAAACCTCTATCCCTTGAAGAACCTTCCCAAGCCCACTGAATTTGAGAATTTGTAACAAGGTGAATGTGAAGTATGTCATTGGATGTCACTGTTGACAACTGAAACATGCCGGATATAAAGTGCTTAACAAGCCAGTCATATACTTTCTGCAACAGTTACATGTGTTACTTGATGTCCCATTGGATCTGATATACTATGTATGTTTTATGCATGATGGGTTGTCACCATATTTCAGTAGAGTGGCTAGAGCCTATCTGGATAAACAGTTCCTGCCCAGGTGGATGTGTAGTGTAGGATCAATCACCTGCCTTTCACGTTCCCCTGAGTGTATAATTACCTGTGGGTACATATCAAGACCATGATTTATGCAATACCTGTTATGGGCATTGTAATGCTTCACCATTGTGTGAAACAATTTTGCTAGCAGATCCGTAGCACACCTGGGGTGTTTGAACTTTTCAGGCAGTGACATGAACAAAACAGGGATGTATCAAATATGGCTATTAACTATTCCACCAGATACTTTGAAGGCCTGCCGCAAGATCCATCAAGCCTAGGATATTTCATACGGACTTTTTGTTTTGTTTGCATGTGTGGCATCCGCACCCTGGTTACATTCCTTCGTAAATTGGCACACAGTGTTTAATTTTGTAATAGGCTTGCTTGTTATGAAATTGTCATTGTTACTGTTATTAACAATATTTCATTGCCTACTGGCATTTCAGTATCATCGTAATAGTAAAAAGGAAGCTATTTGGCAAATGTGAAACAACCTTGCCATGAACTATTGTAAAACTGTTCAACTCATTGGAACTGGGAATATGTGAGTCGCCCATTTCAAAAACTTATGTCCATTCAACAAAATTTTTCAGGAAATAAGAAAAACGTGTAACATTGTTTTGAAATAAGCCAGAGGTTTGCAAATATTGTTGCTTATGTAATAAGATATTGCGCTTCAATTTGTGACATTTTCACACAAATTACAGGATACCGGAATTTGATTTAATTTATAATTCTTCCTTGGAGATAAAAAGAGTTTTGGAACTCCTGAATGGGCATAGATAGTTTTGAAATTGTGGAGTGTACATTACAAATTATATATTGTTTTAACATAGCAATGCAATGTTGAACTGGGTCTTCTTATTTTTTACATGCAGAAACACAACTTTCCAATTCAAGGTACAGTTGTAAAATTTCCTAACAAAAGTCCCAGTTATTAACGACCGTACTTGAACACTAAACGATCACTTCCTCTTTGCGTGGAATTTCTTTTGCTTCGTCATCTGAATGATGTTCATTCGGTTTTGGATAAAACAACAGGTGTTCTCTCGCCCATTCAGAACCAAAATGCTTAAGAAGTAGAGTGTTGATGTCCTTTAATTTTTCAGGCGTCCCAACGGCATCATTGATGATAACATGTGGTATTGTAGCTGTCCAAGGCTTTCTCCTTTTACAAATAGTTTGGGAACCCCATTATGTAGTATCCTGGTTCACCTTATACTTTGATGCCATTTTTGTTGTCTTTGTGATTAAGATTATTTTACAGGGCCGGAATTGGAAGTGTCAGTTCCCTGGTTTCTTTGGAGTGTTTGTGGCAGCATCTTTCCAGTCATAAATGTGCACGTCACTGCTAGATTAATAAATTGATGCTTCCTCTTTAAAATGATCACTTGTTCTTATGATTGTACTTTTCTTTTTCACTTTTTTTTTCTATAATACCAAAGATTGTCAGGTGGGATATAGGAGTGGCCAACAATGGGAAACAACATAACAGTGTCTTTCACATCTGAATCTGGTGGAGCACTTTTTGTAAGTCGTGTGCAAACCATTACAATCATAGAATTTTTATTTTGGTCTCCACATCCATCAGATGCAAGTTTGATGGTGTGGACATTTTCTAGGTTGGTGGAATACATCTGATGAAATTTGACAAGACCCTTTCACAAATTCATTCTCAGACTACACATTACAAAATGTGTTCTTTGCAGTTTGTGGTTCATTAGCTAAACCCTTGCAAACTGTAAAATTATACATGTACACCTGTCTGAGATTGTATGCTGTTTTGTGAGGAATCTTAGGCAAAACAAGATTCTTCTGGCAGTCAAAAATTATACTTTCTCACCTTGAGCCTCATTACATAACTTATCATAAAAAGCTTTTGCCTTCATGTTATGTACATGAAGGCAGTTTTAACTTTTCCTTTTGCATCTGACAGAAGGAACATACATCTGTAGCCATACACCCAAATCCAATGTTATACCCATTATAAAATAAATTTTGGAAATACTAGTTCATTTTTAAGTTCTTCCAATTTTTCCATTGTACATTTGATGTGGCTTGGCAATGGTCAAGTCACTTGCTAAATACTGGCAATGAACATTCGTGCCTCTGCATTAAAGTTTTTCAACAGGTGATATGGATTCAATGAAGGTCTCCACAGCCTCTCTCTTATCAACAAAGTGGCATGATATTGTATCTCCTCTCTTCTTTTCCACTGAAGTGCAGCCAGTCTTCATATATCTTTTACACGTAGCTGAACTCTGCTTACACAAGTGTTCCTGTGAATGTTTTCTTGTGCACATGTACTCTTGTAACCATTCCATTGTGTTACTGAATTGAATATGAGATTTATTTGTCTCTCAGAAACATTCTTATAGGACTTTCACCTTTGAGGAGATTCTACCAAAACATCCTTCAGAATAAACTCGTTCTGCGACTGTCTGACTTGATTGGAGTAAAACTGCTAGTTCGTCCTTAGAATATCTTGCATACTTAAAACACAGCACTTAAATGATCTTCCATGATGTTTGCAGGTTGACATTTTTGGTAGTACTTTGCGGGAATATCTTTAAACAAAAGCAATACTACTATTACTTTTGCCATGTCGCTGCTAATGACGAAGCAGTTAAAGTGAAAAAAATAAGCAATTAATTACATGTAGGCTGTTCATTTTGATGCTCTAGTTACTTTTTACTTTGTCATGTTATATCCTTTGACCTCATTTTAAAATAAATATTGCCATGTAAGTAATAAACACAGTGTGTATACTCCACCACACTCGAAATTAATATCTAAGACTACAATAAAATATATCTGACTATTATTCCAAATGAGAGGGCTTTCAGAAGTGCTCACTTTATCATTAACAACATACACATTATTTTATTACCATCATGGAAAGCATTTTGTAATATAAACATTGTTAAAACCCCAAACAGTTTTCCATGCATAATGAACAGGTTTCTGAAGCCTAAGGTAAAATTAGACTTGCAAGAGAGAAACTTTGGTGGAACGAAGGCTTCTTAGCTTAGTTTTATATTTCTCACAATAAAATATATTTTATATATAGGATCACACAGCTTTTACAGCTAACCTCATTCTTTTGGCATCAACTTTCTTCCACCATCCTTGATGTCTTCTCTTCTTCAGAGCTTTACTTGGCAATGCTGGTATAATTGAAATACCCTGTTCATCCATGCTCAAATTATTCCCAGAACCAATGAAACTAAAAAATATTTGCTTGTTTAGTATCAAATTGGTTGTTGTGACACTAATCCAGATGACATACAATACAATAATGTATGTTATCAACTTAAGCTCATTTAGGATTACTGCTGATGAAACAACACAGAACTCCTGCAAATAATAATAATTGCTTGGAAACGGCAATTCGTCTGTTTCGGACATCAGTGTTTTGAACCTGAAAAGAGAGCAACAGTACAAAAGTTTTGGCCATGACATGTTTTGCTGCTGGAACCTATGGTGGACATAACGTATTATGGAACTGTTTATCACCTGGACTTAACGAGTTTCGAACTGCTTCCAGTTTTTGAATATATATTTTGATAGGACAATGAGTTATGGACATGTTTCAAATGCTAACCATGTGAAGTGTGATGTCCTCTGTAAGGTGACACCTCAAACTGTTTTGATCTTTGGTGGACATAATAAGTTTCGGAAATGGGCAACTCGTAAGATGTTGGATTTAAAAAATATGCCATATTCAAGGGGATTGGCTAGACTGATTATTTAAGCAAAAATAATGATGTTTACTGCAAAATTGTTTAAATTCTGCAGCCCTTTCAAAAAGCCACAATATGAATTTCAATAAACAGTAAGACCCATATCACCCATAGTCATTCATGTGATTTTTTCCCAGTGCAATCTTATATTGCTGAATATTGTGAATATCACAGTAGCCTTGCTTGTTTCCTTCGTTTATATTCTTGGCGAGAGGAGAATCAGTTGCCTAGCATCTAGTGCTGCTTCCTTGCTTCGTCTCTGTTATCTGGCCGGTGGGAACTGGATTTATGCTCTCTTCTGGCACACTCAGCTGTAACTCCTCATGGCCTTACGCTATGTCACTTCCTTCTGTTACATGTCTTGCCAGAGGGGAAGTGATAGCCTTGCAACTACTGTGACATCCTTCTCTTGTCCAGCCTGTGAGGCCTATAGCCTCCACACAGTGTTCCATTTGCATTTGCCGTGTACATGATTTCATAACTGAAATGAGGGGAAATACTCGAAGGAAGGGGCAGAGACATTTAGGTTTTCCTTGGTTACCTTCAGCTGTAACTTGCCTTAGCATGAACCACTTTGACCTACTCTTACTTTCCTGAGGGGGTGGCTGACAAGATTACCCTCTCATGGAATTTGTTGGGGAGGTCTGGCGTGGCTGGGAACATTGGAACAAAGACTGATTTTTATGCTATGTATACACAGTCACCTAAGATGTTGACCTCGAATATCACCGGAACAAAGATATCGTCCTGTTTTCACCCAGAAGAATTGTCATAAATATCTTATGTCGTAGCTTGGGGCTTGCAAGGGGTGTATGATGCCAGATTACCTTACATACTTTCCATATTGTCGATGGATGCAGACACAGATGTTGAAATTCCCAGAGCGTCAGCTGCTCTACAGGCTCGGAGGAGCACGAGATCGTTTCTCAGGGTCGTTGCAGGTAGACAGCCTGTGGCGGCATCCCCTCGCAGCGCACGTCTTTTATAAGTTAAATTAGAGAGTCATAGCTTTAACTTACAATGTTAGCATGTGGTCGGCGACCACGTGGTACACTCTCTGGATAGGGCCAGTTTCCGAGGTGGTAATTAATAATATTGAATAAGACACGAGTTCCAGTGAAACTAGATATATTACCAGAAAGAGTACACGTGATAACATATGATTTCTCGTGTCTGAAGCAGGCCTGGCACACAAGACATGCCAGGGGCCTATGCGACATTAAGGCTTAACAGTACAAAGTAATTTACGGTAAGAAACTCTGGTATCGTGAGTCAGCGGAGAGGAGGGTCAGCACACAGGGGAGCAAAAGGTACAAAAAGGGTTCAATATATTACAAGTTTAAACTATTGACACCCTACATAAGAAACACATGATGAAGAACCTGTGGCGCACTGCACGGAGCATCACACATCCACCCTCGAAGACCCACTAGACCAGACTAAAGATGGTGGTGTGTAGGTATCGTTAACAATGGACACTTTCCCGCCAGCATCTTGAGGGAAATGTTCACAAAATGCAAAAAGCAAACACTACACAAACAAGAACAATTGCAGGCAGGGAAATAATCAGGAAATAATTTTTTGTTTTTCTTTAATGCTGGGACAGGCAGCATGCAAAATACACATACACTTTAAATTAAATTACAGAAACAAGTTGAACATAAAAACCCCCTTTAAGAACAGCGTTATTAAATAAAGCAAAATTTGATATATATATAAGCTGTTGGTAATTTGCTATATAAGCTCAGCAATGTGGCTGCCGAAACTGCAAGCGTCTTTGAAGGTATATTTTGTTAGAAATGTGGACTCGTTACCTGCGCTTTAAAAACAAAACAGTACACAACAAAATATCTGGAAATTTACAAAAAGAATAATGAGCATTCCAAATTGTGTATGTGAACCACATGGGTGAGCAATCAATAATAAATTATAGTTAAGGTAGGGACACAAGGAGGAGATAACACTAACTTGGACATGCATTAGACTCGGCTTTAAAGGGGTCACACTTGAAACACAAAAATAAACCCGCGAGCAGCCGGTTACTCTTGGTAAGCGGGTATTTTTGTACACTGATTGGACAACTGACTTGTTCATGCTTGAACGGCATGCTACACAAAAAACACAGGTGCACTTAGTGCAATTAATGCAGCAGCAAGCACTATCTGTGTGCCCCCGAGTGGTGCACAGAGTGAGGGCGATGTCAAATCCCTCCCAGGGAGACCGATAGGGTGATACTATGTGTCGGCAGCATCTAGGCTAAAGTGCAGCAGGTGGTGGGGCAGCGCATAGGTGCCGCTTGGTGCTGTAGCTGGGTGCAGAAAGGTAGTACCTTCCCCACACGATGGTGATGTTGCAGAGTAGTTGTTAGGACACAACAATGACAAGTAGATGGAATCATAACACAATTACGAGAGCAGAAAAAAATTTTCCCCATGGAGATGGTTTAGAACAACGAAGAGACAAAGACGACACAAACAACATGGTATTGAGCAATATGAAAATCAATGTCACTTGATACAGGTAAACACACACAAGAGTTTACATACCGTAAAGGGGCTATGTAAACAATGGGGTGTACATGCGAGCGATGAGGCACAGGTGAATGTAAACAGCAGCTGATCAGACTGGCTAGTTGACAAACCCTGGAGATGATACGTAAACAACAGAACACTTAACAAGTAGACCGTGAGTTTACACAGTGCCGGGTACATGTTAACAATGGTGGGGCACAGGGGAATGAAAACAACAGTGGAGCAGGGATGGGCACTGCACACTGGGAGGTAAACACCCTGGTGACAAAACGTAAACAAACTGAGCAACAAGGACAGATAAGCACTTATAATCGACAAAGCAGTTGCGTATAAATAAGACACACAAGGGGGGCGGGGGGTGTTACAGGAAACACTGGAACATCAACAAATTCTGGTGGCAAAATGTAAATAGATTGGTAAATATGATAAACAAACATTGCAGTATCTCTCGGGCAGTGAAACACCACTGCGTCATACCCTGGTGAGGATAGCAGACCCCATAGACCACAGGCAGACGTCAGGGTTGGCAACACTGGCATGTAAACACTGGCAATGGTAAAATGTAAATAAACACACTGGCAAGCGACCAGAACACACATCAGCTTGGCGAAAATGTGAACATGAATCTGCACTTTGGCTAGGATGGCAAAACTTACCAACAAGATGTGTGCAAATTTCAACTGTCCAGCACTTGCAAATTTTTAGCTGTATGTCGTGACGATGAATAAACAATATTGGGTGCAGAGGGGAGCTGGCTATGCTTACCAGTTATCTCTCGTAGACCCACTTCACATGGGGGGGGGGGCTGTCAACCCACCTATCTCCGGGCACGTAGCAATGATAGGGGTGACGGGCGCAGAGGGGGGTTGCTAACCCACCTATTAGCTATCTGTTCCTGATCTCATATGGGTGAGTAAACGGTATGAAAATGTTTACACAGTCGGATGCAGAGGGGAGTTACTGTACACCGATTATTTCTTGTACCCTCATGGAGGCCAGACATATAGCGCTCACAAAGTGGCATGGCAGGTCTACAATGTAAACAAAATGCACATTAATGCACGATCGTTCTAGCAGTGGGGACCAATGAAATGTTGAGTTAATTTGGGCACATGATTTGAGCATGTACGAGACAAGGTGAGGGCCAGAACAATAACAAAGAACATGGCGGACACCGAACGAGTACAAAAAATTTGCGGAAAGACTGTTCAATACACAAAACAGGGAAACAAATAATTATCGCACAGGAAATGCGTGACACAGATGACGGGATGACTTGAACAAAAGACAATGTTGCAAGCGAAAATGACGTGATGACTAGCTAGATGTCGGCAAACTGACACTGCGACTAACCTTTGGGCTTTGGTGCAGGTGTTGGAGTAGCACAAACATCATGGACAGTTGTTACCTTGGTGGTCACAGACAAGCGGCAAGTGAACAGCCCCTTTTCTCTTGTTGTAGGCGGCAGCAGCAAGTTGATGCTCGCAGGTCGCAGGGTGCGCAGAGGTCCATTGGAGCAGGTGCACATACACGTGGGCAGCAACTCTGTCACAGGTGTCCATAGGCCACATGCATGTAAGGGATATCACATGGCCTTGAGTGGTGTGGTGATCAGTACGTGGCCAGTCCGGATCACGCATGCACACACCCACTGTAGGCACGCTGCGACATCATGGCAATACCACGAAGTGCGGTGACGTCATGGTTACCTCCACGCTCTCCGAACGATAAGGCGTCTGTACGTGCACAAGATGGCTGCCATTTTCACAGTTCCACGTGGCTTTCAAACACAATGGCGACTTCTGGAACACGAAATTTCCACCACATGCTAGTTTTGCGGTGCCATAGAAAGAGTAGAAATGTCAGTTGCGTTACACTTTTCTGTCCGAAATTACCACACTGCATTTTGTGGCAGTAACATGTTCGTTACGCAACACAAGTTGGGTCGGCCATATGTCGTGGCTAGCGTTAAATGTTCGTTCCGATGCACTATCAGTCCGAAGATGCCGCTAAGTTAGGCAGTGTGTGACAAAGTTAAATGTTTGTTTCACCACACGTTGGGCCATCCATGTGACGTAGCTTGGGGCTTGCGAGGGGCATACAATGCCAGATTACCTTACAGACCTCCCAGATCGCTGATGGATGCAGATACAGATGTGAAATTCTACAGGCTTGGAGGAGTACGAGATCTTGTTTCTTAGGTTAGCACGTGGTCCACGACTACAGGGTACATTTGCTGGATAGGGCCAGTTCCCAAGGTGGAAATAAATTGAATATGACATGAGTTCCAATGAAACTAGATATATTACCACAAAGAGTACTCGTGGTAGCATAAGATTTCCAGTGTCTGAAGCAGGCCTGGCACACTAGGCGTGCCAGGGGCCTATGCTGCAAAAAAGGGTTAACAGCACAGAGCAATTTATGGTAAGAAACTCTGCATATTCGCGAGTCAGGGGAGAGGAAGGTTGGCACACGGGCAAGCAAAAGAGTTACAAAATGTTCTGTTATATTACAAGTTTAAACTATTGACACCCTACATGATAAGAAACGCTTGATGAAGATCCTGTTGCGCGTGGAGCGTCACACATCTGCCCTCGAAGACCCACTAGACCAGACTAAAGATGGTGGTGTGTAGGTATCGTTAACAATAGACACCTTCCGGCCAGCATCTTGGGGGAAATGTTCACAAAATGCCAAAAGCAAACACTTCACAAACAAGGACAATTGCAGGCAGGAAAATAATCAGGAAATTATTTTACATATTTCTTGGCTGTTAAACATCTTCCGGAATGTCTCGTAGCTGTTGCTAAGTATCTTGTAAAAATACAGTTCACTCAGGCAGCATGTAAAATACACAAATACACTTTATATTAAATTACAAAAACAAGTTGAACATAAAACCCCTTTAAGAACAGCGTTATTAAATAAAGCAAAATTTAATATACAGAATGTTGGTAATTTGCTCTGTGAGCTTGGCAATGTGGCTGCTGGAACTGCAAGCGTCTTTGAACGTATGTTTTGTTAGAACCGAGGAATGTTTACCTGCACTTTAAAAACAAAACAATACACAACAAGACATTTGGAAAATTACAAAAAGAATTATGAGTGTTCCAAATTGTGTCTGTGTGAACTACGTGGGTGAGCACTCAATAATAAATTACATTTTAAGGCAGGGACACAAGGAGGAGATAACACTACATTGGGCATGCATTAGGCTCGGCTTTAAGGGGGTCACACTTAAACACAAAAATTAACCAGGCGAGCCACCGGTTACTCTTGGTAAACAGGTATTTTTATACACTGAATTGATCACTGAGTGGTTCATGCGTAAACAGCATGCTACACAAAACACACTGGTGCATGTTGTGTGGTTAATGTAGCAGCGAGCACTCTGTGTGTGCCTCCCGAGTGGTGTACAGAGCAAGGGTGACATCACTTACTAAATGACTTGTAGCATAGTGTCGTTGGAATCATAATTATGGAGATACCTATATCAACATATTTTTTCCTAATGAAACTATAGTAATTTGTGCAGCTGGCAACGTCAATCTGGAAGAGGTGAATTCAATGACTTATTACTCTCCAAAATTGGATAAGTAGTTTCAGAGAAATGACATTATGTAGAACATAGGATTTCTCTAGTTGTGCCATCAGATTGCGCGCTGTCACATGCGGACGTTTGTGATATTGCATTTAAAAGGTAATATGTCAAATCGCATCACAAGGAAATGGAATGTTGCGCCACTGCGATACTGGTATAAAAGAGTCGGAGAGGACACTCCGCTCTATATTATATCTTTGGAGTGCTAGTGTTTTGAGTGCTGTGGAGAGTGAGGAAAATGTCATTCACCAACCAAGAAAAATAGGATAAGCTGCTTCCTTAAAGAGAATGCAGAAGAAATGCACAGAGAACAGTTCATCTGTGGGGCTTTTTCCAAAATGAGAAAAATAATACCTGGATATGTTAGATATGATTATTAGTAATCGTAAATATTTGGAATTTTCGAGGGGCTTCAAGTAGTTGTCTGTAAAAAAATAAAATGTAATAGGGAGGGGCAGTTATCAAAAATGCTGTGTTTATGCTATATAACACGTATAATTTATGTAGAATATATTTATATCAAGTCTAATAATTGTATTACATGTAAAAATACCATTTGAAACAAATTTTTTATCCTTAAGACTACATGTGCGTGATATAATTAAGTCGCTACGCTGAGGTTATACAGGTATACAACACTGGTAACAAACAGTGTCGGAAGATGTCATTATGGTGAAGTAGGTACTAGAGGCTTTCCGTGTCTATGTTGACAAGAGGAGCATACTACATAAGGTATTACTAGTAGAATAAATATATATTTAGTACAATTATGTTGAGAGGTGTGTTTTAGTGTTGTTTAATACACTTTGACCAATGAGACAGTACTTGACATTAGGTGCATTGTGTTTCTGTCTGCCATGATTGTAAGTTGTAATGGTGTGCTGCAATGATGATATTGCACTGTGCTGCTGGTTTTCTTGTTAAAAGTGCTGTTTGGCATTTGAAATAAAACAATTGAGCAGAAATACGAGTATTGTTGTGATATTAGATTTATTGGATAAGTTAAAATATAGTATTTGTGCGGTATTGTGAGTGTAATGAGGGAGGGTGGTCAAATTGGATACACAGTTTGGCATGGTTTAATCATTTACGACCTTTTGAATTGGGTGAGTTGGCCTAATGTAATACATTTTAAATTATAGATGTGAAATGCATTATATTGTGAAAATAAGTGTGTAGTATTATGTGAGGTTGTGTTAATTGCGTGGTACAATATGTGAAAAATATGTACGTAATCATAATAGTTTATTATGTTAATGTGTTAAATTGCACAAATATCTGACCTAACAATACCTAAATTGAGAATTTTACCATTACAAGTTAGAAATATGATATTGGCTAGGGCTATGTACATCAGGGAAATTGCGGGGTGCAATGAGTGTAAAATATGTACTTTCCGTGATAAAATTGTACCCCACAAATTACCTGCAGTTCATAGCCCTTCCTACTATTGAATTTGTAACTTGTATTGGTAATTTAGGTGTTTTTATATAACATATTTGTGCAATTAAACTTGTTTTCGTGATAAAATATTATGATTATTTCAGAAATAAGAAGGAAATACGTTAAATTGCAAAACTATCTAATCAAACCATACCTAAATGCACAATATTATCAATACACTGTCACACACACATCCAAATGTTACTGTGGTAATGTATGATATTCAAGCATAGCCCCCTCACACTTAAAAATACTGTACAAGAGTAGCCAAACATGCATCGAGCCAGAGTCCCAGCTCCAGCAGGGGAGTAAATCCCCAAAACAGTGATTCAAGGTGCGCGTGCAATTTTTTTTTAGTGGTTTCGCAAAGCGTCGCGCATCAGCGAAGCTTGGAGTTTCCCCATAAATGATTTTCATGTGTAGCCTATTTGTGCTGAGAAATAATATGTGTGTGTTTAGCAATTTAACATATTTTCATGCTATTTGCAATATATTATTATATTGTATCATGAAAACAACTTTAATTGCAAAAAGACTGAACTGACCATTACCTAAATTGACATGCTACCAATACAATTTAGAAATACGATAGTGGGGAGGGGCTATGAACTGGAGGGTAATTCTTGTAATTTGTGAAGAAACACAAGTAATAGAGTAGTTATCATGAGTTCTTTTTTTGTTAATGGTACTTCACAGCTACATGACTTCAGCACAACAGTCTTTTGTTTCTCATACATCAGCGTTGTACAGAGATGCCACTAGAAGGCAGTTCAGGCACGATACACAGTGCAAGAGAAAATGGAAGAAGAAAAAATCGACGTAACCAAAACAACCTCAATGTAAACAGAGGATACACACACACATGTTATTACTTGGTCATACAACACAGCAGTAATTGTGGGGTAAAATTTTATAATGAAAATGTACACTTTTTTATATCCCCCCCCCCCCCCCCTCCCGTGAACTTCATAGCCCGCTATCGTTTTTGAGGTTTCTATTGGTCAAATGTTGATGCCCGTAGTAAATTTGTGTTCTGTGTAATTAGTAGAGTGGAATTATACCGCTTTACGAGATTCTTTATTCTTCAAAAAAGCCCCTATTTTGGAATTTTACCATTTAATGTCATTAGTGTACTCATAATAATATTTATATTTTTTGTCACCTGTGAGACACAAGTGTCACATGTGGGATGAAGTACACTATTTGAAAGTATAACCACTCGTGTAATAGTGCACTTTACTGTTATATTCATAAATGCTGTCTGAGATATGGCTATAGTATCTTTAATTTGTACATATGAATAATTGTGACTCATTGCAAATATTTACACTTGTACAAGTACAAAAAAATATAACCGTAGTAAACCTACATATAATTATTAAGGAAATATACTTTTGAGTCAGTGTGATTTTCTAAACTCAATAACAACTATGCCAAATGGTTATAATTTGAAATGGCCTGTCCCAGCACCTGCTTCATGCATCACACACACTTCAAATTGATCTGTCCCATGAATTTTTTATAATTTCACCAGGATAGTTTTTCCAATCATAATGAACTACAACCCAATTACCAGGAGTAAGCTGATCATCCTGTCCAGCATCATTGTTTAGATTAAAATGGAAAACATATTCTGTTAGAGAATGCACGTTGCAATACACACAATTTGTATCTTGCCAAATGTCATGGAACTGTAAAGTTCCAGGAATGCACAAGATATTAGCCTACTGTAGCTTTTCCATTACTTCTTTCTTAATGTGTTCTTCAACATAATAGATCTGGTTGCTTTGGATAAGTTGAGAAGTAGCGTGAGTGAACTTTTCTGCAAACTGAACGACAATAGCTTCTCCCTTACTCATTACCTTTTGGCTCACTAACCTTTTAACATTTCCGCCTATTTCATCAATCACACCTTTTCCATCGGAAGTGGCATAATACTTCGACAAAATTTTTCTTTTATATTTGGCAGACAATGTATCCAAGATTCTAACCATGTATTTATTCTTAAATTATGAGGCAGGACCATCACTAAATGACCACCTCCTATGGAATTATATTATTGGTTATGACTGATTGGATGATTTCATCATATAGTAAGTCTAAAATTGCAAACATGGTGTCTTTGCTAACTGCATCAGAGCAAACAAGGCACATTTAGCATTTTACTTCAAATAACAATGCTGCAGTGAACAGAAAAACACTTGCTCTTGTCCAGACTGCATTTTACATTTAGTTGTGGTACTCGCATGCAAAAGACATTGCAAAATCAATTTGGAGAATGTGTTTATTATATTAGATTGCACACTTTTGTCTTATACAAATTCTGCATGCTGTATTCTTTTCACATAGACATGAGCCATTATACTGGCAAAGTCTTGGACTAACATTTCAAACAGGTCTCTAATAGAAATTTCTTTGATTAACAGTTTTGTAGTTTCCTGTCATTGTTTTCCTATGCCTTCTAGATAACTGAATTCTCTGGTTTATTGGGCAATAATAACTTTTCCATTACAACGTTTTTCACATCTATTTTGCCAACATTTGGACTTAATGTTAGTATTGCACAAATAGTTTTACCAAAAGGTAATTAAGTAAGTGTAATGTAATGCCTTCAGCTTGAGGATGAAATTTTCATGGATTTTGCACCTGCATTGGTCAGCAGGGGAATCTTGTAACAAAAGCATAATTTTTGTTCGTAGGTTGCAGAATTTTGTAAAGCCTATTTCGAAATTAGAATTTTCTTCCTTCAATATATAGAAAAGTTTTGTAAAAAAACATTGTTAGGTAATGTTTCTGTAATGTTATCTTTTTTTCAATACAGAAATATTTTCTTTCATTCCAGGGCAAGTGGCCGAAAGAAAAACTAGACAACTTTTTAAATGTACTTGCTATTGTTTGCCAAAGAACTGCTTGAAATATTACTCTCCATTTCATATTTAAGAGCTAGATAAACTTGCCTGGCCAGTCTTAGACTACAGTTAGTTTTTCTATTTTCTTCCTTGATCTTTGTAGTCTTTTTCTTTCACATTCACATTTTATTCTTTTTCACTTGTGTGTTCATCTGTTCACTTTTGTAATTTTGTGAATCTTTCATTTTCACGGTTTTGATAATTATGGCCTTCGTTTATGCTGCTCTCATTTTCTTCATCCTTTCAGTACTGTTGATTTTCCCTTGTGGTCAGCCATTCTACATGGTTATCATGTGTAAAGAGAAAGAGAAAAGTTGTAAAAATGTATGATTTCAATACGTAGTGTAACACTTTGCCCTATCTCCTGAATGCTAATTAACTCTGGTATCCAATACTCAATACTCGAACCAACATCGAACACTTTTATACTGTAATAGGAGGTAAGGGGTGCACAGGGTGAGCTCACGATGGTGGCCAAATAAGAAAGATAGACTATAAAAATATATAATTTAGTATTACAAACTTCAAGTATGAAAAAACAATACATTTACACTTACACAACAATGGGTATACAGTTATGTTAATTGAATATACAGAAACAGTAGTTATACAAGATACACAATATAACCGCAGCTAGTTTCCTAACCTTTCCATCATTAACTTTACAGTGGGGGAGAGGGACGATGGCTCGTTACAGGAATGACTCCCTACTCCAAACGTGTTTATGTTCACCTAAAGTCTCTAGATCTGGTTGGCCTCGGAAGTCCTCTGGGCCTAGGGTCGTCTGCTGCATTCGTCTTCAGCCTATGATCTCACTCACAAGTATACTGCGTCGATTCACGGTGCCATCTGGGGGTGGGGGGGTGGGTACAGCCATGTTTATAAAACAACTGCGCTCGGCCACCAGCTATTCTCCGCATGACCTTAGGCGGTGTAGCGATGCCAGGTTATTGCTACAATAGGCATTGGTGTCAAACTAAAGTTAGGTTATAATTTTAAAAGTAAAACCTTTGGCATATCAATTAAACTAGTGTTTATTCATGGAAATTGATGAAAACTTAAAGATTATTGTGACAATATACTTAAATTTTTATGAGACTTGAAATAACAGCTTTCATTATGCGCAATATGAAGTTTAATAAGATAAGAAGGTGTATTTTATCAATGTACATCTCATTTATTAATGTACATGTCATTTAATCTATTGAAATCCTAAATATATAGACTTTTTTTTTTACAGTCCCCTGAAAAACTGTAGATAGAGAATCCACTATAGTGAGGTTGATTTAGGAGGCATATTTACAAGAGACCTTTTCACAGTTATGGAGATCATGTTTCCCACCAGAGGAACAAATTGGACCATTTATATTACAATGCTTCTGTATTCCAAATTCAAGTTAGTTGTTGTTCCTAAAGAAGAGAACTGTTTGGCAGTTTAACATTTATAGAAAACTCCCTGGTGCCATACTACAATCAGTTGAGACTGGTAAGAAAAAAGCATGTATGGATTTAATTTTGTAAGTAATCATTTTATAGAAGATAGTTTCATAAAATAAATAGCATTTTTGATCAGGTGTTTCACAGTTGAACTTGTTTTGCAGGTGCCCTAGATCTATACATTTTCAAAAGTTGCACATGGCAAGAAAGTGTTCTTTTAGCAGCAGCTTCTTGTGATTCGAATATATCAGTATAAGTGATGGAATATTCTAATATGCAATGCATTGCAAGTGATGAAGATCCTATGGTTTGAATTTAAGTCTGCAACTTTGAATTTTAAAAAGAATATCAACTTATCTGCTATGGTTCTCTTATAAACCAAGGTCTGTCTAATCTTAATAAAAATTATGTATTAGTACTTTGTGGTAGTAAAGCAAAGAAACATATTTTATTTAGTAATGACTAAAGTCATAAACATATTCCCAATCCCTTCCTGTTTCCACAGGTATAATTTCACCCTTCCGCAGAACATTTCCAAAACTATAATTTTCTTTTTTGCCCAGCCTTCATAAAAATGAAATATTTATGGCTTTGAATTTTGGAGGTATATTTACAAGAGCTTTTCTCACTATTATGGAAATCATGTTTCCCGTATGATAACACCCATAAAATAATATTTCTTAAATTTTTAAGCTAAACAATTAAATTATTTGTCAATCACTTCAAATGGATTGGTGCACATGCAATGTACTCTTGGTATATGTGTACATGTGTCTTTAAGTTCAGCACTATCGAATATAAGTTTTGAAAATTAAGTAAAAATTATATGAAAGAATGTAATTTAAGGGTCTAAATATAGTAAAATTTCAATACACCCAAGGATTTAATTTTTATATTAATACTGACAGTATTTCATACTGAAAAAAAAAAGTTAAATAATGACATTGAGCATGGATATGAAATGCATATTTCAAATTAAATTATTGTGTAATACATATCATCTTAATTTATTAAAACACACATTTGGCCCATTCAAGTTACAACATGTACGTTTAAGTTGTTACATGCACAGTGTTTGAAAAAATGCTATTTTGTATTGTTACTAGATATACTCCGTAGATTGTTGACTGGTTCTCTGGAAGGAACCTCTTGAAGCACTACATAGGTGATTAGCCATGTAATAATTACTACTCTGTAAAAATTCATGTAATCACATTGAAATGTTCATTGTATTATTGGTGCATTTAGGGCAAATAGAGTATTTTTGCTGTGAAGTTCCATCACAGTTTTTTAAATGATTTTCTGGAAACAAATTTTTATGTTAAGAATTTTAATTTTTAGGTACTCCACGACTGTACAAAGGCACGCCGGGAAGTAGATCTACATTGGCGTGCTAGTGGGTGCCAGCACATTGTCAATATAATAGATGTTTATGAAAACACATACAGCGGTCACAAATGCTTGCTTGTTGTAATGGAATGGTAAGTTTTGTATAATTTTCTGGTAGTTACTAGTATGTTGTGGAATTGAACAATACTGGTAGTCATTTTTATTTTGTAGTATGGAAGGAGGAGAGCTATTCCAGCGAATTCAAGAGAAACAAGATGGTGCATTTACAGAGAGAGGTGAGAAAATATTTCTTCTGTTACTGAATAAAAGTGAAGATGGTTTTTTTTTTTTAAATAGAAAATCAAGGTATGTGTTACAAAGAAGATTTCTTTAATGAAGCCTTATTTACATAATATGCTATAACAACCCGAAAACGTGTTAATTTAATACTTTACAGCACATTTTGAAAATACCTTTAGTAAGATAAAGAATATTACTCAAAAGATTAAACATACAGGTGCAAATATTACAGATATTCACAGCAATACAAGTAAAATAATTATAAAAAAATAATGAGGCTTGATATAATCTCTAGTTTGCCAGCACAAGAGAAGTGGGACATATTTAGAACTATGGCTCTTAGACTCTATGACACCAACTCTTGTTAGATTTTAGAAGAAGGCAGCCGGTCACCAGATAAAGTTCATGTATGATCTTTGTTGGAACATACATGTAAGCTCCACATTATTTTGATGAACCTACATCATGGAGCAAGTAGAATGCCTCATTGTTCTTTCCCCCAGCATGTGGTAAGCTGATAGTGACAGTAACCTAAGGAATTTGGAAGGGGAAGAATATGTTGCACAGCTACTATGACTGCAAAGGTTAGTAAAGTGTAGAGGTATGTTGCTAGGAAAGGAATAACATGCATATTTAATACAACCACCAATCAGACAACATAGATATCTGTGTAAATAGAGATAAGGAAATTTGTGCATTACACCAAGAAGTTTATTCATCATGTGGCCCAACACACAAGGATGCACTATACAGGATAACACAGTACTGTACAGGGCAACAGTTACCAGAGATTTTAGAAAGATAGTTTGATTGTGTTTAGGCCATTGCAAACATAAAGTGGAGAACTTTTTCAATCTGCACATATAACATACTGTCAAACTTTTATGTAGTACAATAATGTGACTTGGTGCTATATTTCCATCAGTTAAAATAAGAAACTAAACTATGCCACACTACATCATAAAACTACTAACAGGCTTTTAACGACCAAACAAAAACCTCTAAGCTTGATTGGCTCCTAGCTTTCATGTCGCTGGACAGTCAGATCACGGAGATAAGAGTTTAAAAATCACAAAGTGTATAGTGAAGAATTGACATTGCAGAAGATACAAAATAACTCAAACTTATGCTGAAAAATCACAGT
The DNA here is from genome assembly GCA_029891345.1 of Dryococelus australis. Classification (NCBI taxonomy): domain Eukaryota; kingdom Metazoa; phylum Arthropoda; class Insecta; order Phasmatodea; family Phasmatidae; genus Dryococelus; species Dryococelus australis. The sequence goes on from CM057009.1 coordinate 19,064,373, forward strand.
ATGTATAATTACACTTTAAATTGAAGATGTGTCACTAAAAATTATTAAATTCATTAGAATAAATATTACTAGTTTCACTTTTCTGTGCAGACATTTATAAATAAATTTTCAGACTCTTTGAGTCTGGTGATGGCTACGTGACCATGCTCTTAATGTAAACACAACTCAAATTATCTCAAATCATAACAATTATTTAAAATTGTACTTACTGTGGCAGAGTTACGTTTTCTATTTGTGAATCTGCTTCAGCTAGTGCAGATTGTACTTTCTAAATAGTGCTTGCATTTCTGGGTCTTTTAATTTGTAACTCCTCTCTATGGTGTTGCTGATAACCAGAGGACACTTGTAAATAGATCTTACTGGTCATATTCACTGATTTCTGACTTATAAGATTAGTTTCCAGTAACAGTAAATCTCCTTTGCAGAACTTAGTGACTTCAGAAACTTTGATGCAGCCCCAATTATCTGTCACCGGATGAGGTCTGGATGAGATAAATTCATTTTATTTCGTGATATAAGGATGACTGATTACAACATGTCTGTGTGTGCTGTTATGTGCGCCAAAATTTCACTTCTAAGACTACTGAAGGTTCGCTCAATTTGTGCCGTAACACTAGCAATGCACAGAATATTTGATTTAAGGTGTTTTATTAAAAGATTATAATATAACACATTTTCAGATCAGGTACAAAAGTTGTAAAATAGTACATAAGTAATTATTCTTCACCAACATTAACAACTTGGAAGTGATTAAAATGTAATAAATAACTAGGGACCCCAGAAAATGGTGAACCGCGAAATACACTAAATTGGACATTATTTCATAGTTTTCGCTAAATCTACCTCTCTTTACAAAATGCAAAATTTTGCACAAAAAAGGTGTTAACACAAACATTTACACGCTACAGAAATGGTAAATAATTGTTTACAATCGATTGCGTATCGACAATCGATTGTATATCGACAATAGATTATACTGCCAACATGGCAATTTGCCGCTCTTCGTAGTATTTTGTAGTGATTATTTTTGTGCTGAGATGCCAAAAATAGCTACAATTTTTAATTGTGAATGCATAATGAACCATGTTTCTACAGTTTTAAGATCAAGAATAAAATAATGATGTGCAAGTTCTGTAACATGTGTGCCGACTGAGTTGTGAAAAAGTACTTGGCTGTTCTAGTTTTTGAGGTTAGCTGAAAACAAAGAAGTGAATTTAATGAATATAATTTTCGTATCGAATTTAAGTTTATTGGTTTCAGGAAATGTGCACAGTGTTGATTTTAATGTATCATTCTGCAAATTAATTATTTAATCCTAGTGACGAACAAACATGATTTTAGTGACGTAAATTGCAAAGATTATAATAGAAAAATACGTGTTCAAGAGGGGAAGCAGAGTATGCCAGAGCAATAGCACCGGACCGAAGTGCACTGCCAGGAAGTAGTGAGATGACGGCGACACCTTCATAATCTCCACCCCAAAACCTGATCCCTGATGACCCAAATCTGCATATCTTCACAATTATCACACAGATCACAGAAGAAAGAAAATTTTTCAGTACAGTAGACATAGTAGAAGTCACAAAAGAGGTCTGCAGAAGGTACAGGAAATGTTTCATACATTAAAACGTTTACAATTAATAGCATCGACGAACATCCAAACACTTTCGTCAATGAAAATCTCAATGATATGACGAAAGTCCCAGATAGTACTACGAAGTCCCCGGAGATCTTGGAAATGTGCAAGCCAAAGCACAGTGGGTGGTTGCAGAGGGTGATGCAAGCTTCAGCTGATGAACCCAGTAGATCTTCAAAGAGCTCATGGCCCAGGAAAGTAGCAGCAGTTTTAGCTTGGCATGACCTGCGAGGAAGAGGCGGGAACCATGCAAAAACAAGCAAAGAGATTAACATATAGAAGCCCAAAACAACCTGACATGAAAGGATCAAGGAATAGGGTAGAAAGGAAGCAAGCAAACACTAAGCGGCAGCAACAGATCCAAAAATGATCAATACAAATCCAAAACCTATTTTCTAGGCATGTAAGATTTCAAATAGCTCACATGAGCCTTTCTGTACACTTTATTGGAGCTGGGTGCTCACAAGCTAACGGTATTAGGGGCTAGAAATTTATTTATACGAAAGGGCCCAACAAACTTAGGAATGAGCTTCCAAGTTATGTTTTGTTCCAGGTCTGCCAATAAGTTATATTTTATAACAAAACGAGATCACCTAATAAAAATTTAACCAGATCCTTATTCTAATCCAACTTCGCGATGACCTGAGCCAAGGCGGCAGTGAACTTCGCGCAAGTGATCCCGGTCAGTATCACCCAGGCGGGAGCGAATGGGAGGTATAGTCCAAACATTAAATAATGGATGGCTTAGGGGACAGCCAAGAAAAGGGAGAGGGTGTGGAACTCTAGTAGAATCATGGATAGCACTATTAAACCCATCAATAAATTCTAAGTTCTGGTCCCACAGGTTATGGTCCTGATTATAAAAGATGGTGAGACAGGCTTTAAGGTTCTTGTTGAACCGTCAACCTGATTACCCTTTGGGTAATAGGGATTGGACGTAAAGTGCTTGACCACCCAATGAAAACACATTTTTTTAAAGATGACAAGTGAAATATTTGTTGTTATCAGTGACTATTTCTAAAGGTGCACTAAAGACTTTCCACACCTGATCAGTGAGAACCTTCATAATTGAAGCTGCTTTCATGTTTCTTAAAGGTAACAGAATGAAAAATTTAGTAAATATATCTGACAGAATCAAAATACACACATTACCTTTCCTAGATCTAATCAGATGCCAAAAAATATCAAAATGGATTGTGCTCCAAGGAGCTTGAGGAATCTGAGTGATGGCTTGCCCAACGTTAACACAAGGAACCGGCTTACAGCGCTGGCACAGATCACATGTACGAACAAACTCAGAAACATCTGCCTTGAGAACAAAATTTGCAGCGATTTTATGGAAAGTCCCAGATGACCATAAAGAACAGAGTTGTGAAAATATTAGAATGCTAAATATCTCAACGATACTGGAACTACGATCTTCCGAGCCTGACCATTTTTGGCGGTTAAATACAAAATACCATTTTCAGACATAAGAGGGACAACAACTCCATTGTTAATAACACTTAATACCCACGTGCAGAAATCATCCTCATCCTGAGCATGATGCAATTTTACAAACAATTCAGGAAACCCTTGAATAACATTAAGTGATGTCTTGGATGCCACCAACTCATCCATATCAAATTCTGCAGAGTTATACATGTGTGACAAGGCATCTGCCACCTAATTATCATATCCTCGGACATTGTGCACCTTAAACTTGAAACTTAAATTGTGTAGGACCCAACAACATTATTTTCTCAGTTCGGGATGGGAAAGTACCTGACTCAAAAGTCCTGATTATCTGTTTAAAGGTCGTACTTGTTATGCTTAATGTATGAGGCAAACTTTTTAAGGCCAATAATACACGGCTCTATTTCCTTTTCACACACGCCGAGCCTATGTTCAAGTTCAGTTAAGCTTTGCCTGGCAAAAGCAACAGACTCTGGACCCCACTGAAACATCAAAACCCTTCTTTTTCAAAAAGTTTAGTAATGCAGCACTCTTCGAAAAGCTACTGATGAATCTATAATAATATCCTAAGATGCCTAAAAACTTCTGCACACTCTACAGTTCTTCAGGCGGGGAAAAGGCAGAACTGGAGCAATCTGATCTGGGTCGATCATCAGATGGCCCTCACATAACAAGTAACCCAGAAATCTGACTTTGTTGGAGCCTATGGTCGCCTTATCCGGGTTAATTGACAGCCCAACTTCTCTCAATTTGAGGAAATCTTGGTGGAGGTTAGACAAATGTGACTCGTAATTTTCACTATAAACAATGATATCATCTATGTAGTAAAACACGAACTTGTATTTAAAATTGGACAAGACAAAATCTAAAACTCACAATAAGGCCTGACTGTCAAAGTTTGAGCCCGCAGGTATACGAGTAAACTTGTATTGGCTCCAAGGTGTAATAAGGGCAGTATACTTTCTGTAAGAGGGATCAAGAAGACATTGATGAAAACTATTGTTTAAGTCTAACATGGAAAACACACGAGCCTTTTCTAAATATTGGAGAGCGCAATCAATCATGGGCAATGGGGTGAGTGAGTGAGTGAGTGAGTGAAGATATTTGGTTGGATCTTAACAGTGAGGTCTTGAGAGCCAATGAGGGTGGTTGAAATGAGTATGGAGCGGCTCAGGAATGAAGGGGCTTGGGAAACGGGAGAACCCCGAGAAAACCCGGCAACCAACAGCATCGTCCGGCTTGAGTCCTACTTGCGAAAATCAGGTGACCCGGCCCGGGGTAGGCAATGGAAAGGGTCTTTATGAATTTTTTGGTTAACTAGAGAGTGATTCACAACTAGTCTGTACTTATCACTGTCTTTCATAAAAACCAAAAAACCTGGTGATCAATACTCGTGAAGTGGAAGGGACAATTACACCAGCTTCCAGCAATTTATCAATTATTTCCCAAAAAGCCTAAAGTTTGAGCAGTGGCCATTTAAAATGATGTACCAGAACTGGAATATTATTAGTCAGGGTAAATTTGTGGGGAAGCACATTACACTTCCCTATGTAAGAGGTAATGACGTCCTGAAAATCTTCTCACTTGATTTAAAATTTGTTGACAATCACTACTAGAACTATTAATATCCAGTAGGGAGGAGAACACCTCCGGAACAGCATCTACCTGCAACCCAATTTTTGTGTTACGTGCAAACCAAAATACCAAAAAGCACTTGTCAAAATTGACTGTAGCCTTATTTTTCCCAAAATAATTGCGACCCAATATGCCAAGGGACAAACATGAAGAAACCCAAAATGGAATGGTCCACGAAATTCAGCCACTTCAAAATGAAGATGGATGACCATGTTACTCATGACAATGTCGCCATTTGCAACACACAGACATTTTTCTGAAAAATAACCAAAGTGCCATCTGGAAATGGCCTTAGATTTTAGTAATTGTTTAAAAAACAAGGCACTCAAGACACAGAGTGTGGCCCCAGTATGCTTCCCAATGGTAATGAGGCTGGAACATTTCCTCGCCATGCGCGGGATTTAATGTGCCGCCCGACTGGAATACCCACGTTGCCTTCCAGTCAAGGATTTGTTTTCCGAACCTATACATGAATTAAGTAAGTGGTACACTTGACTGCAACGGAAACACTTTCCTTCCTCTGTAGAACACCTGCTGGATCTACAGTTCTTAGCAACATGCCCTTCTGCGGAGCAATTACTACATCATAAAGGGGTATGATGCTGCTGGGCACCCTGTATACTACATACATGATCTGGCCTCGCGACACCACGAGCCTGATCATGACATGCAGGAGAGGGCAAATTGGCATGGTACTCAGTTGATGCCACTAATAGACCTTGAACTTCAACTGCGAGTTGACGCAGTTCCTGTAAATTGTGTGGTGTAACTACCAGCATACACTGGGCATGCACAAGGGGGGGGGGCCAAGTTGTCTATGATCACACTGACTAACTCACCTTCATTCAAGTGCAAACACAATGTATCAAGATAAGCACAAATCAGTTCTATAAACTCACACATTTTCCCCCGGCCTTTGATCTCTGTAATTGTAGTCCCGCTCACACTGGTGCTTAATACGCAGAGGAAGTAAGGCTTTAATAAACCGGTGTGTAAAACTTACAAATGTTCCCCTTTCAAAAGAGGCAATCTCCTCATGAAGTAACTGAAGCATGTAACCTTGCCTCTTGATGGCAATATTCTTAAACAGAGTATCCTCTGAACTAAGGCCAAGACTTGCTAAAGTGTTAACAGATATGAAAAATGTTAAGTTATGTGCTGGTTCGAGAGAGGTCAAAGTAGAAGCAAGCTGCAATGACATGTAAAAGAGTTAATCAACTTTGGGATGCCCCGGAGCAACACTCAGAGACATCTCGCCCAGAGGATGACGGCTCCATCGGACCTTGACGTCACCATAGACCCACCGATGTCCTGCGTAACTCAGCAACAGTCATCGCCTTGTCCATGACCTGGTTAAGGTCATGTAGAAACTCCACTAATTCTTCTTTCTTAAGCCCATAGATAAAACTCACCTCATTCATTGTTCATGCTACTTATAGAACAGACGTGAAAGCAAAACAAAGCAGAGTTTCTGCAGATTTATTTGTGCTGCATCACAAGCAATACACAATATTTGAATTAGGTCAGTTTATTAAAATATATTATTTTCAGATCAGATACAAAAATGTACAATAGTGCATAGGTAATTATACTTCACCCACATTAACAACTTAAAAGTGATTAAAATGTAATAAATAACAATTCAGGACATTCATAGTCCACATATATCATGTCATAATACCACCTTTTAATATGTGTGCAGTTAATACCATGCCAATGCATTATCACAATTGCATAGTTATTTGGGCCTAACAAAACAGCTCAAAAATGCTATAAACAAGACGATGTCACTCCAGAAAGCCATCTATGCATTAGCTCAATTAAAGAAAATTAAATTGTACTCTACTCAAATATAATATTTGTGGCCCCAAATACTACAACCTTTGTGTAATAAGGTACATTGATAACAGTGGATTCCCTACAAATTACTCCAATATAGTATGCTGGCAAACAATCCTCTTAAAACAAACTCACAGTCAGCTATATTTTTCATGTACAATTAAATTCGGCCATCCACAAATTAATGTATGGGCCTGATGATAACATGTGATAAATTGTGAGTACAATGAGCATAATGCAGTTCTTAAATTACAAACTGTTTGAAAGAATATGAAAGTATTTAGAAATTATCACAAATTACTATAATTATTGTTCCTAAATTGGTGCATTACACAGCATCAGGGGGCAATACATTCTACCGTATCAAAGCCCTCGACAGCTAAAATAAACATGTTAAAACATAAATAATAAAGTGAATTAAAAACTGTCAGTTCAGGCAACAGTAGTCCTAACTAGAGCTCCATCGTCATAAAAGAAACGAAAACCCTTAGCACATTTAAGATTTACAAATTCCTAGCACCCATCTATCGAGGCACAGCAGTAGTGCAGACATATAGGACCTGCCCCACTACAGTCTACAAACATAAGCTAAGGCAATACAAACAATCTTCCCTTCATGGACTGGAAAAGTCTTCCAATGTATTATATCGCGAGAGTCAATGTCGCTAATTTCCTTAGGCACAGGATCCTTTTGAGTATGCGACTTCCTGAAGAAACACATTTCCAACAAACCACTACCTGCTTTAGCGGTTATACCTTGAAGACCAAAATGGTACAAAAAAGACAACAAAATATAACGCTCTTCTGTATCAACAATCTTAACAGTCCTAGATCTATCATCCTTATTGACATCCTTACTGAAAGACAAAATATTACGGTATACCTTCTTAGGATAATACCTAGACGTGCGAGAATGCCGAGGAAGCATTACTGATGTGTCTTCTCTAATGACACAGAGCGATATGAATTGCACGAACAAACTGCATCCTTTATATACTTCACTAACAAGTTCCATCCAGCACATGTCCATAGATAACATAAAAGATAAAGACACGAAGCACGCAAAAACACCAAACGACCCGACGTGCTATTTATAGCGCCGGCCGACCTTGACAGGCGAGTGCTTGGCAGCAGGCAGGCTAATCTTATCTCCCATACTGGCAGCGTGCCAACCAAGGTTAAATCCCTAGGCTATAAGAGGTGAACGTGCCCACTCATAGTAACATTAGTGAGCTAGGCGCATGCTCGAAGAAAAGACAATTGCTCATAAAATCCGAATTAATGAACCGAATTAAGTTGAATAAATTGCAATGTCATCACAGTTAATCCAGCATTTTAATTATGACAAATAATGCAAATATCAAGCATGATTAATAATGTAATATGTAAATAATTCCACTCTATTTTCGGCAGATTAAAATCGCAGACAATTATTATTTGATTTGAATAATTTTGTCAATTTAGCCTCTAAAAAGGTAAAATAATCATTAACTACTGTAACTGGTAATTGTGGAGGAAGGTGCAAATTGTCTATGACGATTTTATTGAAATGAACATTAGTAATTTCAATCCAAACCGATTCAATATTTTCTTCAACCAGATAAAATTGTTGTGTAACATGCAGATAATTCAAAACATTTATTGAAGATACCTCCTCTATTGAGTTTAGTTATCTTAGTATCCCTATATTTACGGAATATACGATAACTATCTGGAAAATAATGGGCATTAATACTATAGTCCTTAAACCAAGTATCAGTAAGACATATAATGGAGTAATTAGCACTATTAATGTTTTTCTAAAACACTTGTGATTTGGTTCTTAAGCCTCTTACATTCTGGTAATAAAGATAAAAAATCTCTGGACGGCATTAACAAAGTCAGCTAATAACACCTCCATCTGCCTCATTTTATTTATGTATTTACAATGGCTCCTCCTGCCAGCTCATTCATTTTTTCCAAAGTTTGTTCTTCTGTAGTAGGCAGATTTATGTGACTATGCAGTTGCTCATTCTGAAACCTGCTTTAAAAATGGTTGATCAAACAGCAGGTGGGCCAAAATACAGTGTTGAAAATTTTGTCCAATTCAGATTCTACAACAGAAACATAAAATGAGGAATACGAATCATAGCAAGTTTTTAACTTTGCCACTTTCAGGTTGGATACTTTCAGTTCTTCATTTATATAAGTTACTATATCGTTTTCCTGAACATCAGGAGCAAATTTGGATATAAATGATGGTGATGAATTTCCTTTCCCAAGTGATGCTTATGTAACCATTTGTATATTTGTAGTTTTTTTTTGTTTCAGAATTTCTGAAATCGTGATATGCTAGATACATTTTATGAATGAATCAAGCATCAAAATCTAAATTTCAATTTTCTTTACGAAAACTTTCCTTTCTTCCATTTATAACACAAATTTTTCTCACATCATAATGATTAAATATAGAAGCATGAACATATTGTTTTTCCCTATATTTTATATTAGTTTAAAAACCAACAATTACAAAATCAGGTATATCAAATTGTAAATTATTAAACTGATCTTTAATATCAAAATAAAAGTTCTTGAATTTTGAGAAACAGCTTTTAGCCAATAATTAAAACTAATATGTGCCATTGGATTGATATAAATTTTCTTTTATAGAATTTGTTGTATTTTCTTTGTATTCAACAATATGCCACATAATTTCTAATAATGGACTGATAATTTTTCCTGGATCAGCATAACTTTAATCAACTGATTCATCAGCTTTTAGTTTCATATACAAATAAACAATTATTACTTGATGAATATCTAAAAATGTTATCTTATAACCACCTTTGAAATAAATGTTATAATTATCTTTAATAAGACCAAATAAATATCTCGATGGAGATAATTTCATTTGGTTTATTAGAATGAACAGATTTTACTGGATATTTATCATCAAGCCCAATAATTTATATATAATATTTTTCTAATGTAGAACTAATTAAAGCATGCATCATTGTATAGGCTGTTCACGGTAAAATGAGCACTTTTAAAAAACCTGCTTAATATCTACTTGTATGAGCATTGTTGTATTCTTCCGTCTTACGTAAAATTTACATTATCATGGGCATCATCACTATTCATGCATCGGTCAAGTGCAACTGTGAAATAATTACAAAATAAAATATTTTGCAAATCTACTCATTTTTACACTTTGATGCATTAAAAAAACAGATAGTGGAAGAAATTATTTAAGTTAACACAAATGGTTTCGTGACACTTTTTATTTGACGTTAAGATATGGAACTACTTTCCATTCATCGTTACCAACTTTACTGGGCGCATGTCACTCAGTTCGCCTGTTAAAATATATGACATGGCGTGTTGCTGTTTTATTAAACGAAGCCAAAATTATACTTACTCCAAAAAATACTTCAAATTACCACATCATGTTCCCTACCTAAGCAAGTTACGATGTGATAAATCTGTGTTTCTGCGGCAGTAATTAGTATACTGTTATGGTGTGTTTCGTTAACCGCTGCGTGTGAAATAGCGTGGCGTGGCTGTTGGGTTCTAGTTTCGCTGGATCTGTGTGTGCGTGATTTCAAATATTTGATATGAACTATTTATACGTTGTAAATGTAAACTGTTTTTATGACTAAGTTATTTATTTACATCCACGTCTGTTTATTTATCACAATGCTGTACCTTTTCCCTGGTGGGTGTTTGAAACATAGTTGTGTAACGTGATTTACCACCAATCCCAACAAAATAACCAAGCCCGTCCCCAATAAATTTCAATAAACCTAATACACAGTAAGTATGAATACATATAAATATGAGTGGAATAAAAGTTACGGTAGGCTTATTTGAGTGCATGTTCACCGCTATATTTTAAGTTTCTATAACAAAAAATGAGCGACAAGAGTTGCGTGCTTGATTTTAATGTCGCTTTTTCTTTGGACTGTCCATTCCTTTGTTATTCGAACTGAGGCTGTCCTTTTAAAGAAATAACCCAACACATATCAATAACAAAAAGTTAAATACTACAGTTCATTACCCCACAGTTGTAACAGTGTTTAACACAGTCGCGGCAAAATATTAACGTGCATTACGTGTAATGTGCTATGTCGTGGAAAACAAATATGTTAATGTAACGTAACCGTGAAAACTATCGTTAATTCAGGCATTTTTAAAACATCATAAAGCTGACCTAAATAATGTTATATGCCTAAACTGTGAATATTCATCCAAAATTATTTTTGAAATAGATCTAAGACAGAATTCTTTGAAAAGCTGTAAACAGCAAACAACACATTTGACAGGTATAAAAGTAGGTCATATTTCAATGTTTATGTTTAAGTGTAGCGAAAGTATACTAACACTTGTACCCACACAATGGCCTGTAAACATTGATTTTGACAGATGCTACATGGCAGTCACATGGCAATGTTTGTTTACAATTTGGCGGAAGGATATGAAATGGGCCTGCAAGTAGACATTAAGCAAGGCTCCAAGAAATTTAATGGACTATAGTTTGTTTAATTTAGTCAATGACTTATATAAAGAAGTTTTATCTAGAAATCAAATGGATGTTAATTTGTTTGATCTTCAAAAAGCTTTTTGACACGTGTCAACATGTGATCATTTTGAAAAAATTACAAGAAATAGGCCTCAATGATTTATATGTTACTCTGTATACTAACTATTTTTTGACAGAAAATTTGCTGTTAGAATAGATAATGTTTATTCCAATTCCTTTTCAGTAATGTCTGGGGTTCCCCAAGGTAGTACACTTTCCCAGCTACTCTTTATTGTTTTTATAAATGATATTATTGGTGCAGTAAGGCATTCTCATGTACTTCTCTACACAGATGATTTAAAGATCTATAATAAAAGTGTTAAGGATGGGCGGGATTGTGTAATGCTACAGCGGATATTACTGCTATTAGGAATTGGTATATAGATAATGCCATAGCACTGAATGAATCTAAAACCATGTGCATCACTTTTACAAGGAAAACTAACCCAGTTGTACATAAATATGATGTTAATAATATTGTAATTAACAGATTAGAGCATGTAGGTGATTTAAGAGTTATTATAAATTGTAAGTTTTTTTTTTTTTTTCATTGTCATGTAGATAGTCTATTATGTAACATTAGTCGCACATTTAATCAAATATACCACCTTTTCAGCAATATCACCTGATTCCTTGTTATGTCTTTATTATTCGTTAATTAGGTCTAGATTAGAATATTGTTCAGTGATCTGGAAAAATATTACTAACACTGATTCACATAGGATAGAAAATGTACAAAAAATATTTTTAGCCTTTTATATCCTAGATTCCCAAATAGTCGAGGTTTTATATATAATAAAGAACTTTTAAAATATAATACTCAGAATTTGAAACTACGTAGAGAATTTTATGATGCACTATTTTTAGAAAATTCTTTTCAATCACATTTGCATTGTTTACAAATTTTAATGAAGGTAGCATTAAAGGTCCCTAAATATAAACATAGAATCTCTCATATTTTCACTTCTTTATATCTTAGAAAATATCTAGTAAGTAGATCTGTAGATAATTATAATAAATATTTTTATACGTATGATCCATTTATAGGTAAAAAAACTTACATTTAGTGATCTATCTGAACATTATATTAATCATTTTTAGGGATTCACTATTGTATTGTATGTTATTAGTATGTGTATGTTAATAGTACTTTTGTAATGTTTCTTGAATGTTTTCCATGTTAAATGTGTTTGTTTTGTATTTGTTGGCTGTTTCTGTCCAATATGTTTTGTTTTATTGTATTGTCTCTAGTCTTTTTGTGTGTAGTTAGTTTACATTTTACACGTTTTATATAAATGTGCCCCCCTTTTAAAGGTTCCCAACTATTGTGGGTAAACTGTGATGATGTATAGCAATAGCAGTGACTCCTTTCTAACACCCAACATGCTCGAACGAGTATGAGATGAGCTTGACTTCTATTTAGGCGTATGCTGTGCATCCAGTGGGGAGCAAATTGAACATCTGTGAAAATGTTAATTTTAATTTACTATGCAACTTTTTTGCTTTTTAATCATTTTTAATGCTTATTTTGAAAATGGCATTATTTTTAATTTTTGGTATTAATGTTATATTTCAGGAACCATTCAACTATTTAAAATAAATACTGATATATTGTCACCATCAAAGTCAGTGTCGCCTTTTCTCATTGAATATTATATTTTTTAAGATATTGTGACCTTACGAATAAAACTATTGTCATATCTGTGGAACTACTTAAAACAATTCCTGTCAAATTTGGCATACAAGTAATGCTATGTTAACCCACCCTGAACATATGTGATTAACCCGCCGTTGGTCACGCTATGAGCATTTCTCTCACAACTTATTAAAAAATGTGTTTATTTTTTAAATCTGGTTCCTGTTTTCGGTTTCCTCTCTAGCTGAATTTTTGACCTTCTGTCAAATTTTGGTCCAATATTTAGCAGTACCAAGTATTTACATGCCGTGTAAGTGCTGTCTTAAGCCCATGCGCTAGCTGTGAGGGATTACAACCTTTCTTGCCATTACTGTAAAGACTGGTGTTCAGTTGCCAAGAGGTGAATTTTAGTGTTGCACAGTTTATTCTTCTTCTTTTTATAATTATATTTTTTATGAGATTGTTCTGTGGTAAAGTGAGTGAAAATGAGCAGAGGGAAAAAACTTGTTTAATTAGCACTCCTACAAATACAGAATCATGGTATGTTTACATATTTTAGAACAAGAGACCTAAAAATTCCGTGGGTTGAGTTTATAGAGATTTATTAAAAAAATTTTGTTCATTGCTTATTTTATTACTGGACCAATATTGTGTAGACATGCCCAGGACGACTCTGATCTAGTAATACAAATCACAAAACCCAGAATCATACCCTTTGTTACGAGTTAGGCATAAGTTCACTATACACTGGTGAGCAGCTAATAACCAATTGTTGAGTCTAAAGTGTAGGCCTGCATAAAATTGTGGAGTATATATACAGGAGACAGCACCCACGGAATTCCTGGCTTTCTACACTGTAAAAATTTTCTAGTTAAATTTCTAAACATTACTAAAAGTTTTTTACCTATACAATTGATTGGGAATAACTCTATTCATTGATCCAGTAGAGGCCATTCACTGTAAAGTGAAATCTCTTCTAAGTATCTTCTTTCAGCCAATTGGCATCTGTCGACAGTGTGCGACTATAAATATTACTAACTTCACTGGAAGTGAACCAGCACATACTTGAAGAATCTAGCTCTTGCCCTTATGAAACCACATTTGCTCAAGCATTGAAGTTTGCCTAATCTTCCACTAGATTTACGAAGATCCATGACAAAACTGGCAGGAATCCAAATTCAAGAAGAAAGGCATAACCCATCAGCGGAAGGCATTTGTGCTTTTTGCCCAAGAAGGTAAAACAGAAAGACAGAGAGGTTCTGCAAAAACTGTGCAAGAGCTATATGCACTGAACATTGCAAGTACTAGTGTCCTGAATGTGATGCAAATGGTAGTGTGTGAATTCTCAAATGACAGCTGAACTTGTATATAAGCTGATTTTACGGTAATTTAAATGTTTCAGCATAAATATTTTCATTTCCATTTTTTTTAAATTTTTTTGATACTTTTTTATGCAAACCAAGCTAGTTTCAACCTTGCAGTTTGAAATATATTAGACCTATTACTTTTAATTTTTTATATCGTACAATTGTGTTGCTGTGAAAATATCTTATTTAACATAATTATATATTACACTCAGTGCATGTATTTAGCTTTGTTTAACATTAACAAAAAAAAAAAAAAAAAACAAGAAAACATAGTGTGAGGGAATTCCTCCGGCGCAACCGTGTGACTTTTCTTCTAGCGACCACTGACGGGTTAATGTGTGAAATACGAATTTTCAAAGTGGTGGCCATATAAGTATATTTACTGTAGTATGCCATATTGATAAAAAAAATTTAGCATATTTTAACCAAACCTTATATGCTGACAATATGTAATATTAAGCCTTTCACTACATTCAGAAACTACTGAAACAAAGTGTGAAAACAAACATGGGTGGTTTATTTATTTTCTAAATGGTTGTTTTGTGACAATGTGTGTGTTGCATAAGACATCTATGGACCAATTAAAACCAATATGATACAAATTTGGTATGCTTTTTATCCTGATTGTTTATTAAATATAAAAATTTATAACTTCTGTAGTATGTTACGTTGAAATGTGTCACAAGAAATTTTAACTTTACCATTATATTTCAGTAATTTCTCAATAGATTCCCACCACATCTGCTGCAAACAGTTCTTTGGAAGGCCACGTAACATTTTTATAAAGTAGTCTTCTATTTTCCAAATGTTGTGTGCCATATTTCCTGTACCATTAAAACGATTGGAGTCAATCTTAGTGCAGCAATGTACCTTATGTGTAAGGAACTGGTAAATTTCATTGTGTTCGAATGGCAGAATGGGTCTTTTGAAACCTGATAAGTGGTGTTTTCATTTCAGTATTTTTAATTGGATGTTTTAATGTTGATATCTTCTCAAAATATTTGTAAGCATTTGTACATAGAAGTGAATCAAGTAATGACATAAACCGAAAGCTTGAAAAGATACAAATAAAAAGGAATTATTACTACAAGCCCATGGTGATTTAAATATGGTACATGTGTGAATATTTACAAAGTTATATTGTAGTTAAAATGGTGTAGGAAACATAATATAGTCATCTACCTTTCCCATTAATATAGCAGAATATTGAAGATGTTCTTGGCTGATTTAGTATTATGCATTTGTCTCTGAAAACATGCACATTTTAAAAAAAGTATTTTCAATTTCTACATTACTCCTGATTTAGCAAGTGCTGCTCACACACCTGGCAGCAGCATTCCTTGTATTAATTCCTGAAAACCAGTGTCTGGCATTTCTATCCAATGTTAGACGACAGAGTGTTAAATATTATAAATATTTCTTCAAATATTTGTTTTAGCAGCAGTAGACAAGTTTTTATTTACATACCTAGATTAAAATGCCCTAGTTCTGTATTTAAAAAAAGTTATATATTCCAGTAAAAATGTTCTCTATTCTATTTAAAAAAGTTTGCTATTCCAGTAAAAATGTTCTCTATTACAGTAAAAAAAAAAAGCTTCTATTCCAGTAAAAAATGTCTTTTATTTCAGTAAAAATGTTCTCTATTCTAGTAAAAAAATGTTCTATATTTTGGAAAAATGTTATTGAATCATATAATTAGCCAAAAACCACATATTGTAAATTTACAAAGATTGCATCTTTTGCTACTGTCAACTTAGACTACATCTTGGAAAATGTCTTGTAAGGGAACATTAGTCTACTTGGAACTCCTATTTTAAGGAGAAAAATAGCGCACTTGCATTGTTTTAGGCTCAGCGATCGATCCTGCATGAAAAGTTGGGCCAGTCAGATGGTACGCAGTTGTGACCCTCTGAATACTGCCATTAAACGTTTGCACGCACCGGTATGTGCGTTGCTCGTGCTGCCTCACTGCAGCCACTTTATGTCCAAGCACAAAGTAATGTTCAGGAGAGTAAGTAAGAGGTTTGTGTTCATAATGACGGTGAACCCTCAAGCGATAGTGCGGCACCTCCAGGAGCAGTACGGAATGATGGCTAGATCGAGACAATTAAATGTCAAAGAACGGGGACCTCTTGAAAGTCGTGACTGGTAGGCATCATTATTTGCAGCTATTTAACTAACTGTTTTATTGCACAAATAAAAGCGCAAGGGGCTTTCTTTGTGCTCTTGTTGATTTTCGTTGCAGATATCATAGACAACTGCACGAATGAAAATGTACTAGATATAGAAGAAAATAGTGGACTGACATTCTATGCTTCTTTGCAAGAGGATGATAATGAGGCTGCACTTTTACCACCATTATATTAGTTGAATAACTTCATTTATCCAAAGGGACAGGGATGTAAAGAAGAGGAAATGTAATGATGATACCTACTTTGAAGATGGAAAGTAGTTAGCTACATCTTTGCCCCTGTCCATAACAGAAGAGTATATGAAAAGAGCTGCCACCTTTTGGAAAAGTGGAAAGAAGATAAATTTGTCTTCCAGTACTGTCAATTAAAAGCATGGTATTGTGTTCAAAAGATAACCCATGTTACTACAAAAAAAAAGCTAGGTAACGAAACAATCATACTTATTGCAGCCGAAAAATGTGTTGTAGACACCAGAGCATGGTTCGTATGTTCCTTAGAAGTCCTTAAAAAGTCCTTAATTGCTATACTTGTTTTTAGGGGCCCTTAAAAGTTCTTATTTACTTGAATGATCCTTAAAAGTCCTTATTTTTTACACGGCCTTTCAATAATCACTATAACGACAAGTAAAATTATCAGATTCTTGGCAGTGTGAAAAATTGTAAATATTAGCATAATTTCTCGTAAATAAATGTGATATTTAACCACGTGCGCTAGTGAAATCGTCTTTGTTTGGAGAAACCGATTTCGGTAGTTTCAAGGGAATCAATTTTTGACACGTGAGATTCGAGGGTATCGAATGAGACATTAAGTAAGAACCAAGATGTTAAAATTTTGTATTTTTTTTTTTATTCACTGCCCGTTTCCTAACAAATTGATTTAAAATGGAATTGTAAATTATGACAGGTCACCAAAATTCACAACCAAGACTTAAATGTGACTTATAACATGTAATGTGTGAGATACGTTTTTTAGGATATGATACGCAATATAATTGCTATAAGTACAAACGGCCGGCAATAACCTTGTGTTTACGAACCATAGTGAATGACATACACTCCTGCGTAATAGGATGTTTTCATTATCAGTGGCAAATAACTGTGAAATTAATGAGGATGAAAATTACGTGTCCTCATGTCGGGATTTATGTTGGCAAACATGATTGAATTCATTCAAGGTATGTCTATTTAAAGAATTTGAAACTTTCTTCTTTTTGCATGTGTCAGTGACCGTCAAATTGTTTCAAATGTAGCCTATGTCTGTATAAAAATGTATACTTTATTTTCCACAGTCCGAGACAGTTGTTGGAAAGGGGTGGTAATTAAATTACAGATTTAATTCCATAGAACTACTGCTGGCTGGAGCCTGTAGCAAATTGAACAGGCTGTTATTTAAGACATTTGTACCAATTCAAAATAATTTTGAATTCCACATAAAGGATAAAAACCACAGGTGTGAATGACACTAAACATTTTTCAGTTTATATTTACTTTTTTTCTAGTGCTGTAAATTTGTGTACAATTTTGTTGAGAACTTAAAAATGAGTATCGTCACTACTGAAAATTGAAGAAAACTACAGATTTTTAAACAAAAATACTACTGATAGCTTTCGCAAATGGTTGGCACCTCTGCAAATGAAATTTCTGTCTAGCTTATTTTTTTTTGTAAATAGGTACTGGTAGCATATTATGCTATTGACTATTGCATCATGCATCAGACTATTCTGGAAGCTGGGCCACAGCAAAGTTGGACATACCAATTTCGTGGTACAAATATTGGGCCTATATTTCAGGATTTCACACCACATACCAACATTTTTTTGTACTTGTTTACAAAGATACCAAGATTATGGTATCATCTATACTATGAAAAGCTTGTATGTCATCATAAAATTTTCTGTAGAAGCTCGGGCGGGAGCTTCCACGAGACCTGCTACCCGTGCCTGCAAGCAAGCAGGTATGGCGGGTTCTATGGAATAACCTGTCTAACGATACGTGCTGCTACACAAGTGGCAAGTATATTTTTGATGATTTTGCTTCAACTTATGCACAGAACCTAATCATTTTATTGTGATAACTGAAACTTTTGTGTTAAAAAACAAATGTTTAACATAATTCTCATACAATAGTACCACAGCACCAGTAAATTTTTTTGCAGTTTTTTCATTTACTATTTATTCCTGTTAAGTAGTTTTAGTGTGGTTTTCTAAACAAAATAAATAAAATCACAACTATTGTCAATACTACATTCTACCACACATGCTGATTGACTAAAATTTCAACCTTGTAAGAAACCTTTCATCCAAAATTGCACCTGACCAATTACGACAACCTCCATGAAATGGCCAGCATGTAGCCAAATCTTCCATGGAACCATCCACAGAACCGGCCATGCAAGTTTGCAGGGAATCTTCTAAGGCACCTTCTATCGTGGCACATAGGTTTGTCATTATTTTGCACAGATCTCAGTTTCTGCACATGATTTTTTGGTGCATCCTTAGTTCCATTTTGATTTGTGCAACTTTTCTTGTTGTGTTGAAGTTTCAATAATAGTCGTTTCTTAATGTGACTATTATTTTGCATACCATTTTCCAACAAAAGGTGATGTCAAAAACCCGTGAAAATGTTGTGACCCGGAATAGATAGGCCTAAAATAAAAAATTGCTGGTCTTTTTTTATTCTGTGAATCTGGCCTGACGTGCTAAATTTCATGTAGAAAGTACCAGTTGGTTTATTTATGTTTGTTTATGTACCAGGATTTCAGAGTGGTTCTAAATACCACAGAGCAGAGAGGGCTAATAGCTAGCAGCAAGTACCTGCAGGGTGGTCGTATTTGTTCATGAAAATTATAGCTGTAGTTTTGTCTGCAACTGTAATGTACGTCTATGTGTGATTTTACCATTTGGTATTTGTCTTCGAACATGCCAGAAAAGTGCGTCTTTAATATACTGTGGTGCAAAAAAGAGTTGTACAAAAAATGGCTTTCTTGTGATACAGGCAAGCATAAGGCAAGATGTCAACCGTGTGATAAAGCGTTTGATACAGGTCGTATGGGAGAATCAGCACAGCCCTCAGAAAAAACTTCATAAGGTCCTTAGAAGTCCTTATTTTTTCTGCCCTGAGGGAGTACGAACCGTTCAGAGATATTATAGAAACAGTCCATAGACAGTATGCGTACAATACAGATCAGAGTGGTTTGATATAGAAATCACGTCCCGTCGATCCTTTGCCAAAAAAGGAACGAAAGATGTCGACACAGTAGTGCAGTCAGTAACATGACACACAGCTACAAAATAATGGCAATGGTATCTGCAGATGGACACTTGTTGTCGCCTCTTTTTGTAGCGAGCCAACCGAGACGTTTGGCCCACAAGTCAAGCAAAGTTTGTTTCACGCAGATAATATTGTGGCAGTCGCATCTTCTTCTGGAAAAGTCAACGAGGAACACTTATGGGGAGAGGTGGTGTTTGCTAGAAACCTTCAAAATGACAGCAGAGCTGTATTAATCGTTCACTCATTTTTCAGCCAGGAAAGCATAAAGAGCATGGAGCAGAAGTCACCGCAGTTACCGTATTGACAATACCACCAGATGGAATAAGATACTGTCAACTGCTGAATGTATTTGGCTTCCAAGTACTAAAGGGTTTTTTCTGCAGGTTTACCAACTCAGCATAACTTCTGGGCATTGATGTCAACTTCGGTCAGCGTAACATCATCATTCAAATTCAGTCTTTTCTTTACAGGCAGCTATGTACACCAGTGTTTCGTCTTCCAGTAAGCTTGTTATTGAAGCGGCTACACTGATGTCTTGCCAGAGCACTTTGAACATCTAGTAAAATACTGTTTTGACATTGGTAATGTGCTTTGCTCATAGCTGTAGCTGGTACCAGAGATCTCTTTGCTTTGATCATTTTTATGTTTTGTTTCACAAATACAGTGGAAACAAATGAATGTGTCATTTGAGAAGCAGTGTAACATTATTTACTTATTAATATTGTTGTTACATTTTATTTTCCTTGGATTGCAATGCTGACACTGTTAAAGTGAAGTGCTATTCTTCAACATGATTGGCATGTTTAATTTGTACACACTAAAATCATTACCTTCATTCCATACTAATTGTTCCATCACATATGTGTGTAACTTTGGATTTCGAGACAAATATAGCTGCTGCAGGATACCAGTATGTTGTTAAAAATTTTATTGAACGTATACATGCATGTAGTTGACATACAATCTATTTACATCATTTACCTTCCTTTTTGTGTAAAATAACATATTCTTGAATGAGACTGCAACACACATTGAGCAGACCTGACCCATACTCCTCCTCCTCTCCCTCCGCATCACTTGTTTTGGATAGCTCCAGGTTGTCACTATGCTGTACACTACTTCATTCTCAGATAGCAAGCTGTTGCAGTGGGGCGGTGCGAGTGATGTTATTTGACATGTGCAATTGTTTAATAGCTGTACATTCAGAGGGTTACAACTGTGTACCATCGGAATTATGGCCCAACTTTCAACATGGGATCAATTGCTGAGCTGATACAATGCAAGTGCGTTATTATTTTTCTACTTAAAATGTGAGTTCGTCGACAATGTTCCCCTGTTAGGCAGGAAAACTTCTCATACAAGGATGCTGCAAATTTTTTTTTTGCCTGAATAAACATTTTTTCACACTTCCCTTGAATTTCGTGTGAATTTGCAAATAAATGGCAAACTTTTGCAGTTTCTATTAATGTGTGCTTTAAAATTGCTTCATAATGGCTTTAGTTACCTGGTTTTTTTTTTAAGATATTGTTATCAAACTTTTGTTGCTATAGGCTACATTGCATCACAGGAACTACTGGATCAGTCATCATCAAGTGTTGTAAAAAAAAAAAAAACCTTCTGCTTAAAAATTTTTTCACACACATGTTTCTTTCATGCAAATCTTTGAGTATCTCATAAAAATTACCTGAATACAAATGTAGAAGAAATTATGCTGCATGTTTGGAAAAGAAATTCTTTAAAGTGGTGCTCATTGCACTGCATTTAAACTGCAATTGTTTAGCCAATGTGGAGTTACTAATTAGTTGCAGGTACTGTTGGCCACATTGTGACTGTGCAAGAAATCAAATTTTTTGTTGAAAAGCCTAACAATGTGCTGATACAAAAACCGCAGAAATGCACTTGATGCAGATTTTTAATTTTTTTTTCAATACTTTAAAATTATATGTGTAGACATAATGTGGTGTCAGGAATAAGGCAAGTATAAATAGTATTATGTAGGGCTGATCAGTTCTCACATTTTTAGTTTGGTTCGGTTCAGTTTTTGGTTAAAAATGTAGGTTCTCGGTTCGGGTCGGTCATGGCTACACATTTTTATGAGTGCAACAATGATTACAAAATTTACAACAGTTTTTAAATTTCGACTTTTAAATATCCGATTTATGTAACCATATTATATATTTCGCTGCCCGCTAAAATGGATATTTCTCTGCTAAATGTTTTAAATTCCGTCAAATTTAGCAGAAATTCAGCCGAAAACACTTAAACAATTATATGCCTCTACCAATGCAAGCGGTATGATGGTGTGTTTATGATTAAAGACTGAAGAATTAAGAATTGTATTTAATGACTCGATTAGCACACTGAAAATGACTATAAGAAGATTCGCAGTTTAGATTGAATTTGTAACTGTTAAGTCTAGCGAATCAAAATTGTAGGAGACGTGAGCTACCGAAATAACTTGGAAAAATTAACCATTTACATATATTTAATTATTTGTGGTTACTGCTTATGTAATCATTTTTAAAAAAACTCGTGAAATCTTACAGGAAGGGAAACTGATGCCAACATTTGGCATTTACGTCAATAAATCTGAAAAGGTTCAATAAAGCTAATTCAATAACCTCTTCCATGAAAGAAAGCATGACCATGAACTATTCTTTAAATTGAGAGGATACTACCTCTCGATTAAAATAATTAACATTCATACGATTTCACAATATGACATGACCCAAATACAAGTTGTAAATACAGTTTCCCGCCAACAACAACTGTCGCTGTGCTCTGGTTGGTTACTTTGTCTTGACTTGTACTTAAGATATAAAATATAACGATCTCTTAAGTCATGCTAAGAGCGCATACGGCCTGTCAAGACCCGCATACAACAGTCCTAAATTAATACACTTGAACACATTGATTCATATCTTAAGCACACTGCACACTTATTCTGTTAAGGCAATCGTAAACCCACATTAAGAACACGCTAAATAAATGCCCGTCCGAAGCAAAAACAAAAGAAACGTTCTTTATTATTCTTTTAACTACACTCTTGCAGACAATGAAACACGGCCCCACGCAATAGCGAGGCCATGACTGGTTTATAATCATGCTGTTAAAAAATGTTGTGTTTAACCTAAATTGATTGGTGTTGTCGAAGAAAATGACAAAGCGGTCAGTAAGCAGAGAAACATAACAAAAAAAATTATCCTGTACAGTATTGTGTCCGTGCAATGAACAAAACTTACCCTTTCACCAGAAAGGGAAAACTGCATAAGCAAGTGTGGCAGCATTGGCTCTGTAGCATCATATTTATTTGCTAAATATTTTCAAGGGAACTGTTTACATGCTTCGTTAATACACTATCTACCAAAAATTAATTGGGCACCCATGAAGATAGGTAATTCAGTATGTCAGTTGACTTGTGTTTCACGGCCTTTGGTGTAGGACCACTGGTGTTTGTCCATGGTAGCATGAACAAAGAGGCCTATTGTAACATTCTGGATAATGAAATTCTCCCAACATTGTGGTGTTTTTATGGAATGGACCCGTGTTACTTCCAGGATGACAATGCCAGGTGCTATGTTTCAAGGGCTACTATGCAGTGATATGCTGATGACAATGTTCACCGATTGGACTGGCCCACCCAGAGTCCCGACCTCAACCCTATAGAACATCATTGTGATGAATTGGATCGCCGGGTGAGGGCTCATCAAGTGCTGCCAAAATCCATTGCTCAACTCGTGGAATGGTTGCAAGAGGATTGGCGACGAATCCCCGTGGATGTCCTGCATACATTCGTAGAGTACATGTCAGACAGCGTAGCTGCTGTTATAGCTGCAAGAGGTGGCCCTGTGAGATTCTAACGGGGTGACAACCACCTAGCAAACATTGTGGACAGGTGCCCAATTACTTTTTGGTAGAGTATGAAATTATAATTAAAGTAATTTACATTACTAACGTCTGTGTAGGCAATTTGTATATATAACCACTTTTTCCAGAATGAAATAAAATCAGACACAATAAAAAATAAAACCGTATTGGGAAACCCTAACTTCTTTATCCCAGGGAACTGTTTAGGATGATTTTAATGCTACAACACGTAAGTAGTAATATTGTAAGTATAATGCCACAGACATGCTACATACCGTAATATAAGTGGAAGTGTCATTATTTGGTCAATTGTTAAGTAAACTCTTGGTTCAATGGACTAATTTGGGGAGGACTAGTCCGGTAAACCAGAATGAACGGTAAATTGCAAAGTACCAAAATCATGTAAATCTACTTGTTTTATAGTGGAATGTATACAATGTATATTTGTGTGGAGCACTTAGTCAATGATGTGGAGACAAATAATGCACGGGAATGGTCTTTCTCCTGTTTCCTACCCTAACCTATCAAAGCCATTTTGGTGGCGCCAGGCCGTCCCGCCCTATCTTCCCCCACCCACTGCCCTTTCCCATGTTATTTTTGTTGCCTCCCTCAAACGCAGATGATGGGGACGGTCCCCATCCCCTTGCTCGGAGTGTGACAGGCGATACGGCAGTTAAATGTTTGGAACAACCTCTGGCTAGCTGGCGGTTGGGCTGGTGTTGAGAAACATAGTAAAGGGGTTGGAGGGATTTTCTCACCAACAAGCTAGTTTTTGTGTGAGTTGGGGTGACGTCAGCTCTACACACAAAACTACCGCAAGTAGGACTCTTTAAATATGTTAATATTTTCTTTTATCTATCGCTCTTGTTCCCCCCCCTCCCCTTTTTTGTTCATCATTTTTCAAAACATAATTCTTCAGTTTATCTTTTGCTTTACGAATATTCGACAGTTTTTTTTTCACGCCATATACACACCCTGACTGAAATGCCTACTTCTAGTTTTTCAATAAGTTCTAGTTTCTGTGCAACTGTCAAATTCACATGCTTTCTTTTTGTTCTGTGGCAGAAACCATTTCCACAAAATAAGAACATGCACTGCGTCACCATACACCACACCCGACGTGTCAGGCTAAAAGTAGCTTTCACTCCCTTTGCTGTGTACAGCTGTCAACTCGCATGTTTGCTATTCACCAAAGAACAATAACCATGTAGGTCCTTGGCCGGATGTGTCGTTCTGTCAATTCATGTGCACATACACACCAAAAAACAATAACTATAGTCCATTCCCCACTGGAAGCAACTTTCTCGGAGCCCTGCTAAATATCTACTTGCAGGCCCATTTCGTATCCTTTCGTCAAATGTAAACAAACATTGCCATGTGACTGCCATATAGTATCTGTTAAAATCAATGTTTACATGCCATTGTGTGTGTACATGTGTTTGTGTACTTTTGCTACACCTAAACATAAACATTGAAATGCGACTTCTACTTTTATACCTGTCAAATGTGTTGTTTGCTGTTTACAGCTTTTCAAAGAATTCTGTCTTAGATCTATTTCAAAAATAATTTTGGATGAATATTCACAGTTTAGGCATATAACATTATTTAGGTCAGCTTTATGATGTTTTAAAAATGCCTGAATTAACGATAGTTTTCACGGTTACGTTACATTAACATATTTGTTTTCCACGACATAGCACATTACACGTAATGCACGTTAATATTTTGCCGCGACTGTGTTAAACACTGTTACAACTGTGGGGTAATGAACTGTAGTATTTAACTTTTTGTTATTGATATGTGTTGGGTTATTTCTTTAAAAGGACAGCCTCAGTTCGAATAACAAAGGAATGGACAGTCCAAAGAAAAAGCGACATTAAAATCAAGCACGCAACTCGTGTCGCTCATTTTTTGTTATAGAAACTTAAAATATAGCGGTGAACATGCACTCAAATAAGCCTACCGTAACTTTTATTCCACTCATATTTATATGTATTCATACTTACTGTGTATTAGGTTTATTGAAATTTATTGGGGCTGGGCTTGGTTACTTTGTTGGGATTGGTGATATATCATGTTACACGACTGTTTCAAACCCCTTAGGGCAAAGGTACAACGTTGTGACAAATAAACAGACATTGATTTAATAAATAACTTCGTCATAAAAACCGTTCACATTTACAACATATAAATAGTTCACATCAAATATTTTAAGTCACGCATACACACAGATCCAGCGTAATGATCACCACACCACGCTATTTCACACGCAGCAGTTAACAAAACACACCATAACAGTATATTTATTACTTCCGCGGAAACACAGATTTATCACAACTTCGTAACTTGCTTAGGTAGGTTTAAAAACACGTCTACAAACGTGATGTGTTAATTTGAAGTATTTTTCGGAGTAAGTATAATTTACACTTCGTTTGGTAAAAAAAGCAACACGCCATGTCATGGCTTGCCACATCTGCCAACTTCACTTTGTTACTGCCCCGCCATCATATCTAAATATATTAAAATAAGTATTTAAACATTAAAATCTCTTATCAGTTGTAAATTACAAATTCAAAAATCATTATTTTGCTGTAATAAGTATGAAATATGCTACAATTCTAAACATGTATATTTTTACTTAATAGTGACGTGAAACTTCCAGTGTGTGAAAGAGACTGAGTAAGAGAGAGAGAGAGAGACAAGTGTCGCTCAACAGACAGTTGCTTTCTCCCTTGATAAACACCACCTTACCATTATGGCCTACTCACAATATTTTTCGCTGTTATTTTAAAGTGTAAAAATGAGGTGTTGCCACCGGGGCTACCTAAATATTTCAATAGGCACCATTTAAATTACAAATAGTATAGTAAAAAAATGGTTTAAAATAATATTTTAACTGTGAACTATTTCTTACCGGCCGTTGCCAACACGTTGCTGCTCTTGCTGTTGTTAAAAAGAAATAAATATTACAAGTTATAGAAGATATTAAGGTAAAGTTTCATTTATTCAGTAATACAGTACTCTAAAGTTATTGAAATACACGTTATTGAAAAAACATGTTGACATGTAATGTTTAGAGTGATTTTTCAAAGATTGATTTTCCTAAGTCGCTTCCAATCGAGAATGGACTATATGTAGTTCCTGGGCCCGACGCGTCGTTCTGTCAACTCACGTGCATACATGCCAAAGAACAATAACCATGTAGGTTCCAGGTCCAATGCATCGTTCTGTTATTCATGTGCACATACACACCAAAGAACAATAACCATGTAGGTGCCGCACTGCATTTAGTAAGTACACATAGTGGAGAAAATAATTTCACTCAAGATTTTGTTCAGTTTAAACCAAAGTCTGCTGAATGGAGGTCCGGTAAAACGAGGGTTTACGTAATTTATTAGTTTTAACTTCGGTGCAAGAAAAACCTGACTGGGCGGGTTTTTTTTTTTTCTTTTTTTTTTTTTTTACGAAATTGGGTCGGTTTCGTTTTTTGTAAAAATAACCGAACCGAAAATTCGGTTAACCGATCAGCCCTAGTATTATGTAAATTTAATTATAAATGCAAATTTTGTTCTTTAAGTGGAAAAATTGTCTTGGTTTTACAATTTTTATGCGGAAGGCAATTACAATACTAGTACATACTTATAAAACTCCAAAAAGTAACATAAAATGTGTTTTATTGATATTCTTAGCAGTTTTGTCTAATTTTAATAGTAATTTGTAAAAGTGACTTTCTTAAAATATTTCACTCTAAGGTATTTGCACTTATTGTTGATTTTATATGCTTTTGTAATATATTGGTGTTCTGTTTATATTTTCAGAAGCAGCTCAGATAATGAGGGAAATATGTTTGGCAGTGAAGTATTTACATGACATGAATATTGCACACAGAGATTTGAAACCTGAAAACCTGCTGTACACCAAGCCAGGTAAGAATATATTTGAAAGAGATCTAAATACCCAGACTTTAAGGTAACCAGAGCCCTATTCTTATGTAACTTAGCTGCAACCTGTAACTTCACTGCTCTGAGCCTGCGGCAGACCACCTCCAGCAGTCTATCCCAGTCAGCATCGCCAAGGGGGAAAGGAAACTTTGAAATATTCCAGATGTTGAGGAACGGGTGACTAAATGGATGACCAAGGAACGGAAGGGAAGGTGGGACACTAGTTGAACCATGATGGAAACTATTGAACCCCACGTTGATGAAATCAAATTCCCTGTCCCACATTGTGTGATCCTGATTATAAAAGATAGTCGAACATGCATTTTGGTTCTTATTAAATCTTTCAACCTTATTACCCTAGGGTAATAAGGACTAGAAGTAAATTGCTTAACAGCCCATTAAAAGCACATGTTCTTAAAGACATTGGATGTGTCAGTGACTCTTTCTACAGGAGCACTGAATACCTTCCACACCTGGTCGGTAAGTGTCTTAACAATGGAAGAAGCTTTCATGTTCTTCAACGGCAACAGGATAACAAATTTGGTAAAAGTATCTAACAAAATTAGAATACACACATTGCCCTTCTTCGATCGCACCAAAGGACCAAATATCCAGATGTGCAGTGCTCCAAGGAGCCTGGGGTATCTGCATCTCACAACCTGCCCAAAACTTGCGTGCTGCGCCTGTTTGAATTTCTGACATAGATCGCAAGGTGGTATGTACACTGAAACATCACCCATAATGCTAGGCCAGGCAAAACTTCCTGCCATCTTATGGAAAGTCTTTCACCAAGTTATCCACCAAACACAGTCTCATGGAAATATAACAACACTGTGGTTCTCTGTGACTGGCACAAACTGCCATTTTTGTCAAAGTAAAAGGGAGGTCATCTTCTGATACATAAGGAAGTACAGCACCACCATCTAAATCCCTTTGGACCTGCTGACAAAAACTGTCAGTCACTTGAGCATGACATAGCTTCACAAAATATTTGGGGATATCCTGTATTATGTTAAGGGATGCCTATGGTTCTACTGCAGTGTCTCTTTCAAAGTCATCCGGATCAAACAACCGTGACAAGGCATTGGCCACCTGATTTTCGGTGCCTCGGACGTGGTGACCTCTGAAGCGGAAGCAAGACAGATGTAAGACCCAATTTTCCCAACTGTTGGGGATGATTTAAAACCGAACTTAAAGCCTTAATATCTATATAAAGGTCACATTCATCATGCTCAATGTAGGATGCTAACTTATCTAGTCCAAAGATGCATGCTGTAGCGCCTCCTTTTTCTGACCTATCCTAACTGCTTAACTGTTGCTCTGTCTAGTGGCTGCTAACAAGTGAGCTCAATATCTATGAACACTGAGGAATGGGAGACACTAAGGGGTGCATAGTTGTCAGTGGTTACTCTAATAAGTTAAGAATTCTTTCTATAAAACACATTTATTATAACATTATATAATATTTGATATAAAACAATACAATCAACTTTACACCGAACAATATGCTTCAATGACACTTGACCGAAGTGGTAATATTAGCAAGTATAAACGTCTAGCAAAGTGGAAGTTAATGCCCTAGCCTTGCCAGAAATTAGTGTTCATTTACTTGAATGATTAACGGGACCTCGAGAGCTGGGATGATGCCTAAATGCCAAGCCAATCTTATGCTCACCATATACTGAAGACTGATCTGTGGCCCAGAGTTTCTCCAGACCCTGAAACTGAGATGCCCTTGTCTTCGTTGTCGCCCGACAATTTTGAGTTGTTCCTCATCGGTCACTCATAAGTCTGGGACGGGGAGGGGTGGTGCTGCACACTCACCCTTTATAGTGGCTGGCAGTGGGTCAATCATAATGTGTTTTGGCAACAGGAGACTCGCACAAAATGTATAGTCCATGCTACCTTAACTCGTCATGTGCGGCCCCCTAGCGTCAACCACAATGCTAACATTTCCTTCTCGTAGATCCTCAGCTTACGCTTGATATCCGCGAACGGCTACGGCTAGCAAAGGTGACAGGCACCAGACCCAACTCTGTCTGCTGGCTTAGAAGAGCACCTAAAACCAGTGACGAGGTGTCAACTAGCACTACAAATCGGTGAGAAAAGTCCGAAGGTGAAGTACCGACGGTGAACTTATTTTTTTGCTTAAGGATGGAAAAGGCAGATTCTTGCTCCTAACCCCACTGGAATTCTGCTCCCTTTCTTTTCAAAATATTTAGGGTGCTACTAATTCTTAAAAATTTATTTATAAAATGAGAATAGTGTCCTAGAATTCAGAGAAACTTCTGAACCCCCTTTAAGGTCTTAGAATGAGGAAAATCAACGATAAGTGCCACATGATCAGGATCAATCATGAGCCGACCTTCACAAAGCAGGTAACCCAAGAATTTCACCTTATTTGAACCCAAGGTGATCTTATCTGGGTTAATGGTCAGACCAACTTCTCGCTTCCTTTGAAATACCTTTTGCAAGTGAGATAAATGAGATTCAAGGTTGTCACTGTAATCAATGATGTCATCAATGTAATTGGAACCAAATTTCAACTTGAATTCCGAAGTTGGAACCCATGTGAATGTGCTTAAATTCAAATTGGCTCCAGGGTGTATTGAAAGATGTTAACTTCCTACAAGAGGTATTTAATAGGCATTGATGAAAACTATTGTTATGTCCAGTACTGAGAATATATTGGAGGAGGGTGCAATCTATTGTAGGTAATGGAAAAGGGTCTTTATGTATTTTCTTATAAACCAATGAATCATTTACTACTAAATGGTAGTTATCACTGCCCTTCTTACATACTAGAAATCCTGGAGAGCAGAAATCGGATGTAGAGGGAACTAAGATGCCAGTCTATAAGAACTCTTGTATAATCTCCTGAAAAGCTTGGAATTTGGGAGGGTATCATCTAAAATGACAGTCATGTATGGGGATGTCATCCATCAAGGTAAACTTGTACTTCAACACGTCACGTTGACCAATGCGGGATGTAATAACATCACTAAATTCCTCTTTTAATCTATTTAACCGGACTTGATAGTCCGTGGCAGAACTTGTGCTGTTCAACAAGGAGAGACAGTTCCAGTAATGTGTTGACCTGCAGTTCGACTCGGATGTTCGGGGAGAACCCAAAAGACATGTAATACTAATCAAAATTGAGTGAGGTCTGAGTTTGTCCCAAAAATTCGAAGCCTAAAATTACAATATTGGTAAGGAGTGGAAAAACCCAGAAGGGGAATGTCCACGAAAGTCTTCCAATTTTGAAACGCAATTTGAGAACTGCGTTACTTTTAATGTCATCGTCATTAGTGATGCACAGACATATCTCTCAGGTATAAACAATCAGCTCGATAGAAATAATTTTAGATTCCAAAAAATTTTCTAAAAATGAGTTGCTTCACACATAATAGGTCGGTAGCCCCTGTGTTCACCAAGGCAGGAAAGTTATGATGATCACAGGTAATCAGTATATTGCACCTTTTAATAGTGTGCAGACTTTATGCTGAACCTGACGGGATGACACATGCTGCAGTGCAGTCAATTTGCGTTTCACTGTTTTTTGCAGGAGCTACACAAGTGCTCGAGCTCACCGCTTCGGAAACATGTTCTCCCTGAGATCAGTCGCATGCTGTGTGGACAATTTTGGCCACATGCCCCTAGATGATGCAGTGCTACAATGCACAGAAATACTGCATTGTGGGATATCCTATATATAAGAAAACTGGGCAGATGGTGCGGCGTCAACGTCACAGCTGGCACATACCACGGGAGAGAAACAAGCACGTTATTCGCTCGAGGACACAAGACGACCTTGTACCTCGACAGCGAACTAACTTAACATACACAAAGTGCGTGGTATTGCAACTAACATGTAGTGAGTACATATCCACATAGCCAAATTATTGACGATGACATTAAGGAACTAATTCTCACTCATCTCCATACCCAATACATTATGAAGTGCACAGATGGAGTCCACATATTCAAACATTGGCTCATCTGGTCTTGGAAATGTATAAACAAAATCCCGTTCACTTTGGTGTCTATGGGAGAAACAAAGCCTGGAGAACACTGCATTTAAAACATTCAAAGGTACCGCCCCTTATCTGAATGCCCTTGTCATGTAGTAATTGCAAAATAAAGCCCTCACATTTTATGGCAATAACCTTTGAGACTTTCCTCAGAGAAAGGTTAGCAATTTTAGCCTCTGCAGTGAAAAAATTCTAAATGTCAACTGGCTGCAAAGTAGTTAACGGAGTTAGGGATTGAAGCAAGACAAGGAATAGTTTGTCTAATTTAGGAGGCCCAGTGGCAATACTTATCGGGGCCGGCCGCACTGCATGTTGCACCATTTGAAGATATTAGTGTTGGGTGTCCACCGCGGAGCGGCACAGTTCAGCCACATTTGCACCATCATCGACATGACATTCAAGACGTAAGAAATTCAATATCTCCTCTTTCTTCAGGGAGAATATAAATCCCACCTACGCCATAATATATTAAACAAAACAAAGCAGATATGAAAACCATGGCAGAGTAAGCGCAGTTAATTATTTCTACCGTACAAATAATTTTACAAAATTAATTCTGCTGTAATAAAAAAATAATTTTTTTTCATGAATGTACAATAAGTTAGCAGCACTTTGCAATCTGAAAATGATGAACAGCATTAAAAATAACAATCCTTAACTGATGAATGACTGAATGATGGATGATTTAACAATTCACAACATGTTTAACCATAGTGTGATTGCTCTACAAACAAGTAAAGTTAACATTAAATTCAGACACTTATGATTATAATACTTAGAAACATCAAATTCAGGTACTCGTTAATGCAGTATTTAAAAATACTAATAAATTAAATTATAGGATTGTGAATAGCTGTAAATTTCTACTTTACTACACTTTAAATGCACCGTAAAAAAATTTGATGATTGCAATTAACCCATCCATATACCATCATGTAAGGTTGTATACTTTTCACAATTCTCTTAAAACATTAAAAGTAGAACACTTGTCAGATCCTTAAGTATTCATTCAATATATGTTTCATGAAAGACTCTTAAAAACTTCATGATTCAAACTGGTTACAAAAGTTGCAATACTTCAAAAAGTTGTGTGATGCCTATTGATTACCATAATTAGTAATCTCACTAAACATTACATAATTACAAAGTTTTGCAATGTATCAAAACATTGTGTGCTTACTCTTAATTACCGAAAATTATTAATGCACCTAACATTACTTTGAGGCACACTTTTTTCAGGGAGCATCATGGGCACTAAAGACACGCCCAAAATTCACTTCAAAGAAACACAAGATCAAAAATCTCTAGCAGAAAACTGTAAAATGAGATGTTCAGACTGAAAGCCAACACACACAAGACTTCCTTCGAGAAACATTGAATTATTAATATTTTTCTTTGTTTCAATATTATTTTTTTCCATCACACCATTTCAACATCTACCATTAAACCAATCATACAATTATAATCATAAATGCTCTGTTAAATAAGGCGCAAAAACACATACAATTGTGCTTTGCAAATTATGAGTAAAACGCCTTTTAAAAATGGGAAAAAGTAGTAGATATATCTATTCATAAAAATTTCCTTTTACATTTTCAAAAGATTAAACAAAAAACCCTATAAAAACATTACTCATAAGGTGCAGCAATTATACAAATTATGCTATAAAATGTGTGTGTGTTTAGCTTTCTCCATTATTCTGTCAAGTTCAAAAATTGTTTTCTAACATTCATAAAAGAAGTGTGATCCTAACTGCATGACCAGCAGGCCCGCATCAGTAACGGCGGTACGTAGGTAACGGCGGAAGCTCTGCACCATGTCGGGCTGCACCATGTTGTTGCAAGGCATGACGTGTTCTTCGTATACGTGTATTGCAGAAGGTAAGAACTCATAGTTTATAAACACACAGCAGGATACAACACAATTTGTAACATGTTTTTTGTTTATGAGAATCCAGTGTTGAAACTTTGAAACAGACGTGCTGCGTGTTGGTGAGCAAGTGAGCGAGCGAGGTAGAGTGGACATTCAGCTTGGGGTGCAGAAATCTTGATATCGTGACGGTTGTCACAACTTGATTATAAAAATCTAGGAGGGGTGCTGTGTGAGCCTGGTCAGTCTCCTACTTCAAGGCATTAAAATAAATAAATCACCATTTTAATTAAATGCAATGATTAAAAGCAGTCGCAAAGGAGAGGGCAGCCCTGTCTGCCCCTGAAAGTCTCATCCTTTGTAAAATAAAAATTAAAAATATATATTAAAACTTCCGATTAAAATTGCTCGTATTCGCATGGGGGATTCAAATGACCTGGTGTGGCCCCAGTGATATAAAAGATGACACAATAGACAAGATTAAAATATACGTTGATTCTACACCCCAATTCTTGAGTCATGGGGCAAGCAGCTATGAATAAATTTTGATGAAGGGCAGCTTGCAAACAAATACAAATAAATTAAAATATTGGGAAAATAGCAAACAAGCCAAAACCAGAATTTAGAAAGACGGTCCGAAACTACAATTTGGAATAATGTCTACCTTTACTGCAAGCCCTCAACTACAGAAAACACCACACCATATTAAAATCATTTAACTAGCCTTACTATCACGCCACTGCTCCACAACTCACCTTTTCAACAAATTCAAGAGGCCAGCTGCTCTGGCACAAAAAGTGCCATATATGACGTGATTCAAATTAACATATTAAATACGTAGCAGCACCTCTCCAGGATAGTTGCAGGCGATAAATGTCCATAGAATAGAAAGATTTACAAGTGTGCATAGACTTATATAAACTATCCTCAAGCAGAAAAACCGTGTGATGCAATAAGGAGGAGAAATCAAGGGGGAGCTATCAGGGGAGGAATTGGGAGGGGAGCAGAGTCGACACGGAAAATACCATTTCTAGTAGTAAAAACATAGTTCCAGCAGATGCGGCGAGCGCTGGCATCGCAGTGTATACATTTTTATACACTCACTCTTATGTTCAATTCACTGCAATGTTACACAAACCCGTTAAAATGATACTAGCCAGACACTAAATAAGATACCATAATGACAGGGGCTGATGGTGCTAATATTTAGTTACAATTATAAGCAAGTTGGTGATAAGCATTTGTTCATTAAAGTGTTTTGTGAGGTTTAATGCACACACCACTTAAATTTGAGTGACAGACAATATCCATATCTCCATTATGTAGCAGGCATACACGTCAACCTACGATACAAGAGGTTCCTAATTTGAACCTTAGTTAAACCATGAATGGATGTGTCGTTTATTTGTTTTAAAATATCTTTAGTTTATTCTGTAAACCCTGCTTCTTGGCTCTACTTCTTAATATAAAATAAGGGTGTTAAATAATACTTGGATCAATTAATGGTCAACTCCACACCTTGTATTAAACTATATTAATTACTGTGATTATAGTTTATTAGGACATGTGTATTGAATTTTTCATGGGTGAGAGTTCATATTGAGTTGAGTCAATTCATTAGCCAAGCTTTATGAAAAGGAGTGATGTGAAATTTTTAAATTATTCACTCACTGAAAATCAAATCAGCACCAAACGATTGGCATCTCTTAATTATAATGATAAAATATAAATAATAACTGTAATAAATTATTGGTAAAATGGTTTAGGCCAAAAAAATTGATTACAGTGCCTTGAATATATTTAACGAAAAATAATTTACAGTTATTTGAAGGACTTAATTTTGTTTATTTTCGTCAAGAAGTCAGAGTATTACCATGTTAAGGAGCCTCCCTAGTTGTTACACGGGTCTTATTGTAAATAGTTGTGTCTATCCCAATTATAAATAAACTATGTCCTATTTCAATGTCAATCTTATGGTTGTACACCGCCATCAAATGTGAAATTTTGTAAGCCATTAAGTTCAGCAAAAATAATATTAAAATTCTTACAAAAAAAAAAACAGAAAATATTTTTCAGGTACTTATTTATGTTAAACTGCCATGATTTTCAGCTTTAATGTAGCCTGTTAGCTAATCGTGTTTTTATGATTTTCGGCTAACCAGGGGCATTAACAAAAGATCACTAAATATTTTTAAAAATCAAGCTCTAATTAATGAATTTTTATGCATACTGATTGTAAATTCTCATTGCTACAGCTATTTAACTTTAACACAAAGTTCATTAGTAATTCGGTAGAAGCTAATTGTAATGTTAAATATAGAAATCCAATTATAAAATACAGCATGAAATGACTGTAGCTTTGTGTACTGTGCACGTAGAACATCAGGAGAAAGGACAACTCCTTATCTCACGCGCTTGAAAGCAAGCCTGTAGTCCAGAGGGTGTTGACAGAACCCTGTAACACTTACAAAACAGACACTCACATTTCCAGGGTGCCAGTCCTGCCAGAAAAGTTAACCCAAACATAAACACACAAAAATTCATAATTTCTATTTTGCAAAACAAATGAAATCAAAATTGCATTTTCCACTATTAATTTAAAGAAAAAAAGCCACTATTCTAGCAGTTAAAAGGTCCTGTGTCCGATTTCATCTCTCTCATTCTGGAAATGACCAGGGATTGCACTTGAGTACCAGCTACCCGACGACTACTGAGCCAGTCCAAAATTTTCATATGTCCTCACAACAAAATCTACCATGAGCACTGACAAGGTTTCTAAAAAAAAAAAATCACAGCGTTTACGTGCTAGCAAAATAGTCCCTGCTTCTACAAGAAACTTGAAATTACTTGATGAAATTTCTACTTAGCTTTTTTTTTCTCACCCAGGTCCTGACCGACAATCATCTACTTCTTGGTGATATTTTTCACAAACTCACGACCAGGGGGAGGGGGGGGATGGTCTCTCACAACTCTGTCACCCGTCTTACAAATTGGGTCTCCTTACTACTCATCTCGGCTGCTGCTGCACTTCAATCGTCCGTCTGTAACACTTAAATTTTTCGCTTAAATTCTGTTCCCATAAATGAATGAAACCCAAAACAAGTGATTGACGTAATCCTTCACAATACATAACATAGAAACTAGATATTTCTTAAATAAAAAAAACTGTACAGCTAGTTTAATCTGCTTTCACCATGTAGGAAAACAATTTCAACAAGTTTTTCAAATTATTCTACAGTGAGATTTCATTTCCACATACCTATGTTCCCCGGTCCAATTCAATCTCTAAATGTTTTTCTTTAGTACAACCCTCTTCTGGGACTTGAACCCATGTAACTCTGCCTGGGCTCCCATGCAATCTCGCCTCTTACAGATGTACTGTCACATCTAGGGCATTGTTGCATACCAGTAGCTCCTTAAGCTCACTGATACACATTTCAAACTTCACCACTATGTCTCTGAAAAGAAAATGTAAACAGCTACCCTTCCAATGGACATATAAGGGCAAGGCCACCTTTTTCCTTCACGTATCGGCCTATTTCTGCTGTGATTGCTGTCTCTGTCACCCTGTCATTTCCCCTTTAAACTTCGTATAGCTGTAAATAAAGTGTTTTTGAATATAATCAAAACATACCCCTTTATGACATGCAGTTAAAGCTGCAAAAGTGGTATGGCCCTCCCATATACCAACATAAGTCCATGCTTAAATTATGCACAATCAGGGCTCCATGCCCACAGAACACCCTCGATCTTTCCTTGTGATCCACAACAAATTCCTTTGGAGATACAAGTAAACATTTTATTCACAATTCCTTCAGTGTCTCTTTTCCACAAATTTGTTGTTTCTTTTTAGAAAATGGGCACGTCTCACTTTTTCTATTTCCATCACTCTATTAAAATAATGTAACAAATATAAATTATAAAAATACTTTTAAAAAATAAAACAATTAAATTTAACATCATATGAAATGCTTTTACAGCTAGCTTAAAAATAATAGAACTGACTTAATCTATAATTTAAAGATAATTACTTACATTAACCTTTGTTATGTTTAAGAAGCATAATTAATCCCCATTAATTATATTCCAAACTCCTTGAAACAACTAAATGTTTGATATAGGCTATTCACTTTGAAAGCCCTCTCATCTGGAATAATGGTCAGTAAATGTTTTATTTTAGCTTTAGATGATAACTTTCAAGTGTGGTGGAATATACACACACTATTTATTACTTACATGGCAATATTTATTTAAATTGGTGGACAACGGATAAAAAATGACTGAAAGGAAAAAGTAACTATGGCCTCAAAAGTGCTCACTTTACCATGAACAGCCTATAGCAACATTGCTCAACCGTTATACACATGTGGGCTCTGTCTCATTTGTTGGCTTCACATCAGTTAACTCTCTCACCAGGTCATACCTCTTCCATGCCATCTTTTGGCGCTTCAGGGAATTACTCCCTTGAATACACCATGCGACACTTGCGCACTATACCAAGCAGCTCCCTAAACTGCTATTATGTAGTTTTCACATCCGCCGCAAAAGCGAAGCACAATCACCCACGCAACTAAAGCACTTTGTTCAGAATTGCCGTAAACAGACAGCACTGCTCCCACCATTACATGAATTGCACAAGGAGATTACTCTCATTAACAAGCCAACACCTATGTTACCAAAGCCATAATTATCAATGCAGTTCCCATTAATGTCTCTAGCAGTTAATTTAATTAGTTGAGTCTATAAACTTAAATTACATAACACATTATTGCTCATTAATAATCTCTTCACTTTTCCAGTTTCAAAATAAAAAATAATTACAACATGTAGAGCTGTTAGTATAGAATCATAAATTAAATTAAACTTAACTTTAAAAAAGTTATGCACTATAATAAATACCACATACTCATGATACCACTGCATTAACTTCAAATCACTCAAACTCTTACAAATAAATTCCAACATTTCCTCTTATCGTAGAGAAACGTATCATTTAAATAACCAGTAAACCCACTTAAAATCCAACTGAAAACTCTACCAAAATGGCAGATCTAGCCAGTGCTTCCATCAATATTTTGCAAAGCTACAATAAAAACTAAATAATTCGCTGTAGCGGGGTGATTTTAAACAAGGAGGCTAAAATAAATAAGCTCATAACTCGGATGCAACTTGCTTAAACGTCTATAAGTACACACCAGTGCATGCAAAAGGGAACTTCCTCTCTTTCTCTGTTCCTGGTACTGGGACACTCCAACTCATCCTGTACAGGGCACTTTTAATTAGGGTTACTGTTAATTCAAAACTTTGATTCATTTAGTAAATTCAGTACATTCTCAATACCAATTTCCTGGTTCCTTCTACTGTCTAGATGAGGAGGGAAAAACAAATTTTAAGCCTCAAGATTCTAAATCAAAATTAAAACAAGTTTATTTAAAAATTAATTAAAATTAACAATTGGGCACCTCTCAGAAGGAAAGCAAAACAAGAGTCTATAACAGAGATTACTGAGCTGACTATATTAACGAAGATTAAATCTTTCAAACTAAACCAAAGTTTTTAAACTAGTCTGATTGTCTAAAGTGGAGAGGCCATAAATTTTTATTTTAAATCTAAATTATAACTATTAACTTAACAGGTACCCACTTACTTAGCATAAATTTAACTTAACTTTAACCTGTCCTAAGATTACATGACGCAACACGTAGATGCCAGCCACCACCCAGCAGCCTTGTGAACTTACCATTCATCCATCTGCGGCCAACACTCTGAGTGCACTCGCCTATCAACCCACGACCCCTTTCCCAATGCGAAGCCACACGATGAGGGAAAACCAGATAACCCGCACATAATCTAGCTTTAGGGGCAGGCCGACGTCCTGCCTTGGGCTTATCGCTTGAGTCCCGACAACATGATCAGAAAACGATGTAACATTTAAAACAAAACTGTGTGTGAACTCTACAAAAATAGCCAACTGTCCTAGGCAGGGCCCAGGGCACGCGTAGGTGAAAACACATTATTGCTCCCTGCAACATGACCTTTCCATTTTGCAGTCGGAACGTGAACTCTCCTGAACTCACTTATCCTGGAACATTGCACGCACTCACATGATAGCTGACGCAGTGAGATGATGTCTGCCGTTCAACTAGAGGCTGGCCCTGCATCTCGTCTACCTGTTTAGCAATAGCTGCCTTCTTTCGTCGGACAAAACTGTCCAATTCACATAGTACACATAACCCTAGGACAACTGTGCACTTCTGTGAAAAGTTCAACACAAGCAGATGACGACCTCGTATTGCAAAACACCCGGGTCTCGCAGCCTCACAGTCGGGCCAGAGAAAAGTTTAGAATATAGAACAGTCACTACTACAGAAGCAAAATTTTAGCACTGCAACAATATATAGCCACACATATATGTATAAATATAATCCAGTCACAGATACTTCCAATTGTTCTGATGCCCTGCTGAAGTTCTAATTTTATTTTATTTCTCCACCTCATACAAACAAATTTTAACTGGGTCTAGAAAATTACACCAATGGGACAGTGCACCGTGTTTCTGCACACTCAGTGTAATAATATTTTGCTTAAGAACTATTTCTTACTAGGCATTACCAACAAACATAATTTCTTACTGGTTTTATTTATATTAATTATAAAGGAGTTATAATGTGTAGAAATATATGAGCAAATGTTCAATTTAACCAAAATTTAGGTACTTTTATGTTAACACTTAACCAAAAATTAGGTACTTTTATGTTAACACAAGTATAAAATGCTCGTGATACTATATATATTTAGGATACAACCAAGCACATCATATATGGAGAGGTTTGATTCAAAAAGTGTTAAGAAACCACGAATAGACTATTATACATATCATGGGGCTGTGTGTGTGTGTATAGTATGTCCCCAAATATGTGGGAAGTAATCAGAGTGGATAGTACACTCCAGAACAACACAAAATGTCCCTATGAACATATGTCCTAAGTTGATAGTTTCTTAGTTACAGACCTTAAAATGTTGTACCATAGGTATTGATAATAGTCTTATCTTTAATGAAATGTGCCTGTTAATTTGATCAGCTGGAATGGTGTGTGTGTGTGTTAGTTCCTGTCCCATTGCACTGTTGATAGCTGACTATTACTTGTGGGGTATCTCAAAGCCATTGTTTATGCAACTCCATTTCTGGACATAGCAGTGCTTCGCCAGCGAGTGGAACAAGGTTGCCGGCAGATACGTGCAATTCCTGGAGTCTTCGAATGTGTCGGACAATGACGTTACATGTTCAGGCACTAGGTGGATATTTTGCACACATCTTCTAGTGTGTTGTACCACTGCTGATACACGAGCATGGTTACAGCTACTTGAACTGAAATGTGTCAAGAGGGCTATTATGAATACAGCCAGTGCAACACTGGAAGGTCTGAACTCGGAAACTATTGATTTTGACATGTACATAGGGACATTTTGTGTTGTTTTGGGATGTATTTTCCACTCCTTAGTTACTTCCTACATGTTTGGAAGCACTCCGTATCCATGTTTATTATATATGGACAGCTACGTATGTAGACACACACACACACTAGGGTAAATTCAGAAGTCATGGCAACTATTGTTTATCTCCTGAAAATGATCCAACACAGGAAATGTACTACGTACAGTTGAAAGTGTACGACA
This sequence comes from Dryococelus australis, assembly GCA_029891345.1. Classification (NCBI taxonomy): domain Eukaryota; kingdom Metazoa; phylum Arthropoda; class Insecta; order Phasmatodea; family Phasmatidae; genus Dryococelus; species Dryococelus australis. The sequence continues at coordinate 19,105,345 of CM057009.1, forward strand.
TGTACATTTCAAAGGTGACACCACATCGGGTATGAATGCAGGAATGTTCGGCAAAGAACAAAGACAAATATGGCTGCTTGAAATCACTGTTTAATTTATACAGTCTAGTACAAAACTGTATAGACTCATGTGAACAGGTACTTATCGTACATGTACAAACTGTTTAACATCCTTCCAAGTTGTCTCTGAGGTTGTCCACGGTTCATTGCCAGCGATGAGGCAGACAGGAAACACCATCAGCCGCATGAGATCCGTCAATGTGCGCCACCTCTCGTCTAAATGCTATAATGATGTCTACCTCATCGCTGGCAACAATCTGTGGACAACATCGCAGACTATTCTGAATGATGTTAAACTGCTTGTACATGCACAATATGTACCCGTTCAGTGTGAGTGTATACAGTTTGTACAAGAATATATCAATCTGTGATTTCAAACAGGCATGTTTGTCTTGGTTCCTTGCCAAATGTTCTTGCATCCATACCCCATGTGGTGTCACCTTTAAAACATACGTGTCGTACACTTTCAAGTGTACATAATATATTTCCCGAGTTGGGTCATTTTCGGTAGATAAACAATAGTTGCCATAACTTCTGCTGAATCAGCCCTCATATATATCTGTATCTCACAGGATGTTACAGCATGATTGCAACAAACTTCTAGGGATGATGGGTAATGTAATGAACAACTTTTGTCAGAGAACAGATGTATAGATATATTCCATTGAGACACCAGGCATCATAAAATAGTTCCACGAGCCTGGGAGGTAGCCATTTCGTGGCACGCCTATCATATGCTTGCTGTCGATTGTGCAGTTTTCTGTAGCTAGTGAATGTGAGGGTTGGTTACAGATCCTTGCTGCTAGAAGATGTACAGCTGAACGTACAAGTCAACATGTAATTTCGACATGATGGCGCCCTGTCACATTTCAACTGTCGTGTTTGCCAACACCTCACCCACACATGTGGTGTTAAGTCTATTGAGGGGTGGCTCTGTGCCATGGCCACCACGGTCACCTGACCTCACACCAGGCAATTTATACCTGTGGGGCCCCATCAAGAGGTGTGTGTACTCTATGCCTGTGGAGAACCGCGACGTTCTCGTAGAAAGAATACAGGCAGCATGCAGTGCAGTTCAAACCACCCCTGGCATCTTCAAGAGGGAGGGGGGGTCCACTAGACAGTGCATCAGTATTGCAACATCTATAATCAAACAGAAAGCCGCCATTTCGAGCACCTGTGTTAGGTTAATGTATGGAAGTGTGTAACAGGCAGTCCATAATGTACTGCAACCTACAAATGTCCACCTGCTTATTATTTTCAATGCCACTGCACTTCGACATCAAATACCACTGTTTCCTAGGAGGTAAGCAACTAGTGCCTGTTATGTACAGTGCTAACTGCCAACCTGCCAGGTGTTATAACATGTGCATAGATGCCTAGTAGCATCTAAATGGGGCGTGTCCATGCATCTATTCTGACAAAAGTTGTTCATTATTATTACTAGTATTTTATCTTATATACAACTAGAACTTTGTCGCAATGATCCTCTGACATCCTATATGTGTGTAGGGTGGAATTTGAACAACAAACTTAGTGAGGTGATTCTTTATGCAAAATCAAGTGGGAAATATATAGGACACTGTATACCCAAACTGAAGATTAACATTAAGGGAGATAATCCCTTGGAAATCCTGATTTTAAAATGTATTTTTACGAAATATCTGAAACAAAGTGAAATTTAACTATAATGCTCGGAACATTGGTTTAAGTTATCAGAATATTCTACTTAATAGCAAACTTTCATTAAAACCTTCCTCCTATAATGAGAATAACAGGGTCGCCACCTTCTTATTGTTAGCAGTGTTTTTACAGTTGGGAATTATGAGCATGTGATACTGGCTTATTTAACAGTGTGACTAATTATAAGAAAAAATTCCTCTTGTTGCAACTGCCCAGGATCCACCATTTTCATGTAAAATGTGCATAAAGTTGTTAAACACACACAAAGCTTCAGCTGCAGTGATACGGTGCCTAGAATGTAGGAATTCTGCCCCATCTGTGTATACATATATACAGGTTCACAAAAATCAGAAAAACTCTTGTCAAGTGATTCCTTACATAAATATAGGAAAAAAGTTTGTATGTTACATTTAGCCAATCTTTCTTCCTAAGGATGGTACACACCTGTAAAGGTGGAGATGAGCAACAGATTTACAAGCATGGGACCAAATTTACTTTGACCTCTGAAAGCACCATAGGTGTGCGCACATGTAGGACCAGGTGCACCTAGGCCCTACCTAACATTTGAAAGGCCCTGTAAGCCAAACATACACATTATTTAAAAAAACACATTGATTTTGGTTTTACAAATCGAAAACGGTGCTTTTGTAATGCAGCTGAAAATAAAATGAGTCATTAGTAAAATGAAAACTAATTTAATGTGCCAAATAATCATGGTATCTTGCTGTTAGATCAGAGTGACATTTCAACAAGTGAATATATTCTTTGACATTGCTACTTTTTTATGTATAACTGCCACAAACACTTGTTCAGGCATGTATAACCTAATCTGTCTATCGTGGGATGCATAAAGTAAAAAGCATTTTGAAGAGAAGAGTGACAACAGAATGTACAATAAACAGAAGTCTTAAGTGCAGATGCCATAGTAAACAAATCAGGTGGCTTACGAATTATTTTTATGAACTGCCACGTGTGTTCCCTACTTTTATGTTGAAAACTAGTTTGGAAGTGTCAGGTGCACAAAGATAGAGGTTAAGAAAGAATGTGATCTGGATGCTTGTCCCATGAGCTTTTCTGCGGCATTCCAACATGATGTTGAAAAGCAGTCAAACAATTAAATAAAACTGTTACATCAAGTAATTTATTTACACGTTTTTGAGTTATACAGTACGCTGCCTTATATGATTTCAGTTATGTAACTTCTAAAATATCTTATTCTTATTTTTATTAGCAGAACACAATATTAATCCACCTCAAAAATGTTTTACTGGCATTGAATCAAATGCCGATTTTGAAGAAGAAAGTGAAAGAAGGAACCAAATATTTTGACTGACTCGCTCAATACCATTGAAGAGGATTAGTATCCGCCCTCTTGAATGTATGAATGTTTTGCTATAAATTTTATTTAAGAATGTTTAGCAAAAATGTTTGCATGTGACAGCATAAATAATAGTTTCTCAAGCTTAGACAAATTAATAATGAATTCACTGCCTTTATTAAGTTTTGACTAGTAGCTACTGGCAAGAAATAAATAATTTTATCTCACTAGCATTCATAGAAATAATACCAGCAATACTATACAAGCAATAAATAGCTATCAATAAACTTTTTTGTCTTCATCAACTGTCATCATATTTTAGTTTATGAAAATGTGATTAAAAAAAACTGTTTCTTGAACATTATTACCCTCTTATCAGAGTTTAATGATGTTTTAAACAAACACTTTGTGGAAGGATGCAAAAATGTAATGTATATCAATAATAACATCCAAACTGACATTATAATTTCATTTCACAACCTTATGCTTCAACATATTATTGATGAAATTGAGGAGAAGAAAATCACTTTAATAGCTGGCGAAAGATCAGATTATGGCCACCATGAACAACTCACATTTTAGTTAGATTTTTTTATTCAAAGTCAAACTGATCTTGTAAATGTGTCGTTAGTTTATTCTGAGTTGAAAGGGAAGGTGATGAAAATATTTTTTACACTTTATATATGGCTGTTAGCAATTGGTTGAATAATTCATGGCCTGAAGTGTTATCCACATATTTTATTGGAGACAATGTTATGTAAGTTGAGTAGTGTCCAGGCGAAATTCAGACAAAAAATGTTTTACTCTTGTATGTCCATTACTATGCTTCCTGTTTAAATCTAGCTTTCGTTAATGTTTGTACATCCTGAGTAAAAAGTAGTATGAAATTAGACTTTTGTTACAGTGCAGTGCAAGTACACATTTCTTGATGGCAGTCCAGCAAGGTCTACAGTGCTTGACGTTACTGCAAGGAATCTCAAGAACAACCTAGTTTCACTAAAATCATTAACCAAGCCTAGGTGGTCCCTCTAGGCAGAGGCTGTAGATGTCTTAATACAACTTCCAGTTGCGATTGATGCAATTGCTACTGTTATTAAGACTACCAAATGTCCTGAGGTAAAAGTCGCTGGAACTGGAATTCTATCCCAGATTAAATCTTTTCAGTTTATAGTGGCTCTGGAAATGATGTATCCATTCTTGAAGATTATGATTAAGGTCAGCAAGATTCTTCAGTACCTTGGTGTGAACCTTGTGACTGCAGTGGAAGAAGTATAAGCTCTCAGAAGAATTATAGCATCCTTAAGAAATGAACACTTCCATTAAATTTTTACACATACCTTAAGCTTATCAAACACTATAGGCATACAGTAGCCAGCACATAAAAAGGGAAAAGTATTTAAAAAACTTTATAATCACTGGGAGAGTGAAACTTGATACGAGTCCTTGGAGAAAGAAATTGGAATTACAGGTCATTTTCCTATGATCGACACACTGATAAATGCACTTTATGAAAAATTCAGTCAAGAATAAATTGAACTCATTAAGCCAGTAGGACAACTTCTGGTCAAAATACAGGTTCACATGATCATAATGAGATATCTATTTCATTTAAGTAATACTATCGCAACTTTCAATTGAATTATCATTTCTAAGGAACAGAGTACATGTCAAGATGGTATACAATCCTTCAAACTTGGCTTGGTTGGATAGCAGATGCTACCCTTAACAAGGTTTATTGTAATTTCTCTCTTGTACTTCACCAGTGTCTTGGATGTGACAAGCAGTGGTGGAGAACAAGCATTTTCCACATTAATGCACATCAAAATTAAACTCAAGTCTACTAAGACTCAGGAAAGACTCGACTTTTTTCTACCCTATGTGGAAGAGCAGTGTCAAGGAAAAAGTCACTGAAGAATTAGAAACACTCGTTCCAGGAGACTAGTTATTAATTCGTTGAGAGGCTGTTTTTCAAAAACTGAAAAAAAAATTTAGAAGTATATGTACAAGTTGGGATGAATGAACAAAAATCCACTCATTCTGTGAAGTGGTGCATTGTGATGCTATTATGATGTTGTTTTGCATACAAACACAATACAATTGAAGACTTTAGTAACAGTAATTTTGTAATTAGGTTTCATGCAGATTGGCAAATATTTTGAAGACTAATTTTGTATAGATTACATTTATCTATATGTAGCACTATAATCATCATCATTCCAGCCTATCTGGATCCATAATCCTAATTTTATATCCCTTAGTATGCATATTAAGGGGACCTTGCCTGACTATGGGGGTTAATAGTAAGCCTGTGCTCTACCTTAACTTAATGTTTGCACATGCCATTGGAAAGCACGTGTAGTGTACCAGTAAGTGCGGTAAAACATGACAATTTGATTATCTCTGTGCACAAGAATGAAGTAATTTGGGAAGGATTTGTGGCAGTTTCACACCACCAAGCTAGTTAACGCCAAATGTGTCCAGTGGTGGGGCTGATGAGTTTCAGGGTGGCCCTGCAGCCAGTGTGTGCATGGTTATTGGCTGACAATTACAAGAAGTGTATATGGTAACCTTGATGAGTAATGGGGTGTCCATGATCCAGAGGCACTAGAATTATTTAGTTTACTATTAACACGGTGATTATGCACTTTTCCCTCCCCCTTCAGAACCGTTGGGTCAAGTTTGCCACCCGCTTTCAAAAGGAAGAGGGAAGAGGGGGAATCCAACAGAATAAACTTTCTTAGCATCTTCGACAAACGGAAGGGAGCTGTCACTGAATACTTTTCCACATGTTATCTGTTGCAACAAACTTAAATGTCCTAGATTTTAAAAAAATGCTAAACAAAATCACTCAATCTTATATGTTTTCGTATACGAACTTACGTAAAGGAAATGGACATTACAAGATGGTAATAGACAAACAAAAAATTAACTTCCTTTCCCTCTATACCTCCCCAACCCTCCACAGTTCCGTCATCTATCCTATGATACATCTAGGAGATGGAGGGGAAATAGAGAATACACAGAGACTGATAAAATTCTTGAAATCTGCTTCAAAGGTGAGTATCAAACTGTATAATTTGGATAATATCACTAATTGAATTAAATTGACTTTTGTAGTCTGATTATGAATAGTAATTGCTTGTTTTACAATGGAAGTTTGTGTTGCATTTTCACTCAAGGCTATTACAGTAAATGATGGTTACATGTGAAATACCAAGCAGTATATTAACACAGTATTGTAAGTTAATTATAAAATTAATTTATTTAAAATAAAATTCCATCATCATGAGCCTCACTGTGTTGATGTGCAGCAATTAAATTTAGACCATACTTCTATTTTCCTAAACTCTTGTTGAAAATCATAGGTAAGAAGACATTTGTTAGAAAGAAGCATTGTGTTGTATTCATATAAAGAAGTTTTGTTTATAGCCTATTGCCGGATATATTATGTATGTGTATGAGAAACATTATTCAAATATTGTAGTGCCTTTCCACAATTACAATACCTGTAAATCTATAATTTAAATACTGTTAATATAAATGCTAAACCATGGATGCTTTTAGTATAAGATATGATGCATTTCATATAAGTACACTGAAGTTTATAGCCAGTGTGACCAATCTACACAATACGTAAACAGTAAATGCTCTCATTTGCAATATATTATGTGAGCTGATGATTGGTTGCTGGATGTATGTATGTTATGTTGGCGATATAGATGTTCATCATTGAGGAAAATGGTACTTAGAACTGAAGGTTGTAATTCAACATTGAAATTATACTTGCGGCATTTGTTATTTAAAATATGTTTTAAAATTAATGTAACAATTTTTTTTTACTTTTATGAAATTGGTTAAAAAATATGTTCAGCAGTTATGGCGGAGCATATAGACAGTTACGGTCAGTGAAAAGTTTCCAGCTCTGTGAATGCCTTGTACATACCATATTTTTTGGTCATGTTTATGCTAGTGCCTTATTAGTGTTATCAGAATATTTTATTTGTAGTTAATGATTTTTTGTATTTAATTTCATTAAGCATTGTTGGTTGTCGGGGTTCCTCTGTAGTGCATTTTCTTGCATGAAATGTAATATTATCGACGTATATGGCTTGGTCCACCATTTTCTATACCGCCGTGAAGCCAACAAGTATTTTTGTTCTGCAGTTTCTTAGTTTCGGGGAAACCTGTGAAGTGTCATATTTACTGAATGATTCTGCAAATTATTTTGCATCGGTGTCAGAGAAACCTGTCAAAGGATTGCTACAGAACATGTGTTCAGGAGTTGCAAATAGGAATTATGAACCTAAGTCAAAGTGCTTTGTAAATGTCTTCGGAAATGGTTATTAGAATGTTTGAAATGTACAAGGCCTAGAAAACCACCATTTCAGTGCTGTTTTGTAGTGTAAAAATAACACGTTTATTATATAGAAAATCCAACATGTGCAGGGTTAACTTCACCAAAAAATATTTACATACATATAGAATGTGTGTATTATTCACATTGGTACAAACAACATAATATTTATCACTTTTTCTTCTTTCAGAAATTTTAAAACTGTACAGTTTATAATAATCTGAATGTCACTTCTGTACGAACAAAATTTTATACTGGTCGATTAAAACAGTATCTATGTAATTCAAAACCATACCGTCTCTTATGAAGTGCTGCAAAATATTGCTGTCTCACGAAAGACAAAGTATCTCCCAACCCATCCACTCGCAATAAAATAAAGAGCCCCAGCAGTATAACTTGGCCGTAACAAAAATGAAGTAAGCTGAAATGGTAATCTACATTGATCATAGCATTTGATTACACGCTTTGTTTTATTCATTGATAGAAAAGCTGTTGTGTAAGGATACATGGTCACTGCACTACATTTCTAGAACTGTAAAAATTAGCGAACTTCCATGAAATGGAGTATACATACGAAGGAACTAAATAGTGCTTTAACGTAAAGTTAATACTAATCATAATAAATTACCTATCAGTAATGCAAGCAATCAATGATTCATGAAAACATAAATTTTACCAGGATAAATGTACGTATTGGGCAATAAATCATGATGAGTTTTGAAATTAAAATATAATATTTGATTGAAAGTAATATATTGTAAAAAAATTTGTAAACTAAATATGTTTAAATACAAATTTGTATGAACTTTTTAGTTCATTTTCCTCTGTAAGAATGTAAATATTTTGGCATCCTCCTATGACCATTCTATCTCAAATGTCAAGGAACCAAAATCAGTTATGGCTGGAGACCTATCCCAGTCTTTACTAATATAACTAAAATCTGGATGTCCTGTCATTGCTACCTTACCTATATATAACCAGGGACGTAAAACTGAAATCTGTAACTTTCATACAAAAATATTAAAATACTGTTAATCCATGCTAATGATCAAAGCCGAATGAAGTATAAAACCATATCACTTTTAGAGTGTTTGCTGAGACAGATTGTTTTATAAGTTAAAAAGCAAGACATTTGCCTTACTTGCACACCTGCCCAGCAGGGAAAACATTACGTAAGTAACAAGGACAAGCATTCATGCGGAGACACTAATGCGATTAGCAGGCAAGATTATTAGCAACTTGCCAAGTTCCAGCTACCACCCCCGCCCCCCTCTCCACCCACTGTTCACTGTGCTATGTTCGGCACTCGTTTGGACAAAGTTTTGCCGCTCTCTGCTACCATAATTTCTAGAAGCACTTTGTGGGGGGAGAAAAAGTCCAGTGTTGTAAATGGAAATGTTTTCAAAACCTCCAAGTGCAGCAATCAAACTATTAGGAATTGGGTTTTCTTCCTAATGGTGTAATTATCTCTTGTTTGCCATGTATGTGTGGAGTGGGAAGCAATATCTTGCTAACCTGCTATTATTGTGAGTGAAAATTTTATGATTTTTTTATACTAATTAGTTTTGTTTCCTCAGATATTATACATATGTTTATTTAAAAAATTACCGTAATATTTTAGGTGTGTTATAACTAATATACTACTAGAGGTACATGCCAACTGACGTCGCTGTCATGATGGTAATGTCATGACAAACATTGTCAAGTTGCTAAATTGGGTCATCTTGGATATTTGTGGGTGCAGAATAATCCAGAAAGGATTAGCTTAGGTAGGAATGCAAACCTCTACCCAGCAAATGGAAATTCTTGCAATCACATGTTGAGTGGAGTGATTTGAGCAGCTCTTAACATTGGGGTCTTGAGAGCTGATGAGGTTGAAGCGAGGAGGGTATAGAACAATGCTGGAATTGATGGACGGAGAAAAGGGAGATCCCCGAGAAAACCCACTGACCAGCGGCATCATCCGGCATGATTCCCACATGTGAAAATCCAGGAGTGACCCTGTTGGGAATCAAACCCTGTTTGCCTAGGTGGGAGGCAAGCAGTACAGCCACTACTCCACTTTGGTCCCACAATTGTATATGAATAACAATAACTGATAAATGTCCTTCAAAGTCAGTGACCGATGACTTATTGGCAGCATGGAGACAGCCAGCATGATTTGGTGCACCATAGCCTATTTAGAATATTAGGCTTAATAATTTTTGTTTACCAGACCTATTTAAATTGTAATATAAACGAGAGATTGTACAGCATCAAATTAGCTGTGTAGATTTGTCCATAGTCTTGTAATTATAATAGAAGAGCTAAATGTAATTTATTTTATTACAATATCCATCCCTTTCAAACCTGTCCATGCCCAGGCAAATGTAAAATGTTCCTACCATTATTGTAAGAATAATTGCAATAACTCAAGGGACAACTAACGCCAACAATCTGTGGTTGTACATTTGCAATTTGCAGTAATCTTTCTATTACAGGGTTACCGTTTTCGCAGATTTTATCCGTTTTCACTAATATTTTAATGCTAAAACGGATCTACGGATAAACACTCTAAACAGCGGATAATGCTATTACCAAACACTCAAATCATAAATATTTACCAAGATCCATACGCTCCCATTACTAAGGATTATTCCGTCACTTTTAACATGGCAATATGTGTTCCGCAGCCATTGCCATGTTAAAAGTGATGGAATAATTTTTACTAGTGGGAGCGTTTGGATCCTGGTAACTTTTTTTATTTGTACCGATTGAGTGTGAGGGTCTCGGTTAGTATACAAGCACGTTCTGGGTATAGTTTTATTCACTTAGCTCTGTGTCATTAGAGAAGACATTATAATGTTGTGGAGGCGTTCGTGTACGGGTTATTACCCTAGGAAGGTATAGCGTAATATTTTGTCATTTTCAAAGGATGTCAATAAAGACGATAGGCCGTGGACAGTTAAAATTGCTGATGCAGAAGAAAGTTATATTTTGATGTCATTTTTGTACCGTTTTAATATTCAAGCAATTACTGCTAAGGCTGATAGTGGTTTGTGGGAAATGTGTTTCTTCAGAAAGCCGCAGCATGAAAAGGACCGTGCTCCTAAGGAAATTAGTAACATCGGTATTTGTGATATAATATGCTGGAAGACTTTTCCAGTTCATGAAGGGAAGGTGGATAATACTGCTGTTATTAGTGTCTTTGGTAATGCTTCGCTGTCTTCGCACAAGAAGATGAAGTTCATAAATTATTAGTGTTTTTAAATGTAAATTTTTTACTGTTGAATCATGTATTATTTTAACATAAGCCGATGCAAGAAGAAGCAAGATCTATATTTTCACAGTTACATCCTTAATAATTGTCTGTATTTACTTACCTGTAAAACTTTTGTTGACGTGAATGAAAAATACACAAATTTGTTATTGCAGGATTTTACGGGATATTTAATTGTCAAGTAAGTGATTTTATTACCATTCTTGGTGGCATCCCTGGTCTATTACAATTATTTCACACTTTATTGAAGCTCTGCTATGAGGTATCCATTATTTATCATTTACTTAATTGTAAGCAAAGACATTGTCATGTGGCTTCTGTGTTATAAAACTGTCAAATTCTTTCTCAGAGATACCCAAAAGGGGGAGTCCATAATGCAATAACTGCATCGTACAAATTTTAAGGGAGGGTAGAGATTGTTTTAAAAAATACTGTATTTGGAATTGTCTCTATTAAATATAATACGAGTAACAAGAAAGAAATTGGTTGGTTCTTAAAAAATTTGGAAATTAGGACAAAGTGACTGTGTGCAATGAGAGACGAAAGAATTTAAATAATTTTGTATGCAGATGATTTTTCTCATCCCTTCCCCTTCTACATTTTCTCATCACATTCTCAAATTTTATATGTTTGCAATACTAATAAAATGGTCTAATAAGGAAGAAAATTAAATCATCTAAATTTGTATCGCACTACCAATCCAGGTTTAACTGCTATGTTAGAAAGATGTGCCCAAATTTACTTTTTCCAAATTGTTTTGCTAAATACGCGTCTTAGTAGATATATATTTTTGCAAATATTAATTTAGAAAATAATTCCTACAAAAAAAGTTTAATCCATTTTTCAATAAAGTTATTTATGAGCTATCGAGTTAAGTAATTGTAGAATTTGGTTTTACATATTTCCAAATCATCAGATCTCAAGCAAAAATATTGAAAAATATTTCAGAACATCAGTAACAAAATAACATTAGTATGAAAATTCGCACTGTCCATTTTTCAGTTAACTTATTTCCTTGAAGGAAGTGAACTCACGAGAAACCGTGTTAGTGCTCTTATTCTGTAACTAATGTTGAGTGTGATTTATTTCCACGACCAATTTAGTTTCTGGAGCTCTTACAAATTGATCATTAAGTATAATTCTTTCTATAAAGTTCAACAATTCCCGTGGAAAGCTCAACACTTCTAGATCAGGCAGCACACACTCGTGTCTACAACATGTAGGGAGAATGTTATGAAGTGGACTCAACTATCCAGCAATAAGTCAAGTATTGATAAAAGGTGGAAAAAATGGGGAAGGGAAAAGGCCGATTACAGGGGGGTAGGGTAAGGGGTAACTGGGGTATAATTGTACATATCGTGGGCTTAATCAAATAGCGTACTCCACACAAAAAAAAATATAATTCTTACTCACTCAAATCATACTACTTATCATCAATGGCACACACTCTCTGCCACAACTGTAGGTCTGTAAGCATCTAAAGTAAACATTAGTATAGGCCGTTCACAGTAAAGTGAGCACTTTTTAAGGCCCTTCCAACAGACTTTAACCACTAATAAATATATCTTATTGCAGCATCAGGCATTAAATTTTGAAGGTGGTGAAATGTATACACTGTGTTTATTCATTACAAAACAATGTTTGTATCAAAAACAGCAGGAATATGGAAATAGGATGAAAGGAAAAAATTAAAAGGGCCTTAAAAAGTTCTCACTTTACCGTGAACAGCTTATAACTCCTATTTCTCATGTAACCTTGATGCTCCTCACAGCCTCCCTATTTAAATGCCTCATTGGGGGCTACCACCACAAGGCATTTAAGGGCCACCTAGATGCCCTTAACAACAATCTCTTCATGTATCTTTGTAGGTAGAGCATAACTCAAAATAGGAACACTGGTTCAGCTAGCTTGGGTTCCTGGAATCTTTGAAGGCGAGTAAAACAATGTGATGCAGGATTATTCGATACAGTATTAAATTTAATTTAAATTAATAAAGCAAGAAATTAATTAAGTATCAGACTTCAGGGAGAAAACTATTGACTCTAAAATAAAAGAGGAAACATTTCAATAAAGGTAATTTTACTATAACAATTAAAAAAAGATATGAAAATTCTGTTACAATAATTTAACATGTATGAAAATTAATATCAGAAATTTAAGTCACAAAAATGAGTATCTCAGTGTAACAAACAAAACAAAAAAAAGTAATACTAAATCTGAAGTTTTGAATAGTTTCAAAACATAAATAAAATGTAATTGAATACAGGAAAGCTTTCCTTTATCAAATAGGACTATTTTACATTTAGTTAGTCATTACAAACGAGCACAAACTTTTTTTGAACAGAAAAACGGGTCCACAGATTTGACGACAACGGGGCAAGTTGCCGAAGGTCCTAATCGGCAAACTGATTAACTCGCAAAAATGACCTTCATTACTATGTTCAGAAAATCTCCATCAAAACTTAAAATTTCCCTAGCATCAAATGGGGCTGCGACTAATCACTGACTTTCACTCAACAAACAAATTTTACGACCAGCTATCGTCTTTCATTCACAGGAATTATTTAACCTACCCAATGTCTGACTTTAGTGTAATCGGGAACAAAGTCTACAGAAACTCTACATAACTAATATAGTTGATTCTTATCTTTTCTATGGTCTACATGACATCTGTCCTTCGAAGGCTCCTCCCACCTTCTTACTCCATGCCGACCACCTGCCGTCTCCTCCTTGATGGACTGATTCCTCTAACAACAATGCCGCCCCTCCTTATCGGGCATCGCCTGACATCATCCCTCACGCCGTCCAATCTCAGCATTGCGGCCACGCATGCAGTGGCTGTACTGGCTTTGCACAAAGTTCTCCTACAGTCTGCTGTGCACAGCACAAATGCACAGCTGTCAATTCGTAGACGTCCTCATCTGCTGACAGCTCCGGGAACTTACAGCACACGTGCAGCACAAAACAGTTTGGGGAAATGATGACTGCTACTTTACCGTTACAACAGCGAAGGCAAACAGGCCCAGCTGCAGCCGGTAGCAGAAATGTTGAGCAAAAATTGGGGCAACATCAAAATATATACTTTTAACATAGAATGATATTTGCAATTGGTCTTTGAAGCCTAACAGGAAAGCGTGTTTTTGAGTAAATGTCACAAGTTTTAACTTTAATTTTGTTATTGATAATATGTAAAAGCTTGAAACATTAATATTGAAAATGAATTATGTGTTTTTAAAATTGTGATATTGTAAACAGGAAGACATGTGTGTGCGTAACCTTTGTGTATGCGGGTGCTCTCTCCCAAGCAAACCTGTCTCATAAGGAGCTGTGTTGTTCGGGGTCGCAGAGAGCTGTTCGCGCTTGGAGATATGAAGTCAGACTGTCAGATGAGGGGTGAAGAATAGCTAGCTACCCCTCTGTTGTCGTACGAGCCGCCAGCAATCGCTGTGTCGCGGGCAGCAGTAAACGCCTCTAGAGGAGGGTTAATTGAGCGATGTTCGCGCCACTGGAGATGAAGTCAGACTAAGATAGATAATGGAAAGCCATATAATTTGCCTGGCCGATCTGCAGTGCACTTATTACAACATGGCAGATATAACCCATAAATAATATCAAATCTTTGGTCAGCTAGAAGTGAGCCCAGGTAGGATTTGTACTTAGGGTGAAATTATTCTCGGTACTTACTCTTTATGTAAATTATCTGTGTATTTATGCATTACTAATTACACGATTAAAATAAACATCCTTGATGGGCCATGAGCAAAGGAATATATCCTCAACCGTGCGCTCACCTTCCAACCTTCTCAGTAGTGTCAAACAGGACAGCAAGCTTAATGGGGAAAACTAATATACTATATATGTATATGAAACAACTATGTACTACCAACAGACAACACACCGAACTAGCTTGTGTTATCTTTGGAGTGTTGTCTGTTGGTAGTACACAGTTTTTTTTTATATACATGTATAGTATATTAGTTTTCCGCATTTAGCTTAATGTCCTGTTGGTTTGACTCAATTCCTTCATGTAATTTTGTGGCTTTGTGCATATATATTCTTGACTACAGCATACCTGGCTTGCATTCTGTCGTGTCTAGTAAAATTGCTGTGTTTGGGGGAGTTTTCTTTGTTGTGTTGTCCTATTTTGTTCCTACTTATTTTATCAGTGTGGTCCTAATTTTTCAAGCATGTTTCTAGCCAGTATTGTTTTCTGTGTGTTATCTGTTGATTGTGTATATATACACACATTTTTCGTAATTAATTTTTTTTTTTTTTTTTTTCCCCTCTTGGAATTTTCCAGTGTTGTATACATATATTAATTTTTTCATCTATAGGTTATTTGTCTTAAGTATTTTTTGTGTTCAGTCCTGTTTTCTCATGACGGACATCTGCATCTCGCAATGGCGAATGTCCAAAAATCTCCATCCAGTCATACATCCCCATTGCACTATTCATTCAAAGAAAACCATGATACTGTCTTGTATTGGGAATGGTTTCAGCTTCTTGAAATCATCTTTCAAGTAACTTCTCTTCACAAACAATATCTTCTGACTGCACAAAGAAAAATGTTATTCCTGAAATTTTGCTTCAACAAAATTTGAATGCTTCTTGTGGTGATACAACATTGTTTTCAGCAGTTATTTGTAAACTAGCACCAACTTCTGGCACCATCACATGGACTTTTGCCATGTGATGTGGCAAAAAAATGCCATTCAGCAGACAGACTGAAATCATCCTTGCACTTAGCCAGGTTAACAAAAGTTGTTTTATTTTTGTATTGAGCAGCTGAACCATCACCAAAATAATACACGTTTGTCCAGTTGGGAAATCTGCTGTTCAAATGTTGAAGCAGAACTTGTGAACAGCTACAATCTCATGTTTCAAATAGTCGTTGACAACACAGAAGGTTTCACACTTTGTGGAATCACTTTCTTTATAATATACAACAAATGGGTGTAATGTGGCTTGTGCATTAACCCAATGAAATGCCTGTACTTTATCTGCATCATGAAAGTATAGTTTTCTGAGAAAGCTCCCAATATTATGTGCGCAGCTGAAGTAATATGTTCTTTTTTTTTATTTTTGAATTTCAAATTGATGTTTTGTAATAAATTGAGTGGTTTTTTAATTTTATCCACTTTTACTTTAGATCAATCAAAAACTCTTTGATATTTTTCACTAAGGTGGCAAGCTCGCAGCGGTCAGTTTACAACCATTGTTTGTACTTTGTTTCACTCAATAGCTCATTTTCTTCTTCACAAATGATGCCCTCCTGTACAACTCCAGGACATTTATGACATTGTGAAAGCATAAAACTTTCCGTTGAATCATCATAATAATTTTCTTAAATCGTTGTATGACATTAATTTCACATTTTGGTGCTGTAGGCACACACATACAGAGTGTGTGCCAATGGCACCAGCTAGCATATAACACATGGGCCTTAATGGGGCAAACTTTGAAAACCCTAACTTTATACATGGATCATTTTCTTTGGATTTCAAGTAAACTTAAGTTATATTGAAGAGTACTAGATATTTTTGTTCTTTTGTATTTGATTCACTTGGAGATCTGACTGTTACACAGTCCTCTAATTCAGGCATGATTCTGCTTACACCATCACACTGTAAAAATCTGTTACAACTTTTACTGCTTCATTATGTAAGTAATTTCCACTTTTTTTTTATCAACATTTGGTAGCACACCATGTTTTGCCTTTAAATTTCTTGCATTTCTTACTAAATATTTATTGCACTTAAACTCAGCTTTGGTTTTAGAAATGCTTCAGCTGGCACCAAACTTAAAATTTTGTATTTCTCATCAGATATGCTGGCATGTACGAATTTCTCCTTTCTGGCTTAAACTTACCATAATTGTTTTGTTCTTATCTGTCAAACTCTAATGCTACGGATTTATTCAAATTTTGAAAACAGTGTCCACATACAGCCTTACCTGGTATAAGATTCAAATGTTCGTGTTTAGCAGACGGCTGCATAGTGATTTCCCTTAAGGATTTCAAAATAGGATTCGTGTTCATGACAGATGGGTCACAACACTTATTACCATACAAATGAAAGAACTTAACTTATTTCTTGTAATGGTATGTACAGATATTTACAACTTCATCCACACCTTTTGTAAGTTTAATTAATGTTTTTATTTCATCTCTTATGTTACTTTCAATTATTAATTAACTCTGATGATCTAGAGGATCATCTCCTAAACTTTTCTTTCTGTGTCTCTGTTATTTTTAGGATTCTTTTTCACGACCCACTAAAAACTTATAGCCTATTTCTCCCGTGCCACCCCGCATCGCTTTGCGAGTTATGAGTATTAATTTTGCCACATACGAGTTGAACAATTCTGCCAAATTGTTCGTTACGTTGTGTATGAGGCTTGGAGCATTACAGGCAACAATGTTCACTGCGGATTTCAAGTCATCCCATAAACCACACAGTACCATGCCAGGTACACAATTATCTTCACATTAGTTTTGTTTTTTTTACAAAAGTACGCATCACATTTCATGTGGTCTCCTAAAACATGACTCTGTCCTTTAAATATATTATTCTTAAGTGCTTGTATTCTTTCATTTGTTGGAATTCCTGACATGTTGCTTCGGTGAGATATTGCTCCAGTAACAGCTCCTTTCAATCTTCTCAGATTTTCTTCTAACTTTTTCCTCCGCATTGGTGGAACAGATTTTTTCTTCATCAGATCTCTTAAACGATTAACATAATTATGTAGCACATGGTTAGAACATTCAATTTTTCCCACAATGAGCTCTGAACCGTAGAGTTTGCATTTTGCAATATGGCTCATCACGCTACTGTCATCATATGCTGAACAGAACCAACAGAATTTACGATAGGTCTTAGGAAAAAATGCTAAGTAGTCACTAGTTACAATTTCCGTCTAATGTAGGCCATTCGTTTTGAATTCTCGCATCGTATACCTATCACAAATGAAAGCTTGATTACACATTTCCAGATATTATACAAGTATTGATATTGTCATGTTACTAACTCAAAAACGTACTCATAAATTTTGAATAAAATCTGAAAGATAAGTGAATTGTAAATAAACATTGGAATATTTACACACTGAGGGCAAGGTTTGTTTTAGACTGTAAAAATATTAATTTGTGAAAGGCCATGTTAATATTACTAAGTTTTTTGACAAAAAAATTATGAATGCAATAGACTTAATTTTGTTCATAAAACAAAACATACTTTTCTGACAAGGAAATATGCTTGAAATAAAATTACTTGATCTAACTATATGTATTTCTTATGGCATCTGAATATTTTGTGTGCTTAAAAAAAACATTTTTCCCTGTCGTATGTGATAAAAGAACAAAGCCCCATACAATAATATGAATCTCCCAACCATAATCTTTTATTAGGCCAGTAGCAAGACATTGAACTGTCATTTAACAATACGAGAATAGTTTGTCTGATACAAATATATTTCTTTATATGTTAACATAGCCACATTTTATATACACACTATGATGTATTGTACTATCCAAAGAATAAAACAAACAAGTGTGTTGGGATGTCCATTTGCTAGAGAATGGGACACGGCTCGCTGATTCAGACGTATTTAACTCTTCTTGACATAAATGTTTTAGTTTACTTTACTCAGGTGTAAGATCATTCGACACGGCAAACTTCTAGGTTTCCATTTTAGATTTATTACAAAAAATTTCATTTTAAAAATCTCACCATGTCAAACTACATTATTTTGTCAGTATACTGCATAAATTACTTACAAAGTAATGCTGTAGCTGTACTTTTGAATTGTGCGTCCAACATCCTCCAATACAGTGTGTATAGACATATATATATATATGCAACATACACATTTATTTTCATAGTTTCTTTTTCATGTAAATTACCTAAAAATTATTTTTGTTATTTTTTATTTTGCAGATAAATATAACCCTTCTTTCCAAGATATTCTAATCGTAAAACCATTTTCCGTAATCCTTTACATGCCAAGCATATGAAGAAACAAATCTGCGCAGTCACACCGAACTCGTTCAGGTACTGTTATCTGCCCTGACAATCTTTTCCTACCCTGCCTGCCCCTCTCTAGCTGGCCATGGTGATGTTCCTTTTCCCCATCAAGAAAGGACAGGATGACTTCCGTCTCCTACCCACCTGGCTGAGTGGCTCGGCTGGCCGTCACTCAGTATCCTCATTGCAGAGCTGCGCTCATCGCAGCTCGCTGCACGCGATACAGATGTCTCTCGTTCCTTTGTTTTACCAGACACAACAAAAAGTTTTTTCATTCCGCAAATTACATGTTAAAAGTATACATTTCATCAATTCTTTCCCTGGAGCCCATTTTATGATTTAGTATTTTTTATGTAAGATTTCTTTAGTATTAAAATTGCACAAAATGAGTTGTTTTCCTGTTAAAAACTAAATTAGTTTTTTTGAATTTCTGATCCTGAGCATATGATAAACTACATGTAGCGATGTGACTGCCAAAGTTTGGTCACATTGTCGTTATCTTAATTTTATGTTAAATCGGTTAACAAATTGACTGTTTTTCATCTTGTATGCCAGGGGTAGACTGAACCCTTAAGAGGCATGGTATTTGTGTACAAACTCTTACTGAAAAACTTGTGGCAGCCTTGTGCTGTTTATTCAGTTCTATGATCCATAGCTAAACCTAGCTACATTGTATTAGAAGGGTAGCTAATTTTTTTTAGTGTTTCTGCAGTTAATAGTAATATGGTGTTTTAATGAATTTATTTATTTCCTGTAGTGTATTTTTCCCCCCCATGGACTAATTATGTGTTTCTCCATTATTATTTTTTCCAGATCAGTGTGGAATTTTGAAGCTTACTGATTTTGGTTTTGCCAAAGAAACTTTTTCAAAGGACACGTTACAAACACCGTGTTATACTCCTTACTATGTTGCACCTGAAGTATTGGGACCAGACAAGTATGACAAGAGCTGTGATATGTGGTCTCTTGGAGTCATTATGTATATTCTGTAAGTGTTATAAAATTTTATATTAATTGAATATTTTTCCTCCAAAAGTCTATTTTAGTAATTGAAATATAATTTACTTCCAGCAATGTAGTTGTCTGAAGGTAGAACTAAACTTGGGGAACTTCTTTGCTACTTCATTTAAATAAAGTGTATTAAAAACTGTTAGACTGATGGTAGTTACTGTAGACTTTTTATTTTTACATAAAGTGACTTTGAATAAACAGATTTAAATAAAAGTCGACCTAAAAATATGTTGAGCTAGTTAAATATGTATATAATTAGATATTTATTGCTGTGTAATTCAAACAAAACTTAGTAATTCTTGCTGAATATTTCTATAATAAGTATTGCAGCTTAAAATTTTTTAATAAAGATGATTATAGCTGCTTTGCATTTTTTTATAGAGATGACCATAGTTGAAAGGGTCACATGTTTAGTTGTTCTTTCCCATCTGCCCAGAATGTTACCAGTTGCAAGATATTAAAATAATTTAGAAGTGTTGTCTCCTACAAAAAAGATAATTTTAAGGATACCTTAAAATTTAAATGTATGCAATTTAGTATTACCTCATAACGGTGTAACACTGGTACTGTCATCGCTGAAAAAAAGAAATATCTTGAAATTTCTGTGTGGCGTGTCTTTTAGTATAGATTACTTTTTGCTTTTGTCGTGTATTTTAAGGGCCGTCAACAATATGTATACCCTTCCTTCATTAAAAACTGGAAATCTTGTGGGTATTTCATGCTGAAAAATGGGAGTGAATGTGATGGAAATCTCCTATTTACCTACATCTAACAGTGGTCACTTTGTTAATTATACTTTAAAACTAAGAGTACACTGAAATGAAAATTATTATCTGTGACATATACCAGTTTTGTAAAATAAGCATAATATACAAATATATGTACAACAATTTAGTTTAACTGCATAACTTTTAATAAAATATTAAAATATAACATAAATAGTGCTATTTGTGTATTAAGTTGAATAAAAAAATTACTGACTGCATCTACTCAGAAATTGAAATTATTCAAAGAAGTGATATGTAAATATGATGATACAGTTTTTTTATATAATTTGCATAGGTAAAAATAATAGTGGTTTCCAACCTGTCTAGCTTAAGGGATAGTTTCCCTTATACAAAAATATTGTTGTGGTTTAATGTTCGGTGGTTTCAACACACGTGCTCTCTCTCCCCTCTCCCCCTCCCCCCCCTCTCCACCCCCCTCTCCGCCCCTCTCTCTCTCTCTCTCTCTCTCTCTCCCCTCTCTCTCCCTCTCCCCCCTCTCCCCCCCCCCCCTCTCCCCCCCCCCCCCCCCCCTCCCCCCCCCCTCTCCCCCCCCTCCCCCCCTCCCCCTCTCCCCCCCTCTCCCTCTCCCTCTCCCCCCTCTCCCTCTCCCCCCTCTCTCCACACACAACGTTTTTAAGGAAAGAATTTTTTTTTTAAATACTAGTTAATACAGAAAAGGATACTTGTTGAAATGTGAATCTGGGAATTTGGTCTATGCCAAAATGGGGACATTTGTGCCCACTTTGCCAGTTGATACAACTCTGCCATCTAGTGTAAATGACTGAATGATTTTATTGATTCCATGTGTTCTGATGAATCATTTCAGTTCATTTGAAAACTTGAATGAGTTCTTGAGGAATCATCTTGCAATATATTCTATACTTTATTCATCTACTAAAGAGACTTGAGAGACTTACGTAAAGTAACCAAACTCTTTCAAGTGTGGAGTATCAGTATATCTGCCTATGTGCTGCTCTATTTATACTTCCTCCTACACCATCTGTGCACCTTTTTAATGGCCTACCATTGTGAAAAAACTCATACTGTGTTTTCTGCTTATAGTTTTATTTAGAGAGGTAAGTGGCTAGCAGATAAATTAATTTATTATTTTGTTACTGACTTTTGGGACCATCATTCAAAAAGTGAACTATTTTTAGATAAGATAAATTTTCTTTTCCATGGTAAATGGGCACATAATTGCAGCTGTGTTATGACTCGAACTTTCAGAAAATGTACAAAAGCATGCTTGTTTCACAATTTTTGGATCGGTACCACTGACTAATGGGAAGAACTCTGGAAGGTATGTGCATGGTGAGGAGGCAAAGCGATGACACGTGATTAGGCAGATGGGAAAGCATACACTACCATGAAAAGTGAAAACATTCTCATCTTTTTACACTATCATGAAAAATAGGTTGTTGGAACGGGAGGAAAGTCATGTTTATTTTAAATAAAAACACAAAATGCATACTTACAATGATTTGGGTAATTTCTGCCATATTCTTAAATGAAAAATCGAATTATTATGCTGCTTTAAATGCACAAATAAAGGTGAAAAATATTATATCATAACTATTTGGGAAAACTCGTATAAGGCACCAACACCCAAAATTATAAAAGTCACAGTTTCTACTTAACTAGCATTCGGAGTAATATAGTAAAAATTTACAATAACAGAAATTTTTTTGGAGATTTTCGGAAGGATGGGATTGGGGTGGGAACTAGCATTTAAATGCCTAAACTTGTGTAGGGAGAACATTTATTGACAGATATTTTAAAATTATTTTTCAATAATTATTTCTTTTTAAACATGCTACCTTTATGAGGAATTTTTATTCCACAGCAGATGGCTTTTGTAATAATTCATATTTTTTTAAATCATGCATGCTGTGTAATTATGGGAGACATGGTAATACATTTCCCATGCCAAATGTAACAAACATAATTTCCTAGACTAAGCCCAATACTAAATAATATTCCCTCTTCTCTTTGTATCTGAAATAATGCAAAACTTGAAAACTACACAAATTGGTATATTACTTAAAATATAACTTAACCTTTGTCTTAAACACTTACCGACACATATATTACACGTTCAAAGTAATATAAAACAAACTGTACATTTCAGCTCAACAGCACTAATAGGAAACAATGTTTGCATACATATCATCATAATGCTCTGGTAATGAGTAAACAACTGCTTACCTGCCTGGGTTTTCATGGAACTGGCCTGTCTCACCGCAATCCCACCTTCCCCATGCCCAGGGTTCCTTCCTCTGTTAGTCGTGAACAGTAGTAAAGAATGAAAGTTTGCAAAGTAATTTGTGATATAGATCCACTAAAGTGTGTATACTGTACATCCTTTGCATATTTGGAAATATAATTTTTATAAAAATTGAAGTGTATCATAACCCCATTTTTATTTAGATATTATTATAGTGTTGCAGGAAAGGCAGGATTTACTTATTGAGCTGTTTTACAATATCCTTTCTAAAGTGAGCCGTGGTGGTGAGACTACTCGTCTCCCGCCTAGGTGAACTGGCTTCGATTCCTGGTTGGATCACTCCCGTTTTTTCGCATGTGGGAATTGTGCCAGACGATGCCGCTGGTCGGCTGGTTTTCTCTAGACTTTCACGTTTCCCCCACCCTTAATTTCCAGTGCTGCTCCATCTCTCTTCACTTCACTCTCATCAGCTCTCAATACCTCAATGTTAAGTGCCACTCAACTCGTTTCTAGAGCATTCCACTTCTTTTAATGTGTTTCACTTAACTATTTCTTGTCTTTTTCACCTTTTTCAGTTTTCTTAAGCATATATAACTTTTTTCATATTCAAATTCATTGACAATAACATGATTATTTTTGCATTTTTCATATTTTATTTCATAACCTTCACACAATGTTTTTAACGGACTTGTAAGCTGAGTTTTCTTATAGAGTATTTTGGGTTTCTAAGTTTTGAAACCAAGAGAGAAATATTTGTATATTTCTCATGCCATGTGTTTCTGGTTGGTGCTCAAGGAAATTTAATCCAGAAAGGCCTTAGTTTGCAAAATACTAAATCTCTGATGTTTTTAGAAACTGGATTCTCTTTTAATGTTATATATTTTTTAGAGTATAGTTTAACAGACTCTTACTCTTGTGCTTTTTTACTGTGTTTTTCTTCATATTTAATTATGTTATTCTTTAATGTTGCTCTAGCTCTTCACATATTGATTTTTTTAAGTACTTTTTATAATTGTGAATTTTCTTTATTTACTTATCTTCTCTACATTATAGTTTTAAAAAAATAATTTAGGTACTGGTAAGTAAACATTGTACCAAAGAAAGGAAAACTGTGTGCCAAAGCACAAAATTAATGTCACACAAAATCTCAAGGCACAGTTCAGTTTATTACAATAGAACTTTTCTACAAGCCAATCATTACAATTCATCAATTCAGTATTACCACAAAGCAATGCAGGGATAAATCATCATCAAGAAAAATGCCCATTTAAAATTGTGGTATACTGAAATGTTTTGCTAATAAACAATTGGGTTCAATGAAAACGTTGCTGGATAATAAAACACGGGCTTCCATAGATTTTCATAAAATCTCTTCATTTTTAAATACTGATTTACAAATACTGAAATAATATTATTTGTTCATAACAATTTGATATAATTTGACAACCAATATTCATGACTCAACTTTACTGATATACACTACTTGTGTCTTAGGAACACCTTAAAAAAAAAAAATGAATTAATTTTAATTTGTTCCTTCACAAAGAGATCCAACCATTTATGGAATGACCTAATTCTAGTGCAGAGAAAATCTGCGGCTCACTGGCCGCTCGACTGTGCCATTAAACGGACTTGCCTTTGGCGAAGCATTACCACTCTTTCCACGTTTGGTAAAGTGACTAAAACAATGCCATAAGTTTTAATTACAAACCAGGTGCACACCTTAACAAGTGAAACACAATTGAAACTCACTAGACCAAGGTGTTTACATTTTGGCACTCTGGAATTGTGCCCTTCAAAGATGCAATTCAACATGTGCGGAATGACCTCACTTTCACTACTTACATGCACGTATAAACAAATTGCGCCATGGAATATTTCAGCACCAAACCTTACAATTGCATAAAAAGAGCACACTAATACTTCCAACACATTAACACCAAAGTAGGTTAAAATACATGAACCGGTACGAGTATAATTCGGCATCCACGTGCCGGTTTATACTCATTTACCAGTATAAAATATGTGCCGCAGACGACATTGAATGCCTTTCCATAGCTGTGACACCAATAAAAAAAATTACACATTAAAAGAATATACCTAAGTATCCAATTAGCAAATTCTTAAAATCATGGTTTGTTGACAATTAGTAGCTACTTAACGCTGCACTCCTTTTGACAAAATCGCAATTTAAACAGGCTAAATTATTCTTGTTGCTCAGTACAGTGTATCATGACAGTCGTATTAAAACCCTTGAATTACCTGCCGCAATACCACGACCTTTTCTACACACAAGGCAAGCGCAAGAGAATCAGCGAGTATCACAGCTTTAACGTAATACTATTTTCTAATACCAGCCAAAACCAGAATTCTGAAAATGTCACACCACTGTCCCAGAGAATTACGTCTTACCCTAAATTAATACTTCTGCCACAACTTCTCAATATTCATCGTAGCCACGACTGTTATGACTCACAGTTTTTCTTATTGCAAGGCATTGCAAGGCAGACAAGCGCTGACCAAAAGTATAGAGAGCCACGAAAATTCCACAAACTAGGCCATTCTGTAATCACTGACAATGAGCTCAGGCAGGCAAGTGTCAAATGGCCTGTATATAACAGGCCAGTAGAGCAGCTGAAAATGTAATTTGAGTTTCTGTGACAGCAAATCGTAAATATTTTACGATATTTATTTGTTGCACTTCAACAGCAATTGTATTGCTGATCTAAATTTTTGTCTACTGTGAAAAATAAATACAAATCTAATACCAAACAACGCCATTGTGCGACTACAATAAAGGAGCCCTATTTTTGCGGTAAAATTGGTATTAAGCTGTTGACAATCATAATCGTTCACAATGAAATTTTTGCTTCATCCTATGGTTGTTCAACTCATCACAACTTCCTGTACCAAACTTTTTTACGTCCATGTAACTAAGGTTGCCAAACACACACACACCTGTAAACTGTGTCGTGCATTCACAAAAAGTTAGTGCCAAACCATCTCGTTGCTACCAAATCATTCAAAACCTGAAAATACATCAGTGCTAAGTTTGTTTTGGTTTTGAATTTTTATAATTTATATTTTGCGTTTCTTAAGGTTGCAGTTGGAACACTGAAACATTCGACTGTTAAGCTGCCTGACTACAGATGAATATGAAATTGTTTTAATACTATAATCTCTGAATTTTTCAAATAAACCTCACAGTAATGTTAAGTGCACCTTTTCCGTGGTATAATAGTATTACGAAACATTTGAGATGAAAAACTGTTTCTAAACAATAAGCAGGTTCTGAATAAAGTATACCCTTAATGAATATTCTGTCAACTTACATTAAATAAATGTTGGAACACGGTAGTAGAGATATGGTGACTTTGGCGCATCAGCGTCTGTCGTAGGATGGTAAGATTCGGCCGTTGTCATGTTGTTACGTCACCATCGGCCATCTTTTATTCCTTTTTTTGCTCATAATTTCCCTGAAATTGATTGAAATACCCTAATCATTTCCCTTTTTTCCCTAAAAAAATTCCAATTTTTCCTAGAGCGGGTGACATGGATTAGTGACTTTGAGTCAGGGAGGAGACAGGGACAAATGACCCAGGAGTCAGAGCAGGACCTATGACCTTTGACCAAAACATTCAAAAAATTCACAAAAAATAATATTAAAAATGATTATTAAAATGTATTTAAAAAGTATTTAAAAATAATTAAATTTACCAGAGGTCACCACTAGCCCATACACATTATGCTAACTTGGTAGGTGACCACTATCTGGGTAGACATCACCCATCTGCCATATTAGATGTAGACTAACATGACCTTGACCTCATAACATTGATTGACCTTGAAAGCAAAAAAAAATATTGAAAAATACATAAAAGTCAACAAGCATAATACATTACAGACTATCACCACCATGTTAGATACAGACTACCTCAATCCTAACCCCATGACCTTGAATGATGTTGAAAACAAAAAACTCGTGGAAAATCCATAAAAGTCAACAAGCATAATACATTACAGACTACCACTACCATGTTATATGCATAATACCTCGACCTTGACC
Source organism: Dryococelus australis (assembly GCA_029891345.1). Classification (NCBI taxonomy): domain Eukaryota; kingdom Metazoa; phylum Arthropoda; class Insecta; order Phasmatodea; family Phasmatidae; genus Dryococelus; species Dryococelus australis. Next base: position 19,132,107 of record CM057009.1, read on the forward strand.
CTATGACCTTGAAAACAAAAGCTCAAGAATAAATTTGTAAAAGTAAGCATAACGGAGGCCAAGCGAGCTGTCTGTCCTCGTACTTGTAGCCATAAAAAACCTGTAATTTTCCACCTTATTAAAAAATGTTTCTGATCGGCAGTATGCCAACAAGCATGATGCGAGACTTTGACCTCATGCATAATTTATTAAATATATATTTTATGTTTTACAATTTTAAAAAGTAATTTTTTAATTAACTATATATAAATGTACATCTAGTACAATAGTACTTTTTACAATACTTTTTTTCATTACATTTGTTTTTTATCTGTACGTTTTAAATTGTAAATTTGTTCTATCAAATTAAGTAAACATGAAATAAAACACACTTATTTTTTTTGCACACATTTTTTATTCAATTAATTTATTTCAGTCACTCATGCCCTCTAAAAAAAATTACAATATTTTTCAATATTTATGCATCCCAATACGTGCAACTTTGTTGTAGGTTGCAGTCTTTTATGCATCTCGCTATTCACACTCGTGTCCTTGTGCGACAATATCATGACATTTATTACACACACACACACTGTGCAGAACAGGCTATGGAGGCAACTACACTTTTGAGGACATGTACCGAAGTCACAAGAGATCTGCTTGCAGCAAACCAGATACTGAGGTACTGATGAGAAATGCACTTTGCCTTTACAGATATTGGCATTAAATAAATTTTTGCTATGGCTGAACTGCGTACCACGTGTGTTACACAAATATGAAATGTGACAGGGATTTTTGACACAATTATAGCGCTCATGTCATCGTACATTGTGGTCGAGAGTAAACGTCTTATTACAAAAGTGACTATGATGATAACGTAGTGGTTCAGACAAAGACTTGGGCAGGCCTGTTGGAGATGTAAGTGCTGGAGCTAAAGAAGCATGTAATGTCCGCAATGGTGGTGTTGTTACCTCAGCCAAAAAGTTTGATATCTATATTGAAGATTCCGTAGATATAACAGCTTAAGAAGTCATCAGTACTGTAGCATCATCTGTATATGCTCGTGCTGCTGGTAGTGATGTAGGTGTCACAGCTGAAGAAGTCGATGGCACCATATCAATATGAAACGATGGTACTGAACTGGTAGAAGTAGATGCTAGTGACGTAGCTATTGCAGCTGAAGAAGTCAATGGCAAGAAACTATTGGTGGGCAATAGCCACTCAACTTTAACATAACTAGCCACGGATGTCCTGATGTATAAACTAGCCGAGACGATCCACCGAGCTGCTGTCAAACTAAGCTCAGCTGACATCCGTATTACTTTTAATATATGCGCAAGCAAGCTCTATCATGTCATAGCGATGTTGAACCAATAGTATTGCACCATTAATACATTGTGCGAACACTGACCAGCCAATCACAGAGTTGTTACGTGTTGCAGCTGGCCAATCACATGCAAGCACTGAGAAATTACTTGCAGGAGTCATTATAGGTGGCGGGCGCGGGTGGTGGTGGTGGTTCGACCAAGAAAACATGAAGGTTATATTATATAATAGGACTATACATAATTATGTATTTATATAAGATAGGAATATAAAAAATTGTATACACTACTATAAATATATAGTTATATAAATATGTAAGTATATAATTATATATAGGTATATGTAAATAACAATGTATATATATAAGTATGTAAATATAACATTATTTTCAATTTAATTTATATGTATAGGTATGTATATATAAATATGGAAATATAAAATTAATTTAAATGTCTACATATAAGTATGTAAATATAAAATTATTTTTAATGCCTACTTAGTAGTATGTATATTTATTTTTTTTAAATTTCTAAATTTAGATATATAGGCTACATATTGTACGCCGGCGATCAAAACCTTGTATGTATTGAAACACAAATTGTACAGGAGAGATAAAAAACTGTTTACACAAAACCCAGAGTACAAAACAAAATACATGTTGCTTTAGATTTCTCTAATATTGCATTTGGAATATACATTACTACTTGAAATATGTAATTAACAAGAAAATCTTAATTATTATACAATTACATGGGTTTTAATCAGGCTTTAGTAAAGACACACATGGTTTTGATAATTGTATGACCATTCAAAATGTTTTACAAGAAAATTACATTCACACACACATAATTGCTTTAAAAATAATAGCTATTTAACAAATATGGCATAAATACACAACTTTACATTAATTACGTTACCTTTATCCTATTGCAGCTATCACTGCATCACATTAAAACCAGCAAATTACTACAAACTCTGGTGATATTTTTTGAACCTCTACAGTGTTGCAATATTAAACAAAAAATGTTGATCATTATAACTAACACTACATGAAAATTCAAGGACAATTGTATGGACATTTATACTTATGGTCACATCACACAATACAGTCTTCACAAATGTGGTAAATTGTTTTAGAAGGAATGAAAGTCTTGTGGTATGACCAACTTCAATTGTTGAAGATGGACAAATCTCATGCTTAAGTTTCAAAGGTTGACTAAACAATGGTTTTACTTGAGTTACCACACCATTCTTCTTCATTCTTCTTGGTAAAATTTTCCATACATCTTCAAAGTCCACCTTAACATGTATACCATCTGAACTGAAGAGTACCTAATAGCCTTAATATCAGTGAGACAGGGGTTTCCTACCTTTAGTCCTGGACGGATTGATGAAATGAAACTTAGATCAGAATGGCCTTTGAAAAATGATTGACATACATAACGTTATATGGTTTGGGATTTTCTCTAGCTGACTTACAAATGTCGACATATGAAGCTGGTGTATAAATTTCTCTGTTTTACAACTTGCGCTCAATTGTGAAATGCATACTATCGCACTCCATTTGATTGTGTCCTCGTTCCAAATATTTTCGTGTTATGGTTATGTTCATTTCTTGAGATAAATTGAAGAGCATTAGACAATATTGAATTTCTATTTTGATAAGTACAGCAATCACTGTACAAGATAACTATTTTATTGGGATTCACACCAGATTTAGATGAGATAAAGTCACAAATTATTGATGAAAATTCATTTGAGGTAATTCCACCTTCACTCTCATGCCATAAGACATAGAAACCATCTTTGGTCTTCAGATCGAAAAGTGTGACGTTATGTACTACCAACTTTGTATTGTAGTAAACTGCTGATGCATTTAGACTAGGAGCTAAGAGAACTTTTTGGAGGTCCATAATGTACACATGGATGCAACCCGCACTGGTTTTGTCTTTTTTTTCTCTTCTCTTGCTTTAATCTTCTTTGAAGCATGCCATTCCTCATCAGGTACATTTCCAATACTGTGTCCACAACAAATATTACATTTATATTTTTTCGGCAGAAACAGGCTCAGATTTAATGATTTAAATACCTGGCTGAATATTTTGTAGCTCAGAGGAATTTCATTATTGTTTTTGCATTCACTCTCATAGAACTTGTAAAGGGAATTGGAAGTTAGCCATACTGGTTCCAAATAAAGTTTGCTTGTGCTCTGGCGACAAAAGTGTGATTCCATTTTCGGTAGAGTCCAAAAATTTTTTCTAAAAAATTCAGTTTTAGTTTTGGATCAGACTCTATCCTGCCTTTGTTCACATTCCTTTTTCCAAAACTATCTGTATTGTTTTCAGTGGTGGTAGTGTCATTGCTGACCTTTTCAGTATGATCTGCGACACCATCCTCATCTTTCTCTTCATCTTCACCCGAAGTATCTTTTTCTTGTTTCACCCAGGATGCAACAGACCACTGACCGATGAAAAGAGTATTGACTAACACTGTTTTGCAAACTCTTACATGAACCCCATTCAATGGTAAGTGAAAAGCAAAACTCACATGTCTTTGTGAAATGAAATTTCTCTGATTTTTCTTATTTCTTGCTTTCCATATATCCACCAAACTGTTAATGTACGTTTTGCGTTGCCTCCAATTAAGATCTTTCCAAAAATGACTGAAGATTTTTTTCATATCTTTTTCTTTGAATGCCCGGCATTTGATATTTGACGGTTTTGCACTTAATTCTCAATTTACAGTTACAAAATTGGTTCATTTTTTTTTTGGCTGATGACTTTGATCAAATGCCTATTTTCCTGAACTCACCACTTTTTTTAGTCCAGTATGACAGCTCCTTCTTTCGCGTTTCATTGGATACATTTCTCATCCATTTCCATGGTTTCGAAATGTGCTTGTTAGCATCTTCAGGTTCGTTGATAATTTCTAAACCGTTTCCATTGGTCCCATTTAATAGTCTGTCGGTTTGATTGCTCTGTTCTTCTACAGGCAAATTTTTGCCATCTTCAATGTTAGATTCATGTTCTGACCCTATACAGTCACCAGCGTTTTCAGTGACATAATGCTTTGGGTGCGTTTCTGGTACGCCAACATTGTGAGTTGCACTTTCAGCAAGGCTTCCAATTTCTACATAGTGGTTATCAGTGTCATGCGAAACTACTATCTCATTAGAAGTTGATCAAAGGGCAGTAGTCAGACATTCTGTACAAGTTGGAATGTCTGTACTGACGTTTTCTTGGTTGGTTTGAGCTTGAAGAGCAAAATCACAATCTACTGAAATTACTTCTTCTCCACTGGTAGTGTATTCTACAACAGTTCCATTATTTAGGGCAGCAAATATAGGTATTTCAATCATGAGGTCACTTATGCTTTTAAGTGAATGTAAATCACTACCAAAACTAATGTCGACCCCTTGCTCAGTGTCCATATTTTCTAAGGTGGTTCAGCTGTCTGTAAATTGAAATGTGGGGATAATGTAGAATTGCTTCCTTCCACAGTGAATGTCTCCGTGGCTTGCAATTCACGCACTTGGGAAACTTGTGAGATAACATTGTTAACTGGTCTTAACTGACTGCAAGTACTGGCTGTTTCAAGGGATGATGGCAGTGGTGACCCAATTTGACTGAAGTTATTGGTTAATGCTAAGAATGACTGCATTGTCGGACTAGAATGGTTGGAACTGGTGCTTAGGATGAAAGGACTGACAGTTCAACTTGACTGGAGGTACTGGCAGATTCTATGGACAAAGATAGTAATGGTGCTAATTCATTGCATGTAGTAAATAGTTTTATGGAAGGAAGTGTTGGTGGCACAAATTTACTATAGTTTGACGGTTGAAGTAGACACTTAATGTCACAGGGGTGGGGTTATTACTCCCGGTTTTCCCAGGTTTCAAAGACCTCAGTTGTTTGGACCTTGGATGTAGATGTGCTGGAAACTGTAAAATTATAATATTTCTCTGTTAGAAATGTTTCACTGCAACAATTTACTTCAGTGTTTTCTCATACTAATGTTTGAAAACCAATTTTTAAAAATGTGATTTACTCTAACGAGAACGATGTGCCTAATTGCACTGTCACTGCATACTATTAGGCGAATGTACCCATTAAAAACTTAAGATTCAAATTATTCCATTTAGACTTTTTTTTTACAATTATTGTAAACAGATAACCAATATAAAATATTCAAAAATTATTTTTAAAAATAATTTTCTAATGTTATTGGTGTAAGATAAGATATAAAATTACTTTGTTATACCCGTCAGTGCTAATTTCATAGCATGGTGCATCATAAAAGCATTTACCCTCCTTTGAACATTACTGCAATATTTCTTTACTGTGTTACAGGAAATTAGATTATTACAGAAGTTAAAGAAGGGTGGTAATCATTTTTAAACAGTGGATGAATTTGTCTTAATTTTGTTGGTTAGCGGTAACAATTAGCAATGCAACAATTGTTCAAAAACTGGTAAGTCTAAACTTCAGAATAGCCAAAAACTCCTAAGTCTATCAGGCACTTGACACACATTATTTTGGCAATATCCAACACATACATTAAACTTTTATAAATAAATATACCAAAACGAATTGAATGTGTAAATGCTAGCATCATTGAAAATAGGGGTAATTATTTGTTTAGTGTAATAGCAAACGTGATTCAAACAGTTACATGTTGAGAACAAAAATTTTTGCACTCAAAAGCTCGTAAGTCTAAACAAAACCTTCTAAATCTTGACACTAATTTGAGGTAATTTTTGGTGTATTTGATGCCGTTCAACTGCAATAAAATGAACTCATTTACCTTGGTTTCAGTTTTCCTCTTCATATTTTAATATGCAATCTTACACCCCTTCGTACACACACAAAATTCAATCGTCATAAAGAACCGCCATTCCAAAACTAGTTTCAAACAATGGCATAGAAGTTTTTGACATGTGAACTAAAGAGGAAAGACATACAAGGTTTTTAAAACTGAAGATAGAATGCGCTGTCTCCTACATAGAGTAATTACAGTGACATTCACGGATGGCTAAATCTGCTCAGAACATGATCGTGCAAAAATTTTATTTTTATCCAAATAAAGACTTACCAGGTTTTTATCGCCAGCCGACGATATGCCTATGAGTATATGTAAATAACATATTGTTATGATAGTACCTGCGTGTTTTCTTGATCGAACCACCACTACCCATAATGACTCCTGCACATGATGTGTTAGTGCTTGCACGTAATTGGCCAGCTGCAATCATGTGACAACTCTGTGATTGGCTGGTCAGTGTTCGCACAATGTATTAATGGTGCAATACTATTGGTTCAACATTGATATGACGACATAGAGCTTGCTTGCGCATATATTAAAAGTAGTAGGGATGTCAGCTGAGAAGCTTAGTTTGACAGCAGCTCGGTGGATCGTCTCGGCTAGTTTATACATCAGGACATCCGTGGCTAGTTATGTTAAAGTTGAGTGGCTATTGCCCACCAATAGTTTCTTGCCATTGACTTCTTCAGCTGCGATAGCTACGTCACTAGCATCTACTTCTACCAGTTCAGTACCATCGTTTCATATTGATATGGTGCCATCGACTTCTTCAGCTGTGACACCTACATCACTACCAGCAGCACGAGCATATACAGATGATGCTACAGTACTGACGACTTCTTCAGCTGTTATATCTACGGAATCTTCAATATAGATATCAAACTTTTTGGCTGAGGTAACAACACCACCATTGCGGACATTACATGCTTCTTTAGCTCCAGCACTTACATCTCCAACAGGCCTGCCCAAGTCTTTGTCTGAACCACTACGTTATCATCATAGTCACTTTTGTAATAAGACGTTTACTCTCGACCACAATGTACGACGACATGAGCGCTATAATTGTGTCAAAAATCCCTGTCACATTTCATATTTGTGTAACACACGTGGTAAGCAGTTCAGCCATAGCAAAAATTTATTTAATGCCAATATCTGTAAAGGCAAAGTGCATTTCTCATCAGTACCTCAGTATCTGGTTTGCTGCAAGCAGATCTCTTGTGACTTCGGTACATGTCCTCAAAAGTGTAGTTGCCTCCATAGCCTGTTCTGCACAGTGTGTGTGTGTGTGTGTGTAATAAATGTCATGATATTGTCGCACAAGGACACGAGTGTGAATAGCGAGATGCATAAAAGACTGCAACCTACAACAAAGTTTGCACGTATTGGGATGCATAAATATTGAAAAATATTGTAATTTTTTTTTAGAGGGCATGAGTGACTGAAATAAATTAATTGAATAAAAAATGTGTGCAAAAAAAATAAGTGTGTTTTATTTCATGTTTACTTAATTTGATAGAACAAATTTACAATTTAAAACGTACAGATAAAAAACAAATGTAATGAAAAAAAGTATTGTAAAAAGTACTATTGTACTAGATGTACATTTATATATAGTTAATTAAAAAATTACTTTTTAAAATTGTAAAACATAAAATATATATTTAATAATTATGCATGAGGTCAAAGTCCCGCATCATGCTTGTTGGCATACTGCCGATCAGAAACATTTTTTAATAAGGTGGAAAATTACAGGTTTTTTATGGCTACAAGTACGAGGACAGACAGCTCGCTTGGCCTCCAGTATGCTTACTTTTACAAATTTATTCTTGAGCTTTTGTTTTCAAGGTCATAGGGTCAAGGTATTATGCATATAACATGGTAGTGGTAGTCTGTAATGTATTATGCTTGTTGACTTTTATGTATTTTTCTTTCAAGGTCATAGGATCATGTTCGAGGTAGTCTGCATCTAATATGGTGTATGGGTGATGTCTACCAAGATGGTGGTCACCTACCAAGATGGCGTAATGTGTATGGGCTAGGGGTGACCTCTGGTAAATTTAAGTATTTTTTAATGCATTTTGATAATAATTTTTTATGCTAATTTTTTGATGAATTTTTGTCAATTTTTTCTACATTTTTGGGTCAAAGGTCATAGGTCCTGCTCTTCTGACTCCTGGGTCACTGATATCTGTCCCCTGTCTGGTTCAGTCACTAATCCCTCTTACCTGCTCCGGGAAGAATTTGTATTTTTTTAGGGATTTTTTGGGAAAAGGGAAATTTTAGGGGTATTTTGATAGATTGTCAAGGAAATTTTGAGGGGAAAAAAGGAAAAACAGATGGCGGACGGTGACGTCACAAGATAGTGGCTTCCGACTGCTGCTTCTTATGCCAGACGCCAATGTTGCCAAAGTGGCCATATCCCTACTACTATGCACATTTGTTTATTGCAAATAACGTTCACATTATGCATATCAACATTTAAAGTCTGCGATTTGCTAATTTGTAATAGGTTTTTTGTAAGCTTTGTTGTAGAGAAAAGGTCAAAATGCAAATTATAAATATACTTGTAGATGAAATTGGGTCACATGACCAATTTGGTAATGTTACAATTAGAAGAAAAATGCCTGGAGTGTTATAAATATTTTTTTGTGTTGATCGAACAATGTGTGTTAAATTGGTAATGTGATAATCTTAATGCTTCGTCACATAGAAAGTGTGTAAACATTCTGAGTGACGTGCTGTTTTAGTACTAACTCAATATATGTGTGGTTACCTGTTACTGTACACTTGCTGCAAAGATGCTAATGGCTGTGAAACTTAAAACCTCGCCCGACCAATAGACGACTGAAAGTATCTTCTAATTAATTAAATGATTTTCTTAACAATATTTTCATTATTTCATGACAGCGAACATATTGATACTTATGCACTATTTTATATGTAATTAAAATGACAAATTTTTTACAAAAGGGAAACGACCTTAAATAAATGCTTCAGAAAATGTTATATCGTATTTTACTCATTCATGTTGCATAAGCATTAACCGTCAACTGCTCTTATGGACAAGGCCTTAAAATACTCTTTTATATAGCTTGTAGATCATGACTTAAAAATGTATTACTATGGACTTTAAATGTTGCAATAAAGCAAGAAATTTTGTTCTTGCCCAAACAGATTAATTTGAAAATTGCAATGTTGGGAAAAGTCACGTATTTGGTCATTTAAACATTGAATTAAAATGCTGTGTCGAATTTGCATGTCTACAGATTTTTCCTTTTTTACTTATGACCAGTCAATACAGTTGGAAAATAAGCATTCTTTTTTTATTATGGTGCAGTGAGAAAGTAAAATCTAGACCAATCATGTTTTAAATCTGTTGTAGCAGGAAAGTTTGTTTTAAAATACACACACAATTATTTTTTTTTTTTGTAATCAGGGATAAGCAATTGCAATTACCGCTGAAAAAACTAATTCGACAACAGTGAAAAGGCTAGCCACTAAAGGTATTAAAAATCATATCTTCAGACATAGGTAATCCACAGGAACTCTTACTTGTCACAAAGATGTGTTTTTTCCTTGAAATAATTTGTATTGGTATAATTACAGTAATAATTGCGAAAGAAAAGATGTATACTCATAAAAGAACATACGTTACCATATATTGCATCTTAATAGGGATAACTTTAGTTAAAAATATTTTTTATGTGGTTTTTAAATTTAAGATAGTGTTACTTTATTCAAAAAAGAAAAGCAAAATGCTTAACCATACCGTAGCAAATGAAAATAGCAAATTGAATAGCTACACTGTTGCAATTTATATTTTGCTGGTGTAAATACACTACTACAAATTTTTGCTAACATTCCAGCAATGACTATAAATAATAAGAAATTTTTCACATATTTCATTATTTGTTTTATAATTCTGAATTTTCATGTTATTTGCTATATAATATAGCAATTCGTCCAGTTTTTACGTACCAACTTAATTTTTTTCACAGCATTTTTTTCACAGATATTTCCAACACCATTATAATGTGTGTGGTAACAGTTTCTCTCTCCTTTATTAATTTATTAATTATTAATTATATCTGTATCAAACCACGTGTGGTGCATGCGTGCATGCATGCATTTCCCCCCCCCCCCCCCCCCCCAATTTTTTCCCACATCATCACATAATTGTATTAAAAGACAAATCTCTGAGTCTCTAGGAGAATGATAATTCTGACATCTGCCTTACTACCAAAACCATTTTGACATTGCATTGCTCAATTCTGGTATCAAATTCCGCTATTTAGTGTTAAAAAATTAGCTTTAGACTTTCAGATCGTGGAATGACATCATTCTTTTAAAGGAATAATTTTGATAGTTTCAAAAATTGGTCCCCTGACAACTGAAAGTCAATAAGTTTGTTGTGTTGCGTTTGTTGACAAGTTGTGACTTGTTTTGTTCACGTGTGTTTGTGTGAATTATTAGAAATATAAATAGGGACGACAGGAAGAGAAAACATAAATTGGAACAGTTAGTAGATGCAACTATGAATACAGAGGATTTAATTTGTGAATAGGAGAATGAGTGAGTGAAGAGATTTTGGCGGCTCTTAACATCAAGATCATGACAGCCAATGTGATGTGGAGAAATTCCCTGTTCTTTGGGATAACATGGCATGCACTTGCATTCTTCGTTTTGCCCTGTGCCTTCTCTTTTTGATAAGCAAGGCAAGAAATAATAGTTCTTAATTACTTGGTGATATATTCTCGACTGACTAACGTGAGTTGAGTGTGGATGCTCAACAGTGGAGAAGTTGATTCACAGTTGAATTAACCGTCAATCAGTGGTGCAGGAAACTAGTTGCCGCAAAGTTTCCTTTTGTAATAGCACCTCTACAGTTTCATTATTACATGCTGCATGCTGTAAAACACAAAGTGGAAGTATTAAGATGAAATTTGCACATTTCCACATAGATACCCGTAATTGTGCAAGGAAACTGTTCAGTAATTATAAAACAAAAATAAAATAGGTAATTTTAAATAAGGAATTTGAGAATAGGCTATTAGCCACCTTTCTCATTATGTTACAAAGCACTGTAGATTTATAATTAAGGCATGAGATGTAGCAAACTGTGGATTAAGCCAAGCAAATAGTAGTAAAATTAGAGAAAATATAGTCTCATCAAGACTGCAGAGCAAAATTTTACTACCTAAGTTGCAAAAAAAAAAATGTATGACCTCAGTAGCAAAAGAAATATCTGTATTTTAGTGGTGGTTGTAATTCCAATTTAAAGGAATGAAGTTAAGACACAGTTCCTTATGAACTACAGAAATGTATCTCTCATTAAATAAGTGTGGTAGAATTACTTCCCCAGACAAGATTGGTGATAACATTGTTTTAATGATAATTATAATAGCGTAGATCAAGAGTTGGTTTTTCTTCCAAGAAGTTGAGTTTTGGCCAGTAACATAATATTGTCAGGTGTTCTCATAACATGAAAGAGTGCTGGAATTTGGGAAATCCACAAATTTGACAAACCAGTTGACCTAAAGACCTAAGGTATGTGAAAATGCACCTTATAGCAATGCCAGTTGTCCAAATGTGAAAAGTTAGGTATCAGTCCCAGCCACCATAGGCAGTAGATAACAGTAATGAGGAAAAATATAACATTAGTGTCTGTTCTAGTCTAGGAACAATTTCATTAGTTTGTAACCGACATAATATCAGACATGTCTGTTGACATATAGTCTGAAATAATGAGATTAACGTAATTATTTCACGACTGCAAAGCACTACAGGAGATGTTCTACAGAGTGTAGCTATCAGGCTGTCGATTTGTGGTTGTCAGTGTTATCTGTATCAGTTTCTTGTATGCACATACAGATTACCTTTCGATTGACTACTTAGGAAAATTTTTCTCTACCGTTATGACATCAGCATAACTTAAAAGAACAAGCTCTCTTTTTGAAACCTACAAGATTTTAAAATTCGTTGGTTGCCACAAACAAGGTGAAAGCCTGGCCACCTCTGAGATGTCTTCTTAATTGTTAAATATTGCACATTATAGAGAAGTAAAATTGTCTGGACATAATTTTGCCAACAAAGTCGAAGATAACTTCATAAGTTGCTTTGCTCTCGACAAATGCGAACACTGACTTTATATTGCTTATTATATAACTAGCATTGACAGGTGTTCTGGGCATCTGCATAGCACAAGCACTAAGTTTCTTAAATCTTAATTGTAAACTATTTGAATAGATTTAATTGAGTAAAGAAAGGTAGATGGCTATTGTTTGACATATAGTAGGATAAATATGTTAACAGATGTACAATCATCAGAGTACTTGTACAGTTGGTGGTAAGATACTCATGAGGGTCAGTGACCAGGAAAGGGTGATCCCTTGGTTGCAGGTCTAAGGGATGCACATCAATGTTTCATTTCTCATCAATACCATATGAAAGGAGATTTAGCGGACTGGGTGTCCTAGGCATACAGAAGATGGAGTGAAATGCAAGTTTGGTGGGCTCGTTGGTAGCACCATCGACAAGGTTAGTGTAGTGTCTGGGGAATTATGTGAAACTCAGGAAGTGTGTAGACGTTCACAGTAAAAAACTAAACAAAAGTCACTGTGCCAGAGCTTACCTTATGAGGATATGCCACACTTGTTGAAGGAATTTTCTGCAAGCATTTATTGTAAGCAAGTGTGCCACTAATTATGCAATACACACTGTCACATCTCGTTTGAGGGGTGGACAAGGAAAACCAACTGACTTTGCAAGTGTACACCTAAGTTTCCAAGATAAACTACAATACATCAGAGAGAATAGTGTGTTAGCATTTACAATATGTTTATGCACCTGTTTGTATGGCTTAAAGTTTACTGTTCGTCTCTGGACATACTGCACTGAAGTAGCTTCTGAATGTGAAATATTAAAATGCAGAATTGATGAGGTGGGCATTCAGGTTGTCAGAATTTGACTTTGAAAGGTGAACAACAGACCTGGTAAGAAACATTTAAATGTGTGCAGTCTGCCAAGATTGGTAACTCTACAGAACATCAAAAATTGTCGAGATCATTGGGTGTGAATATCAGGACAAGACTCTTCAAAGTATTTTTAATGATGAATTAGAGAAAAGATTTCTTTACAAATAAAAAGTAATTAGTCTTCACGACATTTCATTTTCAGCACACTGAAAAAAAAGGAATGTAAGACGGAAAAGTTAAGTGACAAAGCATCATTAGGTTCTTGGCTTAAATGTTCCTCGAATCACTTCCAAAGAGTGAAAGGGAAACTGATGTGTTTTGACTTTCTTGTACTGTATTTGTGTCACTTTCTCAGAAAAGGTACCTTAGGAAGAAAAACCATTTTTCCAGGTTTGGGCTGTTTTTTTAGACAATTCTACGAGGAATTCAGTGAAACATGTTACATCCTTGTAGCGTTGATACTTTCAGCATGTTCTGTTCATATCTCGAAAAAAATAACTGTCAAATTTTCAACAGTTTTGTGGGCCTCTTGACATACTTACGTTTTCACCCTACGGTACATTTTATGAGATTGTGTCACATTTTATTTCATAATCATATAAGTAACCGTAAGTTATAAGTGCTGTAAGCACTATAATCTAAAATTTGTGGTTCTTGTTTTGCCTCTCCAACTTCACTGGAACATGTATTAATGTACCAGACCCTCTCCACAAACAACACAATTGTGAGGTGCATTATCTGCAGTCAGCCACTTTTGTACAAGGTGTGGAGTGGACGAGCCAAAGCGGTTCAAGCCATGATGAATTAAAGCCAAGGTGGTAAAGGACAATCAAAGTGTTTATCTCCCCATTCTGGAAAGTCTTTCCCACCTCTGTGTAGTCTCTCTCAACTCACTGTGCCTGAGAGTGATGGTTGCAAACAAGGGTTTACTCTCCTGCCATCACCTCCTCCCTTCTCACTATTCCATATTCCTGACAGTGTCATCGCCTGCCCTACCATACTAGCCGTATGCTGAATACAGTACAGTGCTGTTTTATTATTGAAAGTGTGACTTCTTTCTGCATGAATGTTAATTACTTTGATAGTTAATGTTGTAAGCAGCAAAATGCCACCCTTGTTATCCTAACTGAAGGGGTTGTATTCTGCATAGCCAGTTCTGGGAAATTGTGCGCAATGTTTTAAAGTTTGGTGAGTTTTGGGGGGGGGGGGGATGGGCATTTAGCATCCCTGACGAGAGAACACAAGTTTCTATAGTGTGTGCTACTTGTATTTCTGAAAAAACTGTGTGCAAATTAAAAATAATAAGTGATTACAGTGACATCTGATACGGTTTTCCACACCAAATAAATCAGACTGAAAAAACTGTGATTCCATTAGACAATTTTGACTTGTGTATCATAAGAAAGATCATGTATAATTTTTACAAGACTGAGAAATGTGCTCTTACTACTGAAGGAATGAGGAGCAAACTTCATGCCATTATCTGTTTCCAGTTGGGTGCAACATGCTTGAGAAGAATTTTATGGAACCTAGGGTTCAAGTTGACGAAAGCAAAAAGTAATAGGCATATTTTGATTGAAAAGTGTGATATTTGAGAAAAAATTATAATAAAATCTTTGACACAAATTTGAGTAGGATTCCCAATGATTTGCATGGGTGAAAATTACGTGTTGTCTTCTCATATAAGTGGCAAGTCGTGGAGTGATGATAGTGGTGTTTTCTTACTACAATACCAAAAGGAGAAAGGTCAATAATTATATATGCTAGTGATGAAAATAGATTCATTCAAAAGGCCATATTCATATGGAAGCTGGCCAATCTACTAGCAACTATCGCCATTAAACAAACAATAAAAAATTAATGAAATGGTTATATGAAATGTTAATAACTAATCTGCTTAGTAATTATTTCCTCATAGACAATACCCCATATCATAATGTTATCAAACAGCAGAAAAGAAAATATGACAGTTTGGCAACATAAACACAATACCCCATTTTCCCTAGTCAAGTTGAAATCTCAGCTATACAAATTAATTCAGCTGGACAGATCCACACGTAAAAAGCATTTTGTGGATGACACATCTTCATGTAGTCCTACAGTAATTGTAATTTGCCTTCCTCCATACCATCCTAATTTGAATCTGATTTAACTTATTTGGGCCTAATTATAACAATGGGTACTGATAGAGCATCTAGAAATAGCACATTTAAGATGTTAGACATAACATTATGCAAAGGGAAACTATCTTTCCTAGGTGAGAATGAGTGGAAGGATGTTGTCAAACATGTAAATAAAATAGAAAATGAATTCATAAAATGTAATATTGCATTTCATATTAAAGTTGACAGCATGATTATTGAGTTGGTGGGTTGTGATTCTTCGAACAGGCATGGCAGTTGTTATAACAAGGATGAGCAAAACATCAGTGACAGAATAAAATGGAGAACTGTTGTCACTGTATTTTTGACAGAACTATTAACCCAGTTTAAAATGGATGAAACAAGTTTGCACTACATTTAAACATTATGTAATGTTTGATATTGTTGTAGAGTTTTGCTGCATGTGAATATTATACTTTTTCACTTTGCACAGTGAGCATATATATAAAAAGTACGTACAATTTGTCAGTGTCAACCAACAGCCCACCTATTATCACTTCTTACACGTATGAAGAATGTGTCATTTGAGGTAAGATCATGTGTTCTATAATTTCTTTGCATCCAGTCAGTTGTAAATCTGTAGAAGTGAACTATGTTATTAGTTTGTGGTGTACTACTCCTATCTTCCTTTCTACCCTTATGATTCATTCTTCTACCCCCCTTTCTTGTGTGATGTGGCTCTGAGGCATAGCTAGCAGGCACTTTCTGTAATGGTGTCGACGCACACTATTCGGTTGCAAATGGGGCCATGCATGGAGGTTATCCTTGTCTCACTGGCCATTCAGGAGGGGGAAGACACTAACTCAGTGCTAGTTGCTAGGATTCCACTCCACCTTTCGCCAAGCATTTCAGGGGAGGAAGCAATATCGTGCCTGGCTGTGAGGAGCTACATCTAAGCATGCCCACAAATAGCAGAAGAAAATAAATCACTTCGTCCTTACTCACCAAGCATGTATGGGTAGGAAACCTGGCTATGACGAGATAAAGCTGAACAGAAAGATAGAACAACAGCGATGCTGCTTTTGTTACCATGCTATTAACTCTCCAACATTAGATATTTGTATAAACAATTAGGAACCATCTGCACAGTTTACAAAGGATTGATGTGAAGTGCTGGAGTGAGTATCTTCAGACAATGCACTTTCGGCATTAATATAAAGGTGGTATTAAAACTCCTATGACTGTAGTGGGCATAATCTGTCATTAGGTATACTAGTATGTAGTAACTTGGAAGAATAATTGCCTTGCACTGTATATGTGGGCAGAATAGTTTCTCGTGCAGTATGGGGCTACAATCCCCTGTTACCTGGCAAAGATAAGTTACTTCCTTTAGATGATCTATCATAAAAAGGGAGAAAATACATGAAAATAATACGACCAGTAAAAATGTAAAAAGCAGAATTAAGAAATATAGTCACATGAAATCGCAAGGTAAAGAAAGTAGGCAGACTCAGGCAAAAAATAAGATTATGTGTACGTGCTTAAACCAAGCGTTAAACAATGTTATGTATCGAAATTCTATAAATATTGGTGTTAGCTAAACAAAGTATTGCAAAAATGAACATGAAATTATTTTGCCTAAGAGAGAGAGAATAATATGTAGTGATTGGGTTAAAGTTGTTAACAATGTTGCCATTGTCAAACAGGCTGAACCATACAGTAATTATAATCATGATGGAATCAGTGATTCAAATGATGATGATATAGTTTCAAGGCTTAAATCACATCTTTTACCAAATGTAGGTTAAGTGGAGGACATTCTTGTCAAAAACTCTAGTAATAAAAGCTTTCAATGTGATAGAACAATAAATATATTGACATTGATGAATTGCAATACCAAAAGAGGAAAATTAAAACATTGACAGGTAAAATTAATAGTAGATGTAAATTCTTTACAAATATAAGTAATCCTTCACTAAATAAAAATTGGCTATGTTCCAAATAACCAGCAGCGCCGCTCTCACTTTCACTCTTGCACTTACATTCCGCAAGGTTCCTTCCACCCCCCCATATGTGGAGTATTTCAACACCTGCAGTATTTCCACACCCGCTTCACCTTCACTGTTAAAAATAATTTGAGTAATAGTTTGTATTGTGTGTCGTTTTTTCATTTGCCAGTTGCTCAGTTACCCCCTTTAATCAACTAAAACTAATAGTAGATAAATGTAGGTGGTTTTTGCAGTTGCTTAAGATGTTGGAACAAATGTTCGGCTTTCAACAGTGGCCACATGAAACCTACTTGATTTCAAATTGCAGTATACCAGAAAATATTGGCCACAGAAGCTTGTGGCATCATGTAAAGGAACTTTTTTTTAAAATTAGTGCTTTTGTTTCAGGTGCTGAATTATTAGCAAAGATGGCTACAGCATGAGAGAGCACAAAGTGTGGTGTAGTATGCGGAAACAAAACTGCCAGTTGCAGTCCAAAGAAATTTCTGACGTATGTTTGCATGGGAACCAGCAGATTTAAATATAATTAGAGCTTTCTGTGATAAGTTTCTAGCCACTGGCAGTGTTAATTAATAGACAATCAGGTTCGGGCAGAAAATGTATATCTGAAAGAAAGGTATAAGAGATCAGGGCAGCCTTCCAGAGAAGTCTACTAAAGTTAGTCCCGTTCACTGAGCATCACAAGCGTTGAACATCCCATACTCAACATTCCACAAAGGCTGCATAAACAATATTTTTATATGTGTACGAAGTGTAAAATGTGCAGCTGTTGCAACCACATGGCATGCAACAATGCAAACAGTTTGCAATTGAGGTGCTGGATAAGATTGAGCAAAACCCAGATTATCTGGGGGAATGTGGTTTTCGGTAACGAAGTAACTTTTCACGCATCTGGGGAAGTTAATCAGCGCAACGTTCGCATTTGGGGTTCCGAAAACCCCTCAAGGTTTTGAGAACCTGTCGAGGGCAGCATAACAGGTGAACGTGTGGTATGCGCTGAAAAGACAGACTTATTGGACAGTTTTGTTTATCAAGCAAGCAATAACCAGGGACATTTATCTGGACATGTGTGAGCAGTTTGCTGTTCAGCCAGATGTGATGTTTCAGCAAGATGGTGCACCACTACACTGGAGATTGCATGTTCATGAGTTCCTGGACATAAGTTTCCTTCAGAAATGGATAAAATGTAATGCATCAACCAAGTGGCCACCTCAATCTCAGAGCATAACCCTCTGGATTTTTTCTTGTTATGTCATAAAAGACAGGGTGTACACCTCACCTGTAAGTGACCTTGATGATCTCCACAGGAGAATCATGGATGCCATCAAACTAACTCCTTCACTCCAGAGATGCTTGTGCGCTTATGGGCTGAGATAAAGTTTCGCCTAGACATTTCGAGGGTTACTAAAGCAGCTCATGTAGAAGTACATTCATTTAAAAATAAACTTTGATTTGCTTTACATGATACCGCAAACTTCAAGCTTTTATGTCAAATAGTTATTTTTTATTGCGGTTTGAAATCGGGGGGGTTTAATGTTAACATTCTGTATAATGGTGTCAATGCTTAGGAATGAAAATGAGAAGTTTGCGACATCAGTGAATGCACTAACTTGTACAGCTCATTGCAAACAGAAGGGCGGTAAGTGTGCTGAGATCCATCCACTATATTTGTACATATCATACTCAAATGTTAAATATATTTAACCTATGTTGTGAAAAATATAATGAACTTGGATGGGCGAACTGTGTGACAAAGGAAGAGCAGATTGTGTGCGCATGTGTGTTGTATTTGTGGAGAGCTTATGTTGCACCGTGATGCGTGGGAGGAATAATTTACAGGTGTCTAGAGTATACACAGGGAAAGACACAGGTACTAGCATAAATAGGACTCTGCAACATTCAACTAATTTATCACACTATTTGTACTATAAGTGCAGTCAGTGAACATATACCGCTCTCTGAAATAGTTTCTGGAAAAAAAAAGGGGGGGGGGGGGGGGGCTTGAGTCCAATGTTCTGGATGAGGAAACCAAAATAAATTTTGTAAATTTCTGGACTGGGAACTTATTAAAACTTGTGGCCTAATCTGAAGTTTGTGAAATTAATTTAATTAAAGTTATTGCCATCTTAGAACATATACTTCAAAATGTGAATGAATGCCTATACTATTGGAAAATAAGTAATATTATCACTGATTATTTTGATTTATTTTGAGTAGGCAGATTTCATGAAATTACTTTCTCACTGTTTTTCAGAAAACTTGCCTAAAGGAACTGGCATTATACACTTGGATGCAAGATGTACCTACTTTCATGCAGTAGGTTTCATAAATGTTGATAGGCATAATTTCATTTTCGAGTCGTGGAGTATTAGAAATACATCTATTGTCCTAACCAGGAAATTTAACTTTTGAAGATTTAGCTCAATGGCTGGAAAAATAGGTACAATAACAGTTTTATTTTGAAGTGTTTTGGAGTTATATAGATGAGACCACTGATGGGTCATATGCAGCAGGTATGACAATAACTGAAAATCACTCCAGAATTAGCTTAGAATGATTATGGAAAGCATAATCAGGATGGCTAGATAGGAAATTGAGCCTGTGTCATTCCATATGAGTCCAGTATAGCAACCTCGCTCAGTTTCAACAAAAAATGTATTTGGAAGTTGTGCTGAATCGATTGGTTCCTTTGTAGATGATGATGTTTGTATGTTCAAACGTGCAGCTTTTGTTACTGTATTGTCTGTTTTCCATTTCCCATTTTTTAAATTAAAATTATTACAACCATAATTTGCACCTATTATATAGGGCATAAAACTATGAATGAAATTTGTTAATTTGCATACAAGTTCTCTGCTTTTTGTAGAGCTGGTTCTCTAGCCACTTATTTTCTAAGTGGAATATTTTCGAGCATATATCTGGTAAGAATATTAAATCTTGCAGAGTAACTAGCAAGTTATATTGCATGGTAGCTATTATTTTATAATAATTAGTGTATATATTAAAAATATACGGCAGTGTTCATAATGTTTGTTTGGAGATTTTTGGACAAATAAGATTAACTTTATAATCTTTAATAATTTCAACTGGGTTCTGGAGAATTTTGCAGTATGGTGCATCACAAATTGCACTTAAAGATGGCTACTTTCACAACTAGAAACCAGGATTTTCTTCTGTGCCCTTCAAATAAGACTACAATACATAAATATGATTTTAGAAAAATACATGCAGTTTAATTCAATTTCTAATTTCTATATACATGAACTAAACAAAGGTCCCTAATTGGTCACACTTGCACTACAAGCTTCACAAATGTTGGTTGGTTATTGGCTGTCCCAAACTGATACTATTAGTTATTTTTTAAATTGAACAACTAATTTTGAACATGGAGGTATTGAGTGAATTTAATAGTATTACAAATTGCACATTTCTAATGCGTAAAGAATAGGCATGGAGATTTGTATATTAAGTTGTGGTCCTGTACCTTATGTGGCAATATTATTTAAAAAAATTGTGCTGCAAGAATTTAAATTGAACACGTTAGTGATTTTTGTAATATTTTATTAATAAAATTTTTATTACAAAAAATAAACATAAGCTATTGTTTTGAGGGAGGGAGGTTCTTCTGTTCTGTGGTACCTTCTAAGCCTTAGCCGACTTGCTGCTCACTACATCTTTTTATATTGCTGCTGGAATGCCACTGAAGCGCATTGCATGTTGGTTATCACTGAACATAATCCTAAGCAGCCATAGTTGCCAGAAAGGGTACATCTGGCCAGTATTACCCAAGTATTCCAATATGATACTACTACAAAATACCACACTAGACTCTCATAACAAAATAATTAATTGTACCTAACATGGTGTGTATATCACAAACTTGCTCTGTAGGTTTATTACAAGTAGTTTTTACTTTGTAATCCCCATATTTTAAGACCATACAAACTGCAGGTTAGTGTTAATATAGTACTTAAGAAAATAAAAGTGTTCCCTGCAATGCTTTTGTTATGGCACTAAGTCAGTGGCAGATAAAAAAATATTTATTAAATGCAGATGTAGGCATTAAATTAAAGGAATATTGATATTAATTTGTGCCTAATATAAATGCACGTAGCTGCTGTTTATACACTCTCACTCAACTCATATTTTTGCTTTTATACACCACAAATTGTTATTAGCTTAAGTTATTTCTATAAGACTATCACATTTGAAGCTGCATACAAAAATAATTCCCAACTCCACACTCAGTTTGTTAGATTGCTATTGATAATTACCTTGAAGTCTCATTGTTTTTTCATTTAAATTGATAAGTTCATTCAGGTTCCATGATTCTCATAAATTCAAATGTTATTTATGCTATTACAAGCTCCCAAACATCATGAAAATACATATTAATTGCAGTTTAGAATAATATACTTTGCAATATGGAATTTCATTTTGTAGCTGTAGTACTCTATCTACCAAAAAGTAATTGGGCACCTGTCCACAATGTTTGCTCGGTGGTTGTCACCCCATTACAATCTTGTGGGGCCACCTCTTGTGGCTATAACAGCAGCCATTCTGTCTGACATGCTCTTTACGAGTGTTTGCAGGACATCCACAGGGATTCGTCGCCATTCCTCTTGTAACCATTCCATGAGTTGGGCGATGGATTTTGGCCGCGCCTGACGAGCCCTTAGTCGGCGATTCAATTTGTCCCAAAAATGTTCTATAGGGTTGAGGTCGGGGTTCTGTGCGGGCCAGTCCAATCGCCGAACATTGTTGTTGGCGTACCACAGCATAGTAGCCCTTGAAACATGGCCGAAGGCCATGAAACACAAGTCAACTGGCATACTGAATTACCTATCTTCACAGGCGCCCAATTACTTTTTGGTAGATAGTGTAAGTACAAGTGGTGGTGATGGACTTGGCAAGGGATGTAGACCAAGAGGAAGGCGTAATCTGTCTCCTAATCATAAATTTGGCCAGGCATTTTTTGTTCATGTACAATCTAAATTCTATGTTCTGTCTTCTCTCTTTAGTTTCTCCGAACTTCTTCCTTCCACTAGCTAAGGCCACCCACGTTTCCTTGTCTTTTCTTTCATGGTCGGTCGAACATACATACATGTATGTATAATGGATACACATACACATTATAAATTATGTATAATGAATACACATACACATGTAAATGCATATAAACACTGCGTTTTGCACACACGCTATTTTAAGTATGAGTTTATATTCTATATTATATACACACAAGAATTAACTGTGTGCAGAATTACATCAAAATACAAGTTTTACATGCCTATAGCTAGTTCTTAAAGTGTGAAGATATGTAATCAGTTTTCGGTCTGTATTTTTTTTTATTGTTTTTTGTATATACTTAAGTTGTGACTAAATTTAATTTGGTGTAGGTAATTTTTACCTATTTATAGTTGGTGAAATAAGTACTCACTTGAAACACATTAGATTAATAATTAAGCTACTTTGTTCTTCTTTAATATATGTGTAACTCAGCAAAAGCCATTGTGATGGGGAATAAATCTTTATAATGCGTATGATGGACAGACTTTGAAGCATCGCAAATCGGTTGACCACAGAAATCCAAGTTGTATCATTTGGTAAATATAGAAGTGCAAAGTATCTGTATTCACATACTATGGTTTTATAGTCTGCCTATCTGTAATGATTTTGTGGACTGTGCCCCTGTGCTAGTTGATGTGCTTTAAGTCTTGGTGTCTTGATGCCAGGCAGGGTTCGAAAAAACGATCAGATCAAGCTGTAATATATTCCATTTCAAAACTCGTGGATAATGGAAATAATAACACTATGTACAAAGTAATCATTGGTTGTATTGTATGCGAAATTACTTTACAGAACAAATACATTTAGTACATGTTAATCATGAAATATTTTTATGTCAGTGGAAGAGTTTGAAGATATACACTAACAGTGCATGTAACTTTACTCATCATTTACAAGCATTAATTGTTTATTTTCCCTATTATGATATTAATTATGTAGGTATAAAAATGTACATATTGGTAAAGTCTATTGCCACACAAATTTACATAAAATTACTCAAGTATTTTACAGTGATTCTCCTGATCCCAAGCTGGCATTACCTCTTACTGTTTGCCCCTTCCCGCTTGATTTTGACATCCAATTGTTGCAAATAGTTAATATAATAAAAAATATTATTTTTATAGGGGTGCACATGCTGAAAAGAAAAGAACAAAAGAATTCTCCACAAATTAACAACCTGGCACTGTTAGCGGTGAGATATGATATTAAACCTGAACAAAAATCAATATTTTTAATCACGTTGTGAGATATTGTTAGTTCTGCACACTTGCCCACTTTTATTTCAGAGCCTATGAAAATGGAATCATGTCGCTATCATTAGAAGCTTCCTCAACACTACCCGAAAATAATTGGCTAATTGAAATATATGCAACACCAAAATCTGACCTGCCTCTAATACCGTTTGAAATAAACCCAATCCTACCAGAAAATGATCATGGTATGGAAAAGCTCAAAAGTCGAGCTGTTGTAAATGTACAGCATTTTGTGAAGTACTGTCAAATGCTGGAATGGCACAGGTAATATATATTTCTTTGGTTTTAAATTACTCGTTTAAAGTTTACTCAATTTTGTTGCCGTAAAAAATTTGCAGCTGTTCTCGACTGACCAACAATGTTTGGCACTGTGTATGTGATGTAGTTTCATATTCATTTCTTTGAATGACCATGCAGTGATTTAGCTGACAGTTTTAGTAAGCAGACAACGGGTCATGATATGTGATTTCTTTTATTAATTTTTGTCATTTGAGAAATGCTACTGCTATAATTCAACAGTTAAATTAAAAAAAGTTAGTTAGCCTCTTTAGTGTGATGAAATCAGTCACCCACAACCTTAAATACAACCAGGAACAAGATTTTGTTTTAAAAAAATAGTAGGCCTATTATTTGAATATTCAACATTTGTTATATACATTATAAAAAGTAATGATCAGAATTGTCAAAAAAAAACTATGCAGCACATATAAATATATTTGACAAACTGATTGCACAAAGAGTGAAAAAATATTTTACTACACAATTGGTGTACCTAGAGTAATTCCTTAATTTTTCTGATTCTGTCGTGTACATATTGTTACAAAGTAATTTTGCGAGGTTATTTTCTTGTTAGGATCACGTTAATTTTTTGGGAAGCTAAATTTTTTGTTATGATCCATTAGGTTATTTTATTACTTTTCATTGGATTTTAGGATTTTTTGAATTATGTTGTTTTGGTTAGGATTTTTTGTTGAAATTAGTCCTAGGCATGGTTCAGTTGGTTGTCTCATTTTGAGGTTAGGTTTGCCCCTCTTTTTATTTGTTCGGATGCGAGTTCTTCTTTGTGGTGTTTTGGTAATGATTAAATAATTTTATTTCTATTTGGGTTTTTGGTTATAATTTTAGAAAGCCGTTTTGCTTCTGTTTTGATGTTCTTGCACTTAAAGGCTTTTTCCCGTTACATAGTAGTCGTGGTTTGTTTGGATTTTAATTTGTAATACCTTTATATATTTATTTTATTTTATTTTGTATACAGTGGCCTTAATTTGTTATTATTGGAAGTCATTTACAATTCTTTTTAAGTCTTTTTATTTTTGTAAAGTCTTATCATTTTATTTTGTTCCAGATGGGTTTTAATTGTTTTAAAAAGGATGTGGGATATAAGACTGTTAGGGTCGTTCACTTTGTCTTCCCGGGAATCTTCCTTAGACTAGCAGTACATAGTTCCAGAGCTACTGCAGGAATTGTTTGCCAATTGTGTTGAGCTGAAGTCAGCCTCAGCACTCTTTGTATCGGCTACAGCTATGTTTTTTAACATGTAGGCCATGAAAAAGGTAAGTGATCTTTCTTTTGTAGTTGTAGTTTTTATTTTAGGGGCTCCAGTAGGTGGCATCAAGTTAAGGTTAAGTTTTTCGGACTGTATGTTTTAAGGTAACTTCAGTGAGGAGGACCTATTGTGTTTTTTTTTTTTTTGAGGGTGTGATCCTTTTTTTATTTGTCGCCGATGTAAGTTTATCTCTGTTGAGTCGGTAGGTCAGTCTATTGTGGATAATGAGAATGAAACAGTGTAGAGACTTTTTTTTGTGTAAACAGGCATCTTCCTCCTGTCAATAAATTTGTACTTCAGTGGTCATGAATGTTAATGGCAAAGTAAGAGTGCATTCATGATTTTGTGTTGGGAGATTGATTGGTGGCAATAATTTGTAAATGGTATTTGTTTGTTTATTGTTTGGACAAAGAAACAAATTTTATGTTACACATTCTTTTTCTATAAAATTTTAAGCCAAAGATTTTATAAAAACATGTTTTTTTGTTTGTCATGTTTTATATAAAATTGTATTTATTTGAATTGATTAAATTTATAGTTATTCTGAACATTTCCTCTTTTATTTCTAAACTATATAACCCTCCCCCCCTTTTTTTTCTCCCTTTTATGAATTGGTTTTAATAACTATTTAATTAAATGATTTGTTTGATTTTGAGATTGATTATTATTTATTCAATGATATATGAAATTACTTATTTTAATTTTTACTTGTCAGTGGCCTACCTGTCTGAAGATTGCTTATTTATTACCTCTTGCATAGATTGCTGAGTGTTTCTGCTCTACTTATAGTCCATTCACGACTGGAACAGACTTATGAAAATCTACCTTTGATAAAACACCCTAGCCATTAGCTGCATGCATAGCTAGTAAAAAAAGTGATGGGTTCAGGTTTTGTACCTGCTCCCACCAATTTTTTACTAGCTATGCATGCAGCAAATTGTTGGGGTGTTTTTTCAAAGTTTGATTTTCATAAGTCTGTTCCAGTCATGAATGGACTATAACTAATTATAAGTTTAATGTTTTAGTTTTAAAGTAAAGGGCTTCAAGGCCGCCCCTGTTTCAAGAACTTTGTGGTGGTCGCCCCCATATTTTTGTGAAGAGAGGTCAGAGATGTAGGATTGAAATATTTTACTTTATACAGTGTCTGTGTAGGAGTTTGTCACTAAAGATGAGCTATGGTTTATTTGTTTTTGTGGATTTGAGAGAGAGAGTGTGTCACAACATTTGTGTTTCCCTTTGATAGTGAATTTAGGGATTTAGTCTCCGAGTTTCCCCACATCTCCCTCCTCCCCCTCCCCCCCCCCCCCCCCCCCCCACGGCTGGGTCACTCCAAATTTTTGCATGTGGGAATCATGCCAGACAATGCTGTTGGTCGGCGGGTTTTCTCGGGGATCTCCCGTTCCCCCCACCCTTTCATTCTGGCGCTGCTCTATACCTCAATCATCATCTGCTCTCAAGACCTCAATGTTAAGAGTCATCCAAATCTCTTCCCTCCCTCCATCCCTTCCTCCCTCTTATTTGCAGAATTTTATTCCCGAGTAGTCTACCCACGCCACAATATTCTATATATTTTTTTTTACTTTGTGTAAAAATGTGTTGTTTTTATATACATGATATGATGTGTTGGGTTAGTTTGCCTGCATTATTGCTCTTGGCCTGCAAAAACCAATTTTCAAATAAATAATTTAAGTGAAAGGTTACAATTTACTCTGTATAAATTTGATTTTCAAGTTTATATTGCTCTGAAAAAAACTCTGCGAGCTGATCTAGACAAGATTCCTTAGCAATGCTACAAAATTGCAATATAACACAAATAGAACAAATTTTAAACGTATTTAATGTGTTCAGGCAAAAGTGCAATAACTTGGTTTAGCATAAATAAACTACAAAAAAAATTGTATTTCCTAATAATCTCTTGATCAGATATCAATGATACTGGGTGTTATATTGGTCAATTTGAATATCAATTTACATTATCTTTTTTGCCTGCATCACAGGTAGTTGTAGACTCTATTACTAACCTAGCAAGCACTCAAACCCCAAAAACACCTAGGGCCAGAAAAAGTGTACATAATCACCTTTGTAGAGAATTTCATTTCTTACTTTTAATACTTAAAAAGTGGAGAAATTTTCAATGTCCTAAAGTACGTGTAATAAGAGTGTGTATTTTATCATTTTCTTCCTGCTTACCATGTAATAGTGTGATAAATTGTAAGGCTTAATCTGTGGACACTTCTTTTCGTTATGTGCGTGTTGCTCCAGACTAGTGAATTTAAAAAAAATACACTGGTTTTGAGCTTAAAAAATGGACACCACCATGATGACGTGTTTGAAACATCACTGTACGTTTTGTTGTTATTGGCTAGTCACTGTAACGTGAGCACTTTTGAAAGCCCTCTGATTTGGAATAAGTCTATAAATATATTTTACGTTAGACTTATACGTTAACTTCCGAGTGCAGTGGAATATACACACTGTGTTTATTACTTAAATGGTAATGTTGATTTAAAATGTGGTTGAAGGTTAAAAAATTACAAAGTATAAAAAAAACAAGGGCGTCAAAAGTGCTCACTTTACCATGAACACCCATTACATGTTTGCATGGAGATACCATGGCGGGTTATGTGTGCATTTGGAATTTTTATTGCATTTGGTCATTTTGGGGGGAGAGGGGGTTGAATATCATTGCTGCAACACCACACACACACACCACAGCTGGTGCACAGTTCCGCAGTGAAAAAATGCATTGAAATATACTTCAGGTACGGTATCTGAAAATGTTCTCTGTGGAAAAACAAAGCATGAATCATGTTTTAGCACATTAAAAGCAGAGAAATACTCTGCAATTACTGGTAAAAGTAAATGTTTTTGTGTGAAGATAACTTCAATATATGTGTAAATTACTTGAGTAGTTACATTGGCATGAGAGACAATACATTAACATGCTTATTTTAAAGGCAATGTAATGATGCAAGGTTGTTGCAGGATGTGTGTTATTATGTTGGCTCTCTTGGCGATGATTGGAAAAGAAAATAGTTCTCGGAATAAAAAATTATGATGTGGAAAATTAATGATAATTACTATATTTATGGTTTAAATTACACTTATAGACTAATACACAATTTTTCTGAGTTATAGAGCAAGGACTTTAAAAATATTATGGTAGAGCATGCAAACATCACGGTTAAGTGAAAGGTTTCCACCAATCTCTATTGAGTCTCTTGTCTATGGTCTCCACCCACCATTATGCTCTCTTCCATCATAATTTATCAATATACGAGAATTCCGTGCTGGTGATGTCAGAATATTATATATGCAGTAAATTAATTTTGAATTTACGTATTTCATTAAGTGTAGTTCATCGTAGGTGCCCTTTCAGAACAGTCTCCTCAGTGAAATGAATTATCTACATTTGTCTGCCGCTTTGTAAAATGGTTTGTTGTGTTCTGCCAATTTCTGTGACCATCGCGAAGCGCGAGCAAAAATTTATTTTCGCTGTGAAGTGTGAATTTGTTGGTTTCAAAAAATAGTTAGTGTTTTGTTAATTGCATAAGTTAGCAAATAAATCATTTTGTATCAGTAGCCGACACGTGATTATTCATCCAAAGTTCGATAAGTGTTTTGGAATTACAAAGTGAACAGTAAGTTTGTGTGTTTTGAAAATAATGTTTTCTTAAATTGTTGTTGGACTATTTTGAAGTGTATTGCGACTTTTATTTGATTGAAACTCTTAATGATTTTTACGTAGAAGTTAAATTTGCTTAACATGTTTGTAATGTGTATTTCGCACATCTGTATTAATAGTGTACGTGGCCTAAATAAGCACCCTTTTAGTTTAGTTCATTATATAAAAAATACAATGATATTTATGTGTTGAGCATTTCTCGCAATGTACGAACAGCGACACATTTATTGCATTTAGTTCTTTTGATGAAGTTAAAACTTTTGAGTTATAGTAAATTGATTGCTATTTCCGTACAAACAAAATTTTCCAATGCATCATCAAAACAATGCAAGTTCCAAGCACCACTCTCTTATAAGAAGAACCACAAAAAAATTGTCTCCCACCAATAAAATAAAACCGAACCCTAACTAGTATATTATGTGATCACAACAAAAATAAAACAGTTGGGAATGGCAACCAGCTATATTAGCCTAATTACTGGACAGAAGTTGTCAGTCTTTCAATGCTTGCCATTAGATTCGTAGTTTTGTTTACTAAGATCTGTTTCTTCACCGACAACAGCTGTGATGGAGGGATACATCGTGGCCACACTTCTTTTCGAGAACTGTCAAAATTTATTGAAGTTATATGAAACAGAGTATAATACTACAAAAATAAAACAGTTTGGAATGGCAACCAGCTATATTAGCCTAATTACTGGACAGAAGTTGTCAGTCTTTCAATGCTTGCCATTAGATTCGTAGTTTTGTTTACTAAGATCGGTTTCTTCACCGACAACAGCTGTGATGGAGGGATACATCGTGGCCACACTTCTTTTCGAGAACTGTCAAAATTTATTGAAGTTATATGAAACAGAGTATAATACTAATTTGATCAGAACATTTAGTTAATTTTCTTTTGTTTTGCAAGGAAATGTAATTATTTTTCTGTATTTCAGACATTTTGGTCACGTGTATCTGTCATAAGTTTGCTTTTTCTAAAGTCATAGTGAGGGTGTGTCAGCGATTACAGATAAGGGTTATAACGATGTTTGTAGGTTGTTTTTTTCCTTTGGACTATGTTCTGCACTGTGTGAATGGTGTGGGAAAGTGGTGGCAACGGGGTGGGGTTCGCACCATTATCTCAAGGTATTCTGTACTATGCGATGCCCTTATTTGGTTTTTTTTTGGCACCCTGATGGAGGAGTGGAGATAGAGCACAGTGGTGATATAATCCCTGCATGCCCACCGCTAGTTAACAGGTTACAACCAACCAGCGAGGATGCCACGTCGAGTGTGACAAATTTTGCCCATGCCGACAAGCGCCTGTGACCTCTTTTCTAACCTCAGTTTTAGGCCAACTTGCTCTTCTAAACTATTTCCACCAGTGCAGGAGGTCACCAGGGTGCCAGGAAAAGAAGTAACATCCCTCCTGCCTTCCTAATTTTCTCGCAATGCAAGTTTGTAGTGACGTGAATTATTAACAAACTCTGCGACACTGTTCTAGTAATCTGCCCAGCTCTGTGTATTACTACTGTTCGTGTGTCTGCATTTTCAAGAATGTGAACTGTTTTAAATTTAATAGCTCTTGGTAGAAATGATCCTACATTTTTCTTCTTTTCTCATATTATGGCACCTTTACCTGAGTCTCATGTTTCTGCTGAGTGAGTGAATTGAGCTGTGATTTCCAGATGTTGGATTTTGACGGTTGCAACTTTACAGCAGAACCTGTAAAACTAATGAGAGATTGCTTTTAGGTTTCATATGAATATGCAGTATGGTTGAAACTATATCACATTTATGACCATGTTCCTATTCTTTCTTATTAAAATACTAGTGACCTGCCCCAGCTTCACTCGGGTGTGATTTACAAATATGGCATTACAAATAATGCATTATTGTATCGACGTATATTGCGCTTAAATTCTTTAGACTTAGGATGATCATCTGTAAGAAAAGAGTTTAATGGTGCGAGTGGAGGAAGCATTTCCTCTAATTTAACTTTTCCCTGTAAGCAACACATCTTTTTTGATTCATCCTTCCATTTCAGAGCAGAGCAATGTTGACAGACAACAGACATTGTACCTATTGAAACAGCAGGGTCATTTTTATAATCTATGGAAGAATCGTAATTAGTTCCAGAATACACTTTATCTGACCACAAATTATAATTGCCTGTAGATTCAATTTGTGTTACATGTCTGCAGGTAATTTTTCTATACTAATTAGTGAGTAATCAGGTGTTCCTTTTAACATACGATTCTCTGGCTTTGTGTCTTCTATGTCTATCCCAGTCAATACTTAGGCAAACCTTGCATTCAACCGATGATTCTCTCTCTTTGTAAAGAATTACTTACTCTGTTATTTGATAGCCATATTTCCCTTTCTTTTTTGTTTTCATTATTGTATACAAAACATATTCTTTTTGTGTCTCTTGTACTACAACTTATATTGTTAGAACTCTGATTTCTTCGTGGCATATGAACCACTGAATGCTATAGAGTGAAGCGCTGCCTGTGGCGAGGCGTTCACTCGACTGCTGTAATTATTTTGTTATGTGTAATTAATAAATCTGTGCTAGCTCCTAAAAGTAACTAATATATTTTATTTGATAAGGATTAATACTGTGTTGTTCAGAAAGTCTTCATAAGTGAACCCCTATTTTTAAAGACAAAAATGGTTACTGTGGGGCATCCTTAAAAGATAAACATATGCTGTTGCAGACTTTTTTTAGACCATTTTGAGATCTACAATTCTGTAGTACATTAATTCGGTGCATCTCTTATGGTTTAGTCATTTTAAGCCATGTAAGCGCCTGAAAAAATTTGATTGGAAAACATCTATATCTCTACTATCCTTACATTAAATATTCATGTTTGAACCTTCCTCAAGAAATTCTCTAAATGATGGTGAAAACCGCATCAAAATCGAACAAGTAGTTTAGAAACCTTAGCAGACTACACAGACACACATGGCCGGGCAACTTTGTTTTATGTTATTTATACATAAAAGTGATTTATTTCATCAGATCAAATTGCTTTAAATTTTTAAGGCTATATGCTTGTTGTGAAGCATCCTGTATGGGCTTAAAACATTTCAGGAATAATAAACTCATATCATACGGATTCATTTAATAGATGCTTATTGTAGCATTAGGTTTTTAGAGAATAATTTTGTAATATTGCGATAACCAAAATGTGATATTATAGCTGCGTATAAATTAATTGTGCTTGCAGTTTTTCAGAGTAAAATTCTTGACTAAAATATTTACAAGTTGTAAATTCATTTCCCAATCCTGTATGTAACACTGACTACACCACAAAATTCAGTGGAGGTGCATTTATTGAAACGGAACTAGGTTTAAGTAGCAGTAAATTTTGCAAGAAACAGTTATACAGCTTGACAAACAGGTAGCAAAGTTTCCCTTTGTCCCTCTCTCCTCCTTTCAGAACTAGTCAATCAATCTGCTTCATTTTCCCCAGTCCACCCATGCCCTTCGCAACCGGATAAAAAAAAAAAATATCCCGGCTCCTGCCTCTTGCTTGACGGTGCGCTTGAATTGTAGAACCTAGATCTTGCCACATCCGTGCTGCAACCTAGAACCAATTTCAGTAATCTTTTACTCGATACTTGCACTCACTGTGGTAGTGTCTAATACTGACAAGACTGTTTCCATGCTCAGAGAGAGAAAGTTATGCCCAACCCTGTAATTCAATCAAATATTGTTATGCCCCTAGCTTCAAAAGTTTCCCTGTATAAAAATCAAAAAATAAATGTTCAAATTTTTTTTATATGACCTTTCAGATACTGAAAAGCTGTAAAAAAAAAAAAAAATTTCAGGACTCCTCAACTGATCAATAACACTATAGAATATGATGCTTTTTGCTCCCAAAGGTTGGTTGCTCAAATTCATATAAATTAATTTCTTATTGTTTTGAAATTTAACCCCAAATAAGGTAAAAAGGGTGTAAAAGTGTTTCCTGGAATCCATTAATAGCTCATTAATCTGATAGAATATTATCTTTTCCAGATTTTAAGAAAATTCAAACTCCTAAGAAGGTGAAAAGGGGTAAAATGTGTTTTCGATGATATGTCATTATTTAAATTACATAATTTCCATGCCTGTAACTTTCATACCAGCGTGTTGTATAAAAACTTATCAAACAACAAAAGTATGAATAAAAAGGTAGTCCATCTCTTACAGAGAAAATCAAATTTTAATTTCTCGTACATTTATAGAAAAAGAGCTGATTTTCGTAAACTGCTTGGTCAGTGAAATACATCATGCTATGTTGTGAGGTTGTATATCAATCATGTTTTTTACCGCAATCAATGATTTTGTAAGTAATTTTGAATCAAGAGTGTTAACTCCCTCCTTGTGTGTACAGTAATTTGGAAGCCTGAGCTTTCAAATACTCAAAGTAAAGAGGGGTGGTCACAATTAAATTTGAAAGTTTAATAGTTATATATGGCAACGTGGATCATGGTGCAAGTTAAATAGGTACAGAAAGGTAATTGAACTAAAGAACAAAATTCCTCAGAAATACAAGACCCTTTTATTATATCTTGTCCAAAAATAGAATATTAATATATAAAAAATTTTGATTTTCAAATCGCAATAGAAAAACTACTCTGAATGTTTTGGAAGGGACGTCCCGTAAAATTATGTTTGGTTATGCAGTTTCAAATATCTAGAGTTTACTATAAAAAGTATGAGTTAAAAAATCTTGCTGTTTCAAATTCTACCTGGTTTTTGGTGATGTTTGAAGGACCCATTTTCTCTAAGGCGTTGATGGATCCAGATGAATGTTCTCCTGTCGGGTGTCTTCTGTGTGAAAAAGGCTTCTGCATACAGCCACACAGCCTCCAGTGCATCGACCCGTTGGCTTGCCATACGTGAAGTGAATATCTGTGTACTCTTTGTTGCTGTAATTGTTGTCCATTTTTCAAACACCTTTGCACAAGTAAATCATGCTTCCGTATGTACTGTTGCACAGACCTTTCATGCACAATGTACATAGCCACCACGGTCACGACACACTGCTTGTGTGTTGTATAGTACTAAGGAGCGAAACGGGCCTGGTAGCAGATGGGGGAGAGGGCAGTATAGTATGGGGCATGTCCGTTGCTGCTGTAAACAAAACATTGCCGCATGACATTATTCGGGCACTCGTGAGTTCACTGGCAGCTCAGCCAGCACACAAATGCCATTATCTCGTAAACTGTTAATTTCCGGCCCCATGATTACTGGAGCTTTTTTGCTTCCCTTCATTTGTACAGCTCATCCCTACATTTTTGACTGTCACTTCAGAAACATCCTGTATGTGCTCGTGTCACTGTCCACTGCTGGAGTCTACCAATGCTAGAGCCACAGATATTAGGAACCTTTGTATCTGTAAGTGACAAATTCTTCTTCAAAAGCAAGACCACGCCTGTGGTCAGATCAGCCCGACTTGGTTCCAACCTCAGCCTGCAGTAGTGGACACAGCGCCCCACATTACTAAGACATTCCAGTGAACATGCGGCAAGGTAGTTTACAAAACCCTGCGCGTATATAAGGGGGCCGGCAGGGTGGCCCCCCCCCTCAACACTCTCACGTACCAATGACGATTCACCGCGCTGCACTTGAGGTTGCTGCCACCCGATGGAGATGTCATGGCACAGAAAAGCAGAGGGCTGCGATCGAGGGGCGAGGGAAGACTGCATGACTACCACCTTCCGGACTTGGGCTAGAAGAGCTCTGCCCATTTGTCATATTAACCCTTTCGCTGATACGGACAAGGTATATCTTTTTTATTAATAAGCTATCTGTGCTAATGACAAGATAACTCGTCTTCAACTTCATGTGCCACCAGTGCGAAGGATGAGATATCTCGTCCAGCCCCTCTGCCTGCAGCTATCTATAAATAGCCTGCCAAGGTCACTCCAGGGTGCACGCACACACACTTTGCCGCCTCTAGCTTGCTACGGAGGTAAGTAACGTGAGATAAGATAGTTGGAAATAACTTGAAATAAGATAGTTGCCCGCCCCTGCCAAGAGCGTACATCACAGCTGCCACTTCATTATATGACACTGACCATGTTTCTGGTTGAAATATGTTGCTGATAACATTTTTTCTTGTGCACTGCTGGTGTGGTGGGTGCAAGAGAGTTTAGGGGGGGGGGGAGATGGTTTGCCACAGATTGTGCTGGGGGGGGCCAGTTGTTCAGTGTAATGTGGAACTTTCACATGTGTATTCGCCAGTGGCTAGCTTGTTCATAACTGTATAACAGGTAATTTGTATATAAAAATTATGAAGAGAAAACAATTTCTCACCGACCAAGAAACATTGGAGCTGATCCTCACAAGGAGTGACAGTGAAGAAGAGGATGGATGTGTTCCACACCAGAGGGCGAAATCTCCCGAGGCATCTTCGACTGTGGGAATTACTCACAGTCCTTCAAGAATAAGATCTGTTGATGTCATCAAAATCTGAGTATGATAGCAGCGATGATGAAGATGATAAAAACCCTACCAAGAAAAGGAAGTGCGGCATTATAATCATTTGTCTCCTACTAATCAGCCATTCAATGATGCACATGCAGGATGTAACGCAAACGTGAATAATGGAAGCCCTCTAATTGACTTTTTCCTAGTCTTCTGTGATGTTCCATTAATGACATTCGTAGCCGAGGAATGTAACAGATATTATAATTATGCTGTTGAAAATATGCCCCACATTTTGCACTCCCATTCTCGTATCAAGCAACGGAAGGACAGACACTGATTTTGAAGAATTATTTTGCTTTTTGGCAGTGTGTTTGCTGATTCACATGTGAAAAAACTAAAACTAAGCGAATATTGGTCAAAAGATGCTCTTTTACAAATGCCAGTGTTCAGGGAAATCATGTCAAGAGACTGATTTTTACTTCTTCTGCGAATGCTACATTTCTGTGACAACAGTGTGGATAATGGACATGATAGGCTTCTCAAAATTCGAGGTATTGTAGACAGAATTTGAAATGCTTTTCAAAATTCATTTGTACCCTACAGGAAACTATGTATTGATGAGAGCTTGCTCCTCTTCAAAGGAAGTTTGATTTTCAAACAAGACATACCATGGAAGAGGAGCAGGTTTGGGATAAAAATATTTGTGTTATGCTACTATCAGACTGGATACGTTCTTGACTTTGTAGTGTACACAGGTGCAAATAGTGACATTGATGATGTAGGTTTGGGAAAGTCATTGTGGCCACTTTGTTGAAACCATACTTGAACAAAGATCACACTGTATTCCTGGACAACTGGTATTTCAGTCGTGCCCTGTTTCATTGGCTTCATACCCGCACAACAAATGCTTGTGGTACAGTTTGAAAACCTCAAAAATATGCCAAAAATCACCAAGAAGTTGAAGAAAGAGATTTTGTTTAGGTCGTCAGGTGAGTTATCGACAATGAAGTGGTGTGATAGGTGGAAGTATGAATGCTGAACACCTGCCATAGTGCAGACATTGCAGAAAGTGAAAAGATTGACACGAAGAGTGGACATAAAATATTGAAACCTACATGTGTTCTGGACTACGACAGGAGCATGGGATCTGTAGATAGAACTGACATGGTAATCAGCTCCGTAGAATCAGTGAGAAAAACTGTAAAATGGTATAAGAAACTTTTTTTTCATGTGTTAGATTTGGCAGTTCTTAATGCCCACGCTCTTCACACAACTGTTACTGGCACAAAACTACCCTTGCTACATTCATTTAATGCTAATCAGAGAAATTTTGGAAAAATTTACAAAACCAAGGAGAAGGTCTGGAGGAGGAAGGAGATCAAATGAAGACACTCCCCTGCACTTATCACAGAGACATTTTCCTACTGTTGTTGAAGCAACTGGGGTGAAAAAGTTTCCTACTCGAAAATGTGTTCTGTGTACGAAACGCAAAATTAGCAGAGAAACAAGATATTGGTGCAGGGACTGTGAAGTTGCGCTCTGTGTGACTCCATGCTTTGAGAATTATCACACCAAAAAGAATTTCTAAGTCTTTCATTGTTAACTCTGTAGAAAGTATACAGTGTTCCCACAAAACAAAGTGTGCATTCATTAATAAATCCAAGTATCAGCAATGCAATAACATTATTGATTCAGTACCAAAATTAATGAACTAGTGTAATGTTATATAATAAATTTACAGTAACACTATTAGTGCGCGTCGACAATGTAATAAAACAATTTACATTTTATGATCAATGTACATTCAGACACTAAAATGAGGTTTTTTAGTATCTGTGCAATAACGTAGTAATCATTATAATGTATAGTATTAAATTGTTAGACCGTCATTATAAAATAATTTGTGTAGAATACTTGGTACTATTTCATTATCATGTTGGTGTAATGATGTGATAATGCCAGAATAATATGAGTAAGTTATATCAGTAATAATTGCTTCGTAACATTGTAATTTACAAAAAAATATATTGTATATAGGGTTTTTGTTTTGAAAATTTTTAAAACCAATAAAGAAAGTCTAGGAAATATCAGAATAATGAAGTCGGTATAATAAATCCATCATAATGTCAGTTTCATAATGCTCATTGAAGTGTCAAAATAATAAATTCAGTAGAATGTCTGTATATTAAATTTATTTAATAAAAATTGTATAAAATCACGAAAAAAAATATGAAAAAGAAATTGTGAAATATGTGTAAAAATGATCTATAACGGTTCCAACAACATTGGCAAGAAAAAAGTATTCATCACAGGGGGTGAATGTGTATTATACAGCAAGCAGCATTATACATATTGTAATACTGATAAACATGCAGCAGTGAAAGCGTTAAAACAGTGGTAAGATGACTTATACCCTTTGGTGTAGGTCTAGGCCTGGAGAATCTAAACAATTAACGTCACTAGAACGATCATTGCCCTTAAGGCTAGGGACGCCATTGAGAAGTTTAGGTATTGTTAATAGTAAATATAGTAAAGTAATTTATAGAGTTTCGCATTGTGTTAATTTGATGGTAAATCCAGTAACAAGATTGTTGTATACCTTGAATGTAATAAATTCTGTAGTGTTTTATAATAAAACTGTTTCTCCTACCTTATTTAAATTCTGAGCTATAGTAACCCCCACAACATCAACCTTGAGTGATTAGTGTATTGTTTCAAGTAGTCTAGCCTTTTACAGGAGTAGGTATTGCACTCAAGGTAGCAGTGTTACAACTTGGAATATTGATTGAGGGGCTAGGTAGCCACATGATTAATGAAAGCATAAATATAAATAGTTTGAAAGAAGATGTAAATGACCAAGTAAATAATAGTGTAGTAAAAGAAAATGTGACAAGTGTAAATGAAACTCTAAATATCCTAATTACTTCTGTAATAGAAAATATAAATGAAATTGGTAAATATCCAGAATAATAGTATAAATAGCCAGATCACTTATGTGAGTGAATTAGTAAATAGGAAAATTGACTCTGTAGGTGAAAATGTAAATAGGAAAATAGAAGATATCTGAGAGTTAATGAAAATGAGAGTTGACTGTATGGACAAGAAAATTGACTGTGTAAATGGAAAAAATTGGCTGCGTAAACGACCAGGAGAGCCGCTGCAGGAGCTATGGCAAGACATTGTGCGATTGTCCCACCTATCTCTGGAAGGGTGCCCCAAGAAGGCATATGACATAATTGCAGTCTGCTTCATTGATGCCATCGCCAACACAGAGGTACAGCACAAATGGTACGTCTGGCTGCACCCCACAGCATGCAGCAGGGTGCCCTGGCCTGAGCACTGGAGGTAGAGTAAGCAAGATGGGGGGGTCCACACCCTGATGTATAGTATGAGCAGTGACACTGAATATTTATTACGAAGACATCATAAAAAAGACACTGAAGGAGTTGCAGTTGGCTTTGAGGGACATCACTTCCTTTCTGTAGCACGAGTGTGTTGGTCATGTGAACAGCTGGGGCACCTGAGAGCCTACTGCCCACAACAGCAGTAAAAACAGAAGCAGCAGCAGTGAGAAAAAGGCTGCAAAATGAAGAACAAATGGCTTCAATAAACGCAGTCAAACACTTGCATGAAGAAATTTGTGAGCTTCGTCTAGATGCTCAACAACTGAGACACTGCATCAACTAGCTGATTGCTACAGGCTTTACACCTCAGTAAGCAGTTGGACGATGCACACAATGACTTGTGAATGCTGTCCTGTCACCCTGAGTATACTGTACCACATGCAGTGAAAAAAGCCCATGGCATGGAGCGAATGGCCTCTCTGAGCAGTAGCTCTGAGGATAGCAGTCCCATAGAGGATCTGCCTTGGGAGGCAAAGAATCAACTGTGTGAGCTTTATAAGGAGAGTGAAGCAATCGACAGGAGCTACCAGTGCGTCAGGGTATGTCAGATGAGGATCCAGTCACAACCTGCAGCATCCGCCACAATTGCTAGCCTTTTCAGATTGGTAGATGTAGTCGAAAAGAAGATGCAAAGGGAAATTCTGTAGTTGCATCATCATTTCAAACCGATAATGAAAGTATTAATCCTCCTATAAGACACCGCGACCATATTCTAATAAATTGAGAAAATCCAGCATTACTGCAAACATGGATGTACAGAAAATTGTTATGTTACTAAGCTTGCAGCAATGATGGAACCTACTTAGTTTTCTAGTTTTTTTTGTAGTTTTTTATACACAGCAAGACCTTTAAGGTATAGTGACAGAATGAAGACCCGGTGTGATAGAACATTAGGCAAGGCATTTCAAGGACGACAACTGGTGTGGCTGTATAATCCACAGAGTCGAAAAGGGTACTGCTTGAAGCTGCAGAATTGTTGGAAAGGCCCCTACAGATTCTGAAGATGATCAATGACTTGGTGTTATAGATTAGTCGCAAAGGCTCTCCACATTGATCAAGTGGCAATACAAATGTCCGGATGTTGCAGACACCTGAAGATGGGGCAGTGTTGCAGGTTGCTTCATTTTACCCTTCCTGCTCGCGAGAGCAAAGGACTGTTAGGCAAGTGAAATTTGAGAAGCGGGAAACATTTCACAAAGGCATTCTGTCGCGTGCTGCCATGATAACCCTATCGAAACTCTAACATTCCTGACCTTCAGCCAATTGAATTTTTGCTGTTATCTTTGAAAAAAAATCTGGTTCATTATCCTTGCCTCTCTCAGCGAGTCTTGAGATGTGAGGTACCTTCTAGAGTGAGCCAGGAGGACTATTTAAGCCTTTGAGAAGAGAGAGTGAGAGTTTTGAGTGTTTCTATTTGGATAATTGTTTGACCTTAAACAACATATGTGCGTAGATTAGCAAAGCAGTGAGCCAGCAGAGCAACAGTGGCGACAACAGTGAGTTTAGTCCATTCCCCACTGGAAGCAACTTTCTCGGAGCCCTGCTTAATATCTACTTGCAAGCCCGTTTCGTATCCTTCCACCAAATGTAAATAAACATTGCCATGTGACTGCCATGTAGCATCTGCCAAAATCAATGTTTACATGCTATTGTGTGTGTACATGTGTTCGTATACTTTCGCTACACCTAAATATAAATATTGGAATGTGACTTCTCCTTTTATACCTTTCAAATGTGTTGTTTACTGTTTACAGCTTTTCAAAGAATTCTATCATATTCCAAAAACCATTCCCTATGAATATTCAGTTTAGGCCTCCAACATTATTTAGGTCAGCTGTATGATGTTTTAAAAATGCCTGAATTGACGACATTTCTTACTGTTATTTTACATTAATATATTTGTTTTCCACAACAGCACAATACATGTATTGCGTGTTAGTATTTTGCTGCGACTGTCTTTAACACTGTTACAACTGCAAGGTAAAGGGCTGTACTAATTATCCTTTTGTTATTAATATGTGTTGGGTTACTTCTTTAATAGAATTGCTTCAGTTGGAATAAATATTAAAACGAAGGAAAACCAGTCAAACGAAAAAGGCACATTAAATTCAAGCACGAGACTGGTATTGCTAATTTTTGTCATACAAACTTAAAAGATAGCGGTGAACATGCACACAAATAAGCCTACGGTAACTTTTATTCAGATAATATTTCTATGTATTGCTATTTACTGTTTATTAGGTTTATTGAACTTTATCGGGCTGGGCTTAGTATTTTTCTTCCGGGATTGTGGCAAATTACATTACACGACAGTGTTTCAAACCCCTTAGGGCAAAGGTACAACGTTGTGACTAATTAACAGACGTGGATGTAAATAATTAACTTCGTCATAAAAACAGTTCACAGTTAAAACGTTTTAATAGTGCTAATCAAATATTTGAAATCACGCACATACACAGGCCAGCGTATCTATCACGATGCACAAAGGCATGCCATTTCACGGACACAATGATTAACGAAACACGTGTATATTTATTACTGCAATGGAAACACAAATTTATCACAATATCATAACTTGCCTAGGTAGGTTTAAAAAACACAATGTCTACGAATGTGATGTGGTATTTTGAATTTTTTTTCGGAGTAAGAATAATTTACGCTTTTTTGGCAAAAAGCAACACGCCATGTCATGGCTCGCCACGTCTGCCAACTTCACTAGGTAACTGCCCCG
The DNA here is from genome assembly GCA_029891345.1 of Dryococelus australis. Classification (NCBI taxonomy): domain Eukaryota; kingdom Metazoa; phylum Arthropoda; class Insecta; order Phasmatodea; family Phasmatidae; genus Dryococelus; species Dryococelus australis. Next base: position 19,173,415 of record CM057009.1, read on the forward strand.
CCATCATATCTAAATATATTAAAATAAGTATTCGAACATTAAAATCTCTTTTCAGTTGTAAATTACATATTTAAAAATCATTATCTTGATGTAATAAGTATGAAATATGATACAATTGAAAACGTGTATAATTTATCTGCTCACTAGCGAAGAGAAACTTCCTGAGTATGAAAGAGATAAAGAAAGAGAGAGTGTGACAAGCCTCGCCCAGCAGCCAGTTGGTTTTCAGTTGCCATCTCGCTCGATAAAACAACACCGTACCATTACGCCCTACTCACAATATTTTCTGCTGTTATCCTAAACTGTAAAAATGAGAGATGTACCCATCGGGGCTACCTAAATATTTAAATAGGCACCGTTTAATACACATAGTGCACTAAAAAACTAGGTTAAAATAATATTTCAACTGAACTATTTTTTACCCGTCTTTGCCAACACATCGCTGTTCTAGCTGTTGTTAATTCATATTTAAAAATGAATAAATATTACATGTTATAGAAGATATTAACGTAAAGTTTCATTTATTCAATAATACAGTACTTTAAAGTTAATCACAGTGTTATATATTTGTGGAATACAGGTTATTGAAAATACAGATTGACATGTTATGCCTAGAGTGTTTTTCCAAAGGTTGATTTTCATAAGTCACTTCCAATCAGGAATGGACTATAGTGGTAGTGAAGTTTGTGGACTGCAAGCATAGATGCAGTGTAGAGGGAGAGGGGCACACTGCATGTGCACACACACACGCACACTCTCACTCACACACTCGTGTGCACACACGGACTAGTGCACAGGACTATTGAACTGGATGCATGAATAACAGAAATTTGGAATGGTGGAAATATTTTGAATATGTACAAATAATTAGTGTGAATCAAGTGACTAATCAATGTAAAGTATTAGAATTGAGATAGGCGTTAGCTGCGCTCACTGAGAATAACAAGAGCAATAATGGAGATAGGTATTTTAATGTTGTAAATAATAGATGTATGAATAAATGAATAATCAAATTTAGTTCCTTTATTTTTATTAGGACCTCTATCGCTCACAAACTCGAATATGCCCCTCTGTCATCTTGTAACAATATAACTTTTTCTGAAACAGGTTTGGGGAATATTAAAATTAAGATAAGTGTGTTTCTTTCAACGAAAGGTCACTGCATCACAAACACAATGTTGTAGTCAGGAATAACATCAGTAATTACTAGTCTTGTTACATAAAACAACATATTAAAAATTTAATAGCAGGAATTACTGCATGTGTATGAGGGTGGGTCAATAAGTAGGCCCCCTGTAGTTCTACGGGTTGTCTGTGTAATAGTTTACAGATTTGTACAGCACACTTATTCTTACTTGTCTGTGTTCAATCCCCGGCTGGTTCACTCCCAGATTTTCGCATGTAGGAATCATGCCAGACAATGTTGCTGGTCGGTGGTTTTCTTGGGTATCTCCCGTTTCTCCCGTCCTTTCATTCCGGCGCTGTTTCATACTCTCCTCCATTACCCTCATCGGCTCACAAGACCTCGCTGTTAAGAGCCGCCCAAATCTCTTCACTCGACTCATACTCTCACTTGTCATTTTATTACCCTGTCTGTTTATACACATCCCAGAATGGCACAAGCTTTGATTATCTCTCAGTAGAAATGAGTATCTAACGTTTCATCTATTCTTACACAGAATCATGTTTACTGAAATCATCTCGCCTTCCAATACAGTATGTTTGTGGTCCAAGAAAATGTAAATTGGATGGGACCAAATTTGGAATTTTAGGAATGTGCTTTATAATGAAAGGACTGAAAAAGCTCCCAAGCTGCCTGTGTAATGTGAGGTTGGGTATAGTGATCCTCTGGTTATGTGACCCGGAGTCTTCCTGCGAACTGCCTCCCTTAATTGCATTAAAGTTTCACTGTAATAATTTACTGTGATCATTACTCCATTCTGCAGAAACTCAAGGTGAAGCTGACTCACTTTGTGCATCGCAGGGCACAGTGGCCATGACCTTGCTAGCTGAGGGAACTACTTTGATCTTGTTTCTAGGTGGTGGTGTTGCGTGCTTCTATTCCGTGAAAGAATATTTGGTTTGAGGCGGGTAATTGTGCACCCATATTTGTGTCACGGGTTATAGTGGTTTCTAGGTAATTGTCTCTTTCTTCATTTAAGTATTTCAGATGTGTTAGAATAATTAACATCTTTGTAGTGTTGTTTTAAACAAGTCTGCATCCAGTGTGTACATTTAGCGATAGTTGAAATTATCACAGATGATGTAGTGAGTAGTACTGTATGAGAGCCTGCGGCTGCAACTGTCATTAGCAGGTGGACCAGGAACACCCATTTATAAATTGTTGCAATAAATGCTATTTTCATTCAATTTTTGCTATTTATTGCAAATGCTACCTGTCCCAGCCCAACCTCTCATAACCTAACCAAATCTAACATAACCTACTAAATCAATTACATTTTTCCTATATTTTTTAGGAAATTTCAATATCTTGGAGAAATAGCATGTGCACAATCGTCACAATAATTGACGTACTGGGTCAAAATACTCCCTGGATGTGACTTGTAAATCCTGGTTGTATTGACAGCTGGGGTTTTGGTGACTGGTCTGCTGTTGTGTTGGGCATTAACATTTGTTCTTCCACTTATAAACTTTCTGCACTATTCTATCACATGTTCCATGCTTATTGATCATTCACCATAAACCTGTACTGCTTGCCTGAGGATATCAATGCGAGACACATGTCCATAAAAATCAAATCGCAGCACAATTTTACAAGCAATACCACGTTGAAAGTGATTTGCCAGTAGACCTTTCACTTAAAGGACCTGGAACGTATTGCTAGAATGCACTGCATCATAAATGGTGTGTACACACATGGATAAACATAAATTTCCCCATGTGTGTACACACATGGATAAACATAAATTTCCCAAGTGTGCAGGGAACTATTACTGTAGGAATCTTACTTATTGATCCAGCGATGTACAAGGTGTGTATAATTTTACATTTATTCTTGGTTGTATGGCAGTCGTAACTTATTTTTGAGGCCATGCTGAGCAGCAAAGCCAGTGCTAATAGGTGGTAATGATGGAAGCATGTATGCTATAGCAACAAAAGTGACAGGCTGAATATATTGGGAATATGTAGTACTATATTATCCAAAGTGAAACTATCCTACTTTCATAAAATTTAAGTCCCCTGCCAAACATGTGGAGTACCAAAAAAATGCTTGAAAGTATTTATGTTTTTAATGGCATAATCCATAATGTGATAAGAGACTCGCATGTGTACACTTTTCATGTCAAATTTCTCTTAGATGATTGTGTGTCTTAATGTCATATTTTCTGTGCCGCACAATAATTACTGTCAAAAAATCTACGTTTGAGATATATTTGTTTTATGGTGTATGAGCTTAATAATTCTTCTTAATACCATAAAAGTGAAATGTGTAGTAATAAAATTACTTTAAACAGTAGTTTTAACACTTTTAATATTAATTTTTTAAATGGTCATTATAATAGTTCCCAGGTTACTGAATTTTTTTGTGTTTGAAATTTGTAAGCAAACTCGTGTGACTATAAGGTGCTAAATGTAAATTATTATGTGGTTGTATAAAAGAAGTAAAACTTTAAATTTTTATTTATGTTTGTAAATTAAAGTTTTGAACATTTATATTCTTTTTCATAATTAAGATATGTATATTAAATTTAACATTCTTTTAAGACCTCCAAGTAGTTGTCCCTTTTGCCCATTTTTTCCTCATACCTAGTAATATGTTAGTGGTTTAATGACAGTACAAATGAGTACCGTGTTTTATTCCAGGTTATGTGGTTTTCCACCATTCTATAGCAATCATGGCTTAGCTATTTCTCCAGGAATGAAGAAGCGAATTCGAACAGGACAATATGATTTCCCAAATCCTGAGTGGCAGAATGTTTCACAAGATGCAAAAGATTTGATACGAGGAATGCTCTGCATTGATCCAGCAAAACGTTACACTATTGATCAGGTTATGCAGAATAAGTGGATTGCAGTAAGTAGCAGTTAATGTTTGATTGTGTATATCATTTGTGGTGGTGATTACTATGATATTTTATTGTGGGTGTTTATTTTGTGTGTAAAAATTAAGATGGATTGTTACTTTGCTTTATTGTATCTTTTGATGAGACTGGGGTTTGCAACCATCCAGATGAAATCCTGGGCACTTTACTGGACTCAACAATTCAATAAATAAGTTACTATACATTATGTGTGGTGATAATTAACATTAAATAATACAGAAAAATATTTCACATATTACTGTTCTGCACCTCTGGTGATGAGAGTAGCCAGCATATTTTACTGTATTGATTCATATTTAAATGTGTACTAAACAATGCACTGATGGTTTTCCAAATTGGAAAAATTGTTTATTAATTAATAACTTTTATGAGGATAAAAGTTATTAATTCACGAAAATGGAAGTGTACTTTAAAATATTGTTTATAAGAAAGCAGCTTTTAAAATATTTAATTCATTAACAGAATTTTTCAATTTTTTTTATTTGGATATTTACAATATGAACAATGCCTCCCCTAGCTCATCAGCCTATATAAGATGTGCTGTGGTAGCTGGCATCCACCAGGATTCAAAATTGGTGCAGTGACATACATACCAAGCTAAGCAGAGAGATAGATGTTAAGAGTAGGTTACTTGAACAAGCAGTAAGTGATACTAAGTGATCGTGGAATACTGTAATGAGCGGAAGCTAGACAGATAAATTTGGTAACTGCGCGCGCACCTTCCTCCACATCCGTCAATCAGACCCTTTGTAGTTTTATAAGGCAAGGAGTCACTCTTGATGTGTCCTAGTGAGTCAATCACTGTTACACACGCTGCTGTCAGATGTACTGTTTTGTGGCCTGTTGTGGCCATTGGCATTAATGTGGTTTGTGTAGTCTTCACCTTTGATGGTGGGGTGCTCTTGTGGAATGTTCAGATGTTGTTGACTTTCAACAACAAGCTGTACTTGACATCCATAGTGTTTAATGAAAGGACCTTGTCATGTCAACTCAAAAGGTCACCAGGAATGAATGGCATAGCCGACTAGTCCACAATGTATTTCTGTTGCCTGGGATAAGGGTTGTCATCCTTGTGTCGATGTGGCCTACCTAAGCTTCACAATAATTGTACTAAGTGCCCTGTGTGATGCTCCGAGGTGAACTGGGAAGTTGAAAGCATGTGAGGTGACCTTGGAAAGAATATAAAATACTTTTATTTAAGTGTGACACACATTTTTGTTTTCTGCAGTTATCTTGGTGGCGTAGTGGAAAACGTGCTGTAGGGGGCAAAGAAGTACGTAATACAGTACACACAATTCAACAATATATAATTGGCTAGGTGGAATGATGTTTTCTTGAAGTTCCATTGTTCAGTGGCAGCCTTATGTTCTGATAAGAACTAGGTACGTGCATCATCATTCTCATGGTTACACAGGATACCAAAGTGAAGTGGGGACGTGTCATTTTCCCTAATGTGGTTTTGCTTAAAAAATATAAACTAAACGTGTAAAAGGCCACATTTACTCTCAGATAAAAGTGGCTTACCCCCTAGTTTTGACATTCTTTATAAATTAGTGACACATGGCTGTCTAGGGACATAGCACAAACACTCGTAATTTATTATAGCCTGGCAGTGGCAGCCCAGACCATAGAGAATGTGTAACACAGATGACTTTGTGAAGCTTCAGTGGCTTTATTTTATACTGACTCACTTTATAATTGTCTTCAATTTTTCATGGTGTTTGTATATTGTGTGTTTGATTATAGGTAAGGTACTTAGATGTGATGTAGTAACTCTACATGCACCAGCATAAATTCAGTACAGCAATTTAATCTGAAATGTTATTGTTTCAATCAAGAAAGTAAATCTATGTTGTCACAATGTAAGTGCATGTTGTAAATAAGCCTGACTGTTTTCTCAACTTTTGAACACAATTCTGTTTTGACAAAATTTTTAGAATATAACTTTACACTGCATAATGAAAGTAAGGCTGTCTCGGATAAGTGTAAAGTGAAAATAAGAGTGAATCTGGCCTAAACAGGCAAGGAGTTTGTGTAGTAAATGAAAAATGGCAGAGCTTAAATAGTTTTTTTTTTGTTCCTACCATGTGTGTTTGATACTTTGAAAATGAGGGGCTATGCAGCACATTTTTATTCTATCTGCACCACTGGAAAATGGGAGGGTGGGTGACCCTTTTTTCTGTCTGTGCCACAAGGTGTTAGGTTTACTGTCTCCAACAACAAAAAAGATAAACCATATTTACTCAGAGGTGATGCAAAACAAATATAAAAATGTTGTCCTGGGAGGGTTTTTATTTATTTATAATGTATTCACTGCACAACTGGTCATTTTTTGTTACAATGCAGTTGAGTATCATTTTGTTTGTTTTCAAGCTTGCTTTTATAAACCAAGCAACTGTAGGCATTTTTATATGTAAGTAAGGACATATCATGTCCCTTATATGTAGCAAGTTAAATCAAGGATTCACTTTATTGGTTTTTGATTCAATGAGCAGAATTAGCAATTTTGGTTTTTGCATGCAAATGAAGTCGGTATTTCACATTTTTTCAATGGTTAAGATGCTCAGAAGATTTTTTTCCTTCTCGTCGTAATATGTTTTTGTAATTATCGTTGAAAGATAAAATAACTAACTATCATTACCATAACATGTGCCACTGAAAATGTGTCACCACAATAAATTTCTTCTATGTTTGCAAGCCCTCTAATGTAATTTATTTCACACACGTGTTAAAAGTAGGGCCAAAAATACCAGATTCCATTAAATATATCTGCAAATTTTCTTTCTGCTGATTTTTCAGGTGTTTTGTTGACTCGTTTATACAAGGTAAATTCCATTTTGATTCTATTGCTATCCTTAATAACATCTATTTTTATTTTCACACTTTTAGTTTTCTAGAATGTAACATTGTTTATGTGAATTAAATTAATCATGGGCATTGGGAAAAGGGGGGAACCCCCATCCTCCCAATAAATCTCACTAGGGGAAGCCAAAGACTTGAGGAGGGGGTGCCACAAGAGAACAATATAGATTAAAATTCACTAGATTGGTAATGTTATTAATTAGTAATGTTTATATTGGTAAGTATAAGTATTTTGTGTCAAGTTATGTAAATAGTAGTTATGTAATATGTATATATGAGTGTCTGGGTGGTATGGCCATAATTGATTTTAAAACATAATTTTTTGGAGAGGCACATTTTGCAGCAACAGGGGCACCAAATTCTCTACAAGGCCGTGCACCCCCCCCCCCCCCCCCCCTCACTTCAACATCATCAGCACCAAAAGTGGTTCTGAAATCCGTTTTAATTAGAAATTTTTACATGAACAATATCTAGGTGGGATTTTAATTTTAGGTAAGCAATTTATGGCACATTAACCTTATATTTTACTCCTTTTTAATTTGAAATTCCCAAGTAAAACCTTGGTTAATTTATTCTTGTAAAATTTTTATCTTTGTTTATTCGTACTAGTTTCTTTAAGATTAATTTTATTCGGAATGCTACTAATGTTAATACAAATAACTTCTTTTTCTGCTGGTTATGTAATTCTTCCTTGACTTTCATGTTATATATATTGCACAGTAGGTGTGTAAAGGTATGTTTGGGTGTCTATAAAGTCTGTATTAAATTCTGTAAACAGTAAATGTCCCAACATAATGCCAGATAAAAGACCATTGTATCAAGTTTCTTATGTACTTAGGCCAGGTCGATGTGGCTTCCATTTGTTGCCCTATATACATCTAGTAGATACGCCTGTTTTGCGATATGCTATAAAAATGTAGATGTTGCAGAGGAAGGTTCAATGCGTCATTTGGCTTGCAAAATTTTTATCTGTGATGCATGTCCACTAATATCATTACATCTTAACAATGAGCCACCATATGAAAACAACTTTCACCAGTGGGTTTGCAAGCTTAAGGAAACTGGAAACAAGTTAGTGCTCCTCCACGCTAACGGTAACATTATTTGTGGGTTTCTGGATTTAACATTTCCACAGCGATGGATAGGTAGGGGGATGGTTGGCATTGCCTCTGTGATTACTAGACGTTATGCCACAAGAAATTTTATTTTGGGGCTACATTAAGCAATATGTGTACAGTGTTAGTGTCGATGACATTGTGTACTTGGAAGAAAGAATCGGGGAATCAGTTCAGTCTGTTACACGCAATGTTCGTCATGTATGACAAGAACTGGAGTATGTGCTAGATTTATGTAAAGCAACAAATGGAAGTCAAATTGAACTGGCCTAAGCATATAAGATACTTGCTTGATAGGATTGGGTCTTATCTGGTAGGTTGTTGGACTGTTTATTGTTAATTATTGTTAACAGTTAATTCAGTACATGCTTTGAGAACCCCACCATGTCTTAATAAATATTATAGGTATATACATAAACACATAATTTTACCCAGTATTAATTTCATGATGATGTTAATTGGCATGAATAGATATTTGTGAGTAGCCTTAGTATTTGATTCGTAATTTTTAATATTGATCTTTGGCAAGACAAGTGAAGAGTAATACATAATAATTTTAAAGGCCTTATTGGTAAGTGTAGCTCATTTTTTATATGTTATATCAATAGATTAGGAACATTTGACCTAAATTAATATCTCGAGTATTCTAGAACTGCTATGGTCATTGCTGCTTCCTTACTCAGGTTTGTTTTTGCTTAGTTTTCCAAATTAAATTATTTCTGGGTGTTTTTATTTTAATTTGTACATCTCAAGAGGTACAGCTAAGGATATATGTAAATTTATGCGAGACTGCTGCACCACTATTCCAACGCAGTCACTGGGACACAAAGTATAACACTGTGCAGTGTAGTGTAGTGTCTCCCATGTGTCGCACATAAGGTTGTAATTGTACCACTCTCTCCTCCTGGTGGGTTGGTCCCATCCGATGAGTGGGGTGTGAAAACTTCACCTACCAGTTTCTGTTAAAATATCAAAATTATGCCTCACCAAAATTTGAAGCTACGATGCAAAATTAAAATAAAATTAGTAAAGTATATTAAAGGCATGTGCAAAGCATGTAGAAAATTATTGTAGAATATTTCATATAATTTTAAGTGCAGTTCAGGGTGTTTTGTTTTTGTATAAATTCTAAATTACATCACATAACTTAAAAATCTTTCAAATGTGATTTCACACAAGTTTATTATGGTCATTAAAATATTTCCAGTGTTTTTATGTCTTTTGCAAGATGGTTTAATTTGTCATTTGCAAGTTTGAGTACTTTGGGTGCACGGCTGGCATGGCCTCAACCAGTCACATGCCCCAGCCCACAATTTCCTGTTTCAACTTACACGAGTTAAGCAGGACATAATGTCCCTCAAGCACCTTCAACACTTTCTTCCAACCATGTAGCTGCAATAGATTTTTTAATTAATCTGGAACTATTTAATTTCTGTGCTAGAAATGCTACCACCTCCCAGGCTTGATTTCACCTTCATTTCATGTCGTTTCACCAGCATGCAAACAACATTATCTGCAAAGCCTACTTGGTGGGCTTAGGTCCTGAGCCCATGTCAGTTGTTGTGTCCAGATGCAAGAAAAGTATTCACCTGTTTTGCCAAATGCTGTATTATTTCGTATACTGCTTTCGGATGTGTCAGAGCATGGGTCCCTAGTAACACGCAATCATTAAAATTCTTTTCAAGTATGCAGGAAAATTTTCTCTTCCATCACTGTCACCAGCGGTGGCTGGCACTAGGCTGGTAACTTCCATACTTTCTCTATCTAAGTTTTCCATCTCACTTCATGGTCCTGGAATACCATGCGTGTCCCAGCCACCCAACACACCATCAGGCCTTAAATTTATTTCTGGTCTGTGTAAATCTTGAAAAAAAAAAATTTCACTATAGGCTTGCTGTTGCAAATTTTTTTTTAATGCTCATTATCATAAACCATTTCATGTGAAAGAATTACAAGGAGTACATGTCGTAGGGCCAAACAGCATGCCTAAAGCAAACCACTTCCGGCATAGTGCCTAAAATCTTATTTGCAGTTCAGTCATTGCTGACACTTAAATTAAGTTTTCAAGTTAATTGTTTATATGCTCAAAATGTTTGGAAGGTCTAATGCAAATTTTTCATGTTGTACTCTTTCACAATCTTGCTTTATTGTGTTATTGACACATCTAGAAGTAAATTGCAAGAACTTAATTAAATGACAGCAATAACTCTTAAGTTTTTACTAAGTTCATACTTACCTGTATAAAATGTTGTTCACGTGCACATCCTTTCAGTTCAATAATTCATTTGTAAAATTCTTAAATAAACGTGTACAGATATGTGTATGGTTGCATGCAAATGTACGATGAGCATTAGAGAATTACTTAATAGGATTTGGTGAATAACGGTTGAATTCTAGATAAATTATCGTTATTGTTTCAAAGAATTAAAGCATTATTTTAAAAATATATCTGTAATCCTTGGTATTTGCCTGTCATAAATTATTTTAATCTATCATGCTTGTATTCATTTCCAGGTAAAAGGTTTTCTTGAATGTGATTTCATTTAGTAGTAACTGAAGCAAAAAATATCTTTATATGTTTTTTCATGGTTCTGTTTTCATAGCAACAGCATTCATTTTGTTCTGTTGCTCAAACTTTTTTCCCAAGAAAATTTAGGTTACATACACAATCTGCAACAGTAATTGCTTTTGTGATGTGATCTCATTATTTGCAGACCTGTCAATCTGCTCTACTCTTAACAAACCACTGACAAAAAACATGTGGCACATGTGCAAATAAACTGGACTACATTACAACAGATGAACTCAGCAGAGAAATTCACTATAGGATTTATTGAAAAAAAAAAATCTGAATGATAACTTGTAACCACCAAAGGAAAAAAAAACTAAAATACTTATGAAAAATAAAATAGTGCGGCCTTGTTTAATACCAAGATGGGCAAACAATACAAACCCTTTAGTAGAAAAAATGTTATTTAAAATTTATTTTGTCAGTGTTTGAAATTGGGCTTAAATTTTATGCTTAAGGCATTAGTGTAGCTAGTGGGCAGTCTCTAAGACTCTTGCTGGAAATAATTATTCTGGGTATTTATGTTGCTGTGTCGGCACATCTTCATTTCTTCCTTAGTCTGAAGTAGAATGAAAAAGTATGTTTGGTTGCAAGTAGCACCTGGCATAGAAGCTAAGAGATGCCTGACCATCATGTTGTGATGTTACCCTGCCACCCTGTTGTGTTGGTCATCTTGTATGTGGATGACCTTAAAAGTCAAAATATCACTTTTTACCCTGAAATCGCTAATCAATGAATTTAACCTAAAACTGCCTTTTTTCCCACAAATCTTCACAAAAAGTGAATATTTTTCACACAAGTCCTTAAATTGGCAAAGCAGATTCGATACTTTTCATTGTGATTTTGTCAAATTGTCCTCAAATCAGCAATTTGGACTTAAAAAAGTCCACAGTGGACCTGAGGCTCTTTGGCATAAGAGCGAAAAAGTCCCTAAATCGAGGACAACTTAAGACTCCAAGCTTAGCCCAGCAGACCAGGAGGGATGTCTGCCATGTTTGTTTTTCATTATGGACTCCAACTGCCATGTTGGATTTCCTTAATATTGATGGAGATTGACCTTGAACCCAAAGTGTCACAAAAATTTGGGAAAAATCATAAAAAATTGGGAAAACAAGTTATTGACCACAACCACCATCTTAAATATCCTTGACCTTGATGCCAGTGACTATGAACTCAAAAAATCTATAAGAATCACAAAAATTTGTTATAAAAATTTAAAAAAATCAGGCATAAATTACATTATTAACCCTTAACTCATCTTGGATTTCCATGACTTTGAGCCTGACCTTGACACCAGGTGAACTTAAACACAAAAATAGAGAAAAATGATAAAAAATCGAAGTACTAAAATATTTCAAAATTAAAAAAAAAAAATAGTAAAAATATGAAATGTAATAAAAACTAAAAAATATTTTGTAATTTTATATATATATATATAACTTTTATATATATATAACTTATATATATATATATATATATATATATATATATAACTTATATGTAAAAGGTTCAGGGCTCAATTCTCTAATTCTCGTAAAGATAGCAGAACGTGTATCCTCCCAGAAGATGACCGACCCCCATTAATGTTTTCCATTGGTTATATTTGATACTGTCCACCCCCACCACTATATTCCATTGGCTATCTAGTCGACCCCATCCAACTAACCCCCACCCAACCTATCATGTGACACCTAAACCCCACCACTCCACTAGATGGCAGTAGGGACCCATGTACTTTGTCGAGTCGCCCACAGATGGTAGAAGATTTCTTATTGTGCTCCGTGGTACCTTTCTAAACCTCTTTAGTATCTCTGTGGACTTACATCAGAGTGGCTGTTGTAGTTTGTACACTGCTGTGTATTGTATTGCCTGGTGGGTCTGTGGGACCCAACCTGTGCAATCATGTAAGTTTTTCATTAATTCATTTTCTAACTTGAGTTTTAATTTTTTTGTCTGTAGTTTTTCTTGCAGACTTTAAAAATAAATACATGTGTACCAAAGAAGGTAGGTTTTAGGATAGATGGGGATTGTTTGTCTTTTCTTGGTCAAGAAAGAAACAGTTGTACAACTTGAGCAATCCTTGTGATGTGGAACAAGTCATGGCGCTTCTAGAGGAACCTTTTTTAATGATGATACATCTGATAATACAGACACTGGTGCTGATAAAGACTATGTAATTAGCAGTGACCACAGTACGTGTTCGGAAAATGATTCAGACGAAGCAAACATAGAATCAAATTCACATCAATTTTATAACCTTGAGAACAATTTTTTTTGTGGGAAAGACAACCTGATAAAGTGGGGTAAAAGTAGACCGGTGCAAAGTATTCATACTAAAAGCCACAATATTGTAAGAAAAATCTTCTATGTGCAATAGGGCTTGCCAAAGGAAAAAAAAAAATGTTAGTGGATGCGGGAATTTATTTTTCGACAATAATATAATTGAAAAACATTTCTAAAATTTCTTGTGCGTACAAAGATCTTAGTGATGGCAAATCAACATCATTAACAGAAACAAAATCTCTCATTAGACTTCTGTACAGAATGGGTTTTCTGCATGCTGGAAGAATGAATATCCAAGACTTTTGATCCACTGATGGTTTAGGAACAGAGCGGTCTCCAGCTACCATGGGTTTCAGGCACTTAAGATTTCTTGTCAAATGGCAGCAATAAGCATTCAATGAAACTGCAAAAAAATCTATTCAATGGAGAGTCTGACATTGGATGAAATGCTCCTCTCTTTCAGAGGACGATGTGGTTTTAGGTTGAATATTCCATCGAAACTGAGGAAATATGGCATAAAAGATGTTTTTCTGGTTGATGCAAAGATGTTTTACATCTACACTCTTGGAATATATTGTCCATTTCATATAAGTGGGGTAAATTTCGACAGTTCTAGAAAAGTAGCACGGTCACAATGTATCCTTCCACCGCAGTTGTTTTGCCACTGAAGGAAAAAAACATTTGTAAACAATTGTTTTTAGTCCATGCACACTTGCATTTTCCTTCTTCCTCGTGTTCCCTGCCATGGCAGACACTGAATGTCTGACGTTAGCAAACTTCTGTCCAGTAATTAATGTAGGATATTATAGCTAGGTCAGCATTCAAGCCGGTTTAATTTTTAATTACAGAGTTATATTTGTTGGGGTTATGTTTATATTATTTGAAGGGGAATTTGGGGGGGGGGGGGGGTCTTTAGATTAATGTCTTTCGTGGGACGGAATATTTTGATGTTCCTACAAGTGTGTGGTATTTTGTGTTGCATATTTTTTCGATGGAGCAGTGGAAAATTTTGTTCATATGGAAATAACATTTAATTGATTTAACTTTGAAAACTTTTACTTTAATGAAAAAACAAAATGCGATACATATGTCGCTGTACGTATTCATACAGATACAGCAATATATACACGCACACATTGACCAAAGTTAACCTTACACTCGTTGAATTTACGATATAGACCAATAAACAAATATTATTCACTCACCACAAAAGTGTGGAAAGTGTGGCTTTTTCAGGCCACGTGCATTTCAATAATTATATTAACGGTTTACGAATACATTTACAAAAAACGTAAACTTACTGGTTGTAAAATTCGCAACGTCTTGAAAACTTGTTTTTCTATAGCAATCCTTGCAAGTTTACACTAAAATCACATTTGTTTGTCACTATCATTAAATAATTTATTTGCATAATCATTCAGTAAAATCAACACAGCACACGTTTCCTGAAACCAACAAACTTAAACTTACATGCGTAAATTATATTTGTGTCACTTCATTGCAGTTGGCGGTAAGAAAAATTGCGGAACGAGCAGTTTTAACGAAACGGTAAACACGTATTAATTAATATTACATTTCACTCGAGAAAACGCTCTACAACGATACCTACGACAAACTTCGCTTGAAAAAAGTAAATAAAAAATAATTAACTACCGATTAAGTATTCCAACAGCACCAACACCAACCTGTATTGTAAATCCAATTTTACTTACAACAGAAACTATCACAGATTAGTTACATGACTTTTATTGTAATAGATAGGTTCTCATTTAATTTTTGGTTTACAGGAATTCTGAGGAAAAATTAGGAAATGTACAGAAAATTTTATTTACAGCTAGACGCCCATTAAGAATGGGGCTGCTGGAGTGGTGAGACACTGTGATTTACGATCAAACAACATGCGTACCACTAAGCATTAAGATTTCATGCTACATATAAATGTTATTAATTAGACAATAGGCTATCTAAACTCATTATAAAATTTTCTGTTTCTATACTAAGTATACACTATGTATTAATACTGTGTTATTGACAGAGAGAAAGAGAGTGCGTGCGTGCGTGCGTGCATGCGTGCGTGCGTGCATGCATGCATGCATGCATGCATGCATGTGTCTCTCTCTATATATATAATCACTATTTATTCAGTGTAAAATGAAGCTCCATGGGAGGGACTCAAGCCCCATTAGCCCTTCCCCCCTCCCTCCAACTCCAAGGTTTCCACCACTGACAGTGTATGTATGAATCAACTCTCAACTCAATTTTACAAAATATGGACTTTACCATTTTTGATTCTATTCTACCCACATCATTTTCAGCATATCCCTTTAAATGCAAAAAAAAAAATGTGCATCCTTTGAAATAAATATGGCCACCACACCAAAAGCAGCAGAAAATAAATTTTGAAACACTGTAATTTTGAAGTACTAATATATTAGGTGATTGCGGAAAAATCAGGAATTTTAAAACCGTTTTGGGAAACTCGTGTTGACCTCTTATCAGTGTTTTCCTTATTACATCTAGTCATATTTATAAAATAAAGTTTATAAAATAAAAAAATTATATTTAGGCATCAGTGTATGTGCAGTTGTATGAAAGTGTGTTTTTCATGCTTTTGACTGTGTCATTATTTGTAGCTGTAGAATTATAAAACCAGTGAAAATTTGTTTTCTGAACATAAGTGCTTCATATTAAATTGGTTTATTTTATGTATGTTATTTGCTTTCTGTTACTGATAGCGTAGATATAATTACTGACTGCCAAATTTCATTTTTTTTTTTTTTCTAGCAATACACTGAAGTGCCTCAAACTCCATTGCACACTGGTCGTATGTTGCGAGAAGGTGAAGATATTTGGCCAGAAGTGCAAGAAGAAATGACCC
Organism: Dryococelus australis; assembly: GCA_029891345.1. NCBI lineage: Eukaryota > Metazoa > Arthropoda > Insecta > Phasmatodea > Phasmatidae > Dryococelus > Dryococelus australis. The sequence continues at coordinate 19,189,186 of CM057009.1, forward strand.
GGTCTTTAGCAACAATGCGTGTTGATTATGATCAAGTTCACATAAAAAATCTGGACAATACCAATAATCCTCTTTTGAACAAGCGGCGTAAGAAAACTGGTGTTGAAATACCAGGCGATCAACAGTAGTACAGTTTCTTGTATGTAATGGACAAATGGGTCAGACTGTTGACAGTGAATGTTTGAAAGCAGTGCACTTTGTACTAGAAGCAAGTGCTTAGGAATGAGGTTTGTGAAGTCCAGACATCACAAGAAAGTCATAACATAGACAAGAGACACGTTCATGTAGAAACTTTATTTGCATAGTAAATGCAATTGATCGAAACTTAAAAACATTTTGAACATGTGAATTTCAGGAGTTCCAGGTAAGAAGTGCATCTCACCTTTTGGGAAGAGCAGCAATAGTCTGTCTGTAATGTGTGGCAAGTGGGTCTTTCCATTTTACATCAGCACACACCTTTCAATCGCCATTTTTTATTTCATTGAAATTTTTTTTTTTTTTAATATGTATCATTTCGTAACACAAAAATATTTTTTTTATTTAAAAAAAAATCTGGAGATAGAGGCAAAATAATTCACTGGCTTAAAGACAAACGGGACATTTCTGAATAATTGTTAAGGAGTCATAACTTTTTACCTCTTGCTGCTACAAAGCTCCACCATAGCTCTTTTGAAAGCTTAAAAGCAAAAAATTTTTAAGATCAAATAGGACCTGAAAAAAAGTGTTTCTGCAGTATTTGGTTAGCCAAAAATTACTGAAGGGTTGGTAATAACAATCTAATTTTCGTACATGATAGGGAATAAAATATATAGTTGTTTCTTTATCCCCTTCACATGATATGACCCCCAATAATGACCAATTTCCCACAAAGTTCACATTTTTAAGGTCAAAAAAATAACGTGTGAGAAAGGGGTTAAAATATTTTTTTTTATTTGAAAGACAGTTTTTTTTTTTAACAGTTTTCTTACAAAACAAATTTCATCTTGTTTTGACTGGTTGGGAACTACAGGTCTCTGATTTAAAAAAAAAAAATTAGAATTGTTTACAGCGCATTGATTATTTAATTATTTTACTAACTATTAAAATAGATGCATTAAATACATTGAGTAATCTCTTCTACTGAACTTTAGTGAAACACAGGAGTTGTAAAATGTATGTACAATTACCTATCTTCTCCATAAATATAAGAAAAAAATTCATTATATTGCTTCCCAGAGTTAGTATAATTTCATAAATAAGAAACACTTAAACCAAAATTATTTTATATTAAAAAATAACCTCAGTTTTACATTAAGGTTACAATATCACAAAATAAAGAAAAATTAATGTTATTAATTGATGGACATCTCAAGGAATAGTTTCGACATGTTCTCACTCATTGCTGGTGTAATGTGACTTCATCTTCGAGCTGACCATAACTCTGTTTTTTTTTTATCCTTATCAAAAAATTTTTATGAAGCAAGAGGCATTTACGGATTGGAGAAGTGTATGGTGTACTCTTCTTCAGTGTCATAAACTTGTACATCCATAGGTGTCATGATCTGGTTGTTGACTGGCTGTTGCAAGCTAGCTTTTTAACCAACCTCTTCACAGTACCTCTTATCCCATCACATGGCTCCTCTCCATGAGCTGTTGCAAAGAAGTGCCATTCAGCCCTTATACCAAAAAACTCTCATGATGTCTTAAGTTAATGAAGTTCTTTCGGTTTTTGTATTGGGCAGATGAGCCATAAGAGAAGTATAATATTCTGGATAGGGTAGGGCAATTTTTGTTTCAGCTCTTATTAAAACTTTTTCTAAAAAGTATGAAACAATATACCTAATGTTGTGGTCTAGGTAGTTGCTAACCAAACAGAATTTTTTTGAATGTAATTTTTCATCTGCTCTCCAGTAGACCACAAATGGATGCAGTGTCGATTGTTGACGTAACCAGTGGAATGATTGAACTTTGTTTTGCATAACTCAGGAAAAATTTTCTGAAGGGTCTCGCAAGACTATAAGTTCACCATCTTTAAGACAGTCTTTCTGGTAATTAAGAAATTCTGACTGCTTATTAGCAATGAAACTATGGGCTTTAAGTTGCTTTAGCTTCTCACATAACTTTCCCACATTTACGAAGAACCAGCACACATGAAGCAAGCTCAGAACTGTCTGTTGATACCCACAGCTTGAACGAAACTAGCAGTTCATTATCTTCCTTGATAGTAGCAATTACAATTCCAAGCCAGGGCACTGTGCACATCCTGACAACATGCATGTCGCAGTTTCAGTATTGCAGACCATGAGTTTCAGCAATGCTTTGTAATAATTTTGACCTTTGATGGCAGAAAGCAAGAGCTTTACATTCTGATGATATAAGTAAATGTGAATGGAATGAGTACCAACACTACCTGTTAGGACATAGAAATTTTGCCTTAGCTGTATAAATGTATACATACTTATTTTCTTGTTTAGGTATTTTGTCATGAAAGCTGTATACAGTTCTTTAAAATCACACCAAATAAGCCTTTTCTGGATGTTTTCTTTTGCTCCAGCTGACACTCAAACTGACTAACAAATTTTCTTCCCTGGCGTCAATCTACAGTAATCATTTTGGTAAAACCCTTGTTCTGCTTTAATTGTTTCAACTTCAAGAATATTACTTGCCCTCTTGCATACTACTTTTGGAAGAACTCCTAGCTTCCTTACCAAATCACGTGTTTTGCGAGCTAAGTATTTACTTGCTCCTAATTCTTTCTGGATCCTGGTAAACGTGCAAGTTGAAAGCAGCATACTAAAAATATTTACCTTTTCTGCAGTTTTCATTCACTCCGTCAGTTTTTCTATTAATTCTTCATAATGAGTACACAGTTCGCCGTATAAATTCGTGGGGTTTCAGTATCAGATGAAGTATCTAGGTTGAATGATTTACTCAATTTACAAGTGACAGTTTGTGTAATTTGTAATTTTTAAAACTTTTTTTTTTATGGATGATTTTGCAGCAATTGTCAATTTTTTAACTTTAACAGGAGGTACACCAAGAGCATTACATGGCTTCATTCACAGAATTCACTAACACACCAACTGGCTCATAAATATCGCAGTCATCACATGGCTCACGGCATTGTTGTATTTTGGAAAAAAATTTGTAACACACGGCTTTACCAGGATTGAGTTTCAGTTGGGGATTTTTTTACATATAAATCTAAGCTTATAACTTGTAATGCCTTTGTAATCGACTTCTTGTGTGCAGAAAAGTTACCTAAAGTGGAATATCTGCAATAACTTAAAACATTAACAAGGTTCATTCTTGAAAACTCCATCATGTACTATTTAATAAACAGTTCATTAGATACATACATATGGCCTATGTAACAACATAATGCAGTTTTAATATTCAACCACTGATGAGCTTGTAAAGGATTCAAAATACCATTAATTTCTCTGTCAGAGTTCCACAGCAAACTGAATTAGCACAGAGCAGGACTGTGAATGTTCAAACTGGCACAGTTTTGTTGCTAGCTGCTGCAACACTCCATTGCCGAGATTTGTCAACACATGTACACACACGCATGCATACATGCACTCACAGAATTCAAAACACTATTTTTTCATAACAAAATATGTATACTACATTAAAAAATTGAACCTATTTCAATTCTTTTTTCATTTTCTTATATATAAAATATATTGTACTGGCAATTATCCCATGGGATTCAGCATGAAAATTCATATGCCTGTAGTTCCTGATTCAGTCAAAGTAATAGGATGAAATTTGTTTTATAAGAAAGCTGTTAAAAAATACTGTATTTTAAAACAAAAAATTATACATATATTTTACCCCTCCCACCCACATGCCCCTTCTTGACCATGAGAATAGGAACTTTGTGAAAAATTGGTGATTGTTGGGGTCAGATCTTGTGATGGGGACCATGGGCATTGTTACCTTTCCATTATTGGGGCGCGCACAAACCTTTTTAGACAGTCAATTGCTACTATTTATTATGTTATAATAAAATCAGTTAGAATTTGATAAGGCATATAATGCATGTAACATTTGATCATAATACAGCAAGTAGAAATTATTGTACTAAAACCCATAAATTAACAAACACTACATCAATAATCTGATGATATTACATAGAAACAAAAAAGTACAAAAATTAACATTAAGATAATATTGGTCCAGAAGTATTTTTTCTTGATTCAGATCCGGACACAAATATTGCAGCAATTCTTCTAACATCAACCGAGTCAAGATATAGTTGTAAACATGACACAAGGGCAACGTGGTTCTGTATTTTTTTTAGTCATTGTGGAACGGAAGTAACGTACGCATGTCTTCAGTCATATGAGAGAGAACTGAAAGTTCTCTCTGCCTCACATGGTGAGCTGGGTAAAACCAGGAGCAATCTAACAAGTTGCTCCACATTTGAAAACGAGTCGTACGTCTGCTGTCATTTGTTTAAAACACTCCGGAGCATCTTCCACACAAACTATGTTATTCAAAAACAGCTTTAGTTCCACTTGCAATGATGTGTCTATTTCAGAATATTCATTCAAATCAAAACAGTTTTCTCCAGTCGGTAATATTTGCTCAAGTTTAAGGTATTTATTTATGGAGGGTTTATCAAACAGATTTATTAGCTCACAGACTGCAGTATCTATAACTTGAAAGTACTCTGTCCTGAAGTGGTCTTCCTGAAATGAAGGTACATGATATGATGCAGGTCCTGTGAATCGTGCAGGTGGCTTTACTGGCCTTCGGCATGAGAGATGTTGCAGATCAAGTTGTTCAATCCCTTTTTTACTACGTGCAAACAAGTTCTTGAAGTAATAGTTTGGTCACATTTCCTGAAGATCATTCAACATGATTTTGAGAGACTTCATTAATCCTCCTACGGTTTTTTTTTTTTTTTTTTTTTTTTTTTTTTTTTTTTTTTTTTTTTTTTTGAGCCACTCAAGGTGAGCAATTACTTCTCTTGCCAAAACAAACCCTAAATAGGTTGTCCCATCTTGAAATGTATATAACAGTCCACTTGCCTTTTCCATTTTTTGAGCAGATAATTCATCTAAAGTCTTCAGCAGATCATATTTGCTTAACTGTCTCATCTATCTGTGACTTCCTGTGGATCCAGTGAGTAAGGCACTAGGGTTTTATTTTAACTCAAATGTTCTTTAAGGGATTATCCAAGTCTAAAGACTGCTTTGCAATGTGGGTAGATTATGAATTTTACTTTTATTGATTAACTGATCAATTTACCACCTTCATGACCCCAATCCAATGAACGTTTGACTGGTTTTGATGCTTCACATCAATCCATTATAACCAAATTAACACAGTGTGCATCACAATGCACAAACGGTGCCAATGGTTTCTTCTCTGGGAACCACTCATATTTCCAGCCCCATCGTATGTCTGCCTCAAAGGCAAGCAAGAGACAACTGTAGTCTCAATAAAATGTCCTGTATGTGACACGAGATTGTTACACCAGTTGTTGATGATGCATGGTAGAAACTTTAAAGAGCTTTCTTGAGGGTCGAAATTTCCATCCTTCCAGCGCACACTAACACTCTTTCGTTCAAGTCCTGATACATCCTGTGTGCCATCAGATATGGCAGAAAACATTAGGGAATCATTTGAACTTGATTTTTTCACACAAAATTTTGACAATTTTGTGTCCAAGAACTTCATTCTGTATTTCCGGGTGCATCATTTTCCATCTATCTTGCCGCAGCCAATTAGTCATATGGGGAATATCTAGGCTTCTTAGTTCTAAGAGCACCATAAAATTTCCTTCATTATTCAAGCGACCTCTCACAGCCAGTCCCTACCTAACAAGGTATTTCATTTAAACTTAGAATTACTAGCAAACATTCAGAAGCTATTTTTTCCTTAGCTGCTTTGTATATTGACAATTGAGTTTCTAAGGGTGCTTTCATCTGTTGAAAACTCAAAACAGCTTGGCTATGTGATGAATACTTTTGATGGGTTTTAAACTTCTCAATTGCTTTTTACCAGTTTTTATAAAGCCTTTTCTTATGAAAGTGTAGTTTATTTTCATTGCTAAATTCTTTTCTGGACACAAATGAGCATATCAATGACAAAAGAAACAGCAAATTCCATGAATACAGTTGATTACATGCTACCATGTGAAGTCTCTATACAAACCTTGTTTGAATTGTAAGGTTGCTGCCTTTCAGTTTTCGAATAGGAAATCCATCAGGCACAACCTTTGTCTGGTTACAATCAAGAGAAACACACACCTGTAGAAGAGTGGTACTATCTTCTTCTAGATGTAACATTGTGGAATGGCACTGGCTTAATAATAGATAATTAGAACTAGAAAAACCACTCTTAGTAAGTTGCAATTCAGTGCTTGTATTTTTACCACCGTCACTAGTTTCTGCCGATTTCTTCTCTGGAGGGCGGAAAAAGTCTGAGTCAGACTCAGAGGACATCGTATTTGCTGCAACCCATTTATTTTTAATTAAAAACATCAATTTTATTGTCACTGCCAATGTTTATACAGATTATATTTATTTACCATTCATTAAAATAAAATATTATTATTTTTAAAACATGCGTGCACATTTTTTACACTAAGTAGTGAATAAATATGCACATATTAACAAATTACTTGCACAAAGTAAACACAAACAAGAAGAGATGAAGAGATAGCGTAGAAGCTCTATATAGAACATGGTTTATCTGTCTTCCTACATTGTGTGGTTTTTTTTATTTTATCCTCTTTGTATTTATGAAACTCGCAGTCTATAAGTTCTGGCATATGAGACCTTGTATTGTTTTACTTTGTTACCGTTTCCATTTTTTGCCTTTCTAGCAGCCATCTTTGCAAGTGAAACGGGCAAAGTCACAATATTGTGGCCTTGCCTGGGGGGGGTGGGGGTGGAAGGATGCTGCCACTATCAGCTATCTTGACTGCTTGCTGTGTCGCCTGTTGCCTGGTGAATACTGACACTCTCACAGTTCAACAGATAAGCAGATAAATACTGAATCTTATTACAACACTGAAAGGGAAATCCAGCTCTTGCCAATGAAGCAGTTGTAAATAACTCTTAAGGTTGTGATACGAGAAAGGTTTATTGTTTGAAGTGCATGTATCTGATTATCCTCATATTATTTTATGATAATTTACTGTGTGTTATTTTATTCAATTTTTTCATTATAACTGTTAAATTAAGATATTGTACTGCTGGCCAAATCATTGGGGGGGAGGGCGTGTCCCCCCACTAACGATGTCCATGATGGGGATGAAGAAACAACTTAATATTTTATTCCGTTAGTGGTACTCATGTTTGCCTACTATGCATAAAAAATTAGATTATCAACCATGCAGGAATTTTTGGCTAATCAAATACTGCAGAAAGTGGTTTTTTCAGGGCCTATTCAGTCATAAAAAAATTTCACTGTGAAGATATTTAAGCATTTTAAAGCGCTATGGTGGAGCTTTGTAGTTGCAATAGAAAAAAGTTATAAGTCCTTAAAATGTCAAATTTTTTTTGTACCAGTTATGTGTTCTGGAAGGGTGAGATATATTCCGTAAGAAATTTCAATGAAGTAAAAAAATTGTGATGCAAAAAATTTCTTCTAGAATGTGCGGAATTAAAATGGAATGAAATTCCACTTGTGGAATTCATTGCCCAAAAATTGTGCTTATCTTGGTAACTATTCATGATGACTTAGTTCTAAATGCAATAGTTAACTACAGTACTTATTACAGGGTTTTTGAAGTAGCCTTATTCTTTCATTTTCAATTTTCATTATAATTTTGTAAGATTTTATATTTTGACCAGATTTAGTCTCGCCTTTCTAAATCATTATAGCAGTAGTGCTGCCCTTGCTCACAAAGTTTTGTAATTCAATATAATGCAAGAGTGGACTGTACTTTGTAAAAAATTGTAACCAGTACACACTTTGCTGGAGAAAGAATGCTAATAATGTGTCACATTGTCATAAGGACAGCTAAGTTTTACATCAAAAATTCTGGTATTGTTGTATAATGTTATGATATGAATTAGTTATGATAATTTAGGTATGTTCCTTATTATTTAAAATACAATGAAACAGAAATAAAGATTGATTACTGTGCAGTAACTACAAAGTTGTGAAATATACATGTGTGTTGGATTTTAGTAGACGAGATACACGAAATACTTAAAAACTTACCCCATTTTACATGTTACTTAAAAGTGTGCAAGTCTGTGAATATATCTCATTTCTGCAATCCAACACAATATGCTGACAATTTTATACTAAAATGTGGCATGACTATCTTGCGGCATGTACAAAATGTATGTATTTATGTGAGAAATAAATGAGGTGTAGACAGTATATAACACAAAAATCTATGTAAATGTTTATGGCATTTCACATGGTTTTTCTAAACTGTGACTTGTGAAGCAGTACAAAAATTCTAGCATAGCTGTTAGTGTCCACAACGCTTGGCATTCAAAGTACATTGAATGTCGGAAATAAAATGGGCGTTTCATCATACTCCAGTTATGTATTTATTACATATGGAAATACAGAATGAAGTGAAATAGGCTGGTGAACTTTGGAACAATTTAACGTTGGAAATATATTTTAATAGATTTTTTTTTTTTAATTTAATTGTTCACATCTCATCTTTCCACGTAAAACCATACATCCTCTATAAGGAATAATGTTGTGTAAGGAATAATGTTGTGTTTACAAATTTGTTTATATTTGCTAAAATCCTATGAGAAAGTACACATTTCACCTTTTGTTTTGAATGTAAAAAATAAAAAAAAGTTCAAATTTTTAGAATTTTCTTAATTAACTGTGTCCATTGATTTCTACTTCACTTTATGCTGTTCTTATTGATCTAATATATTTTGTTACTGCCATTTGTTGGAGGAATAAAACATAATTCATGAATAAAGTTTTGACATCTATTGGCACAGAGCTGTAATTTTACAAGGAGTCTTATATAATATTGCTTGATTCACGTGTACATCTTAACAAAAGAAATTTTTTTGAGAATGGACTGGTAGGTGATGAAATTGTCTAAAAATGGGAATAGGTTTTGACAATAAAATAGAGCTGCCTGCCATATAAGGGTAGGCATCCTCAAGCAGAATACCTTTCAACGGAAGAAAAATAAAATTATATAAAAATTCCCAAAATAAATACCATAGGAGGCTGGCAAACATTTGTTGTATCGTATGTTTTCGCATAATAATTATTGGATTTTCAAACTATCAAAGCCCTTATCGCTTTTTCTATATTGGTTACATCCACTCTCATTATTTACACATATTAAATCAGTCTATTGCCATAATTTTAAATGTCTGTCACTCATACATCCAGTTCAATAGTCTTGCCTATCAGTATCGCTCTCCACAATACCAACGCTTGCAGTCTGCAGACTTCACTCTCGCTGGTCACTTTCATTGCCACTCATGACTTTACTACTCGTCACGTTACATCTTGTTATGTTACATCTCGTCACTTTAGTACTTGTCATGTTGCTGGCTCTTTGCGTTGTCTTTGCACACCTAGTTCGTACGGTCGCGTGACTGGCGCTTAAGCCGGCACCACTAGATGCCCATTTCCGTACCAGTTTTCTTACACATTTTTTGTTAGCATTTCTGCTCCCATGTAGGTTACAATTCAGTCCCCTCTGACGTGGTCTGGCTCTGGGTATAGCAGTTTTCGTACCGATTGGCATGCACTAAACAATAATAGAATGTGTGTTAAATTTCTGCTGTACCCACAGAGCTATAACAGACAATAGGGTGGATACCTGAGTAACAACCTCAAGCCATAAGTGTCCTTTTATAAAAAGATACGGGTTCTGTGAAACGTATTTTTGTACAAAATGGGACTATCCAAGCTTAAATTAAGGGAAACATTTCAAATAACTTGCACTATCATAATAAAACAATAAACACAACTTTAAAAAAATATGCGAAAGCTGTGGATTTATGTCACCTCTTACAAGGCCATGGCATAGAATGTGTGTGTAGTTCAGTGGGTTGGTGAATGGTTCAGCATTGTCTAGCTAATTTATACGATACATTATTGCTGTTTATAACTTATGTGCTTGTCAGAAAACATTTACTTCTAGAATCTGTTTGTCTAAAAGTAATAATATGCAAATAACTGCACAGTGCAATTGACTGGTTTAGGTTGTTTGCTAATCAAATTGCTTGGTTTTAAAGTAGATAATTTGAGCTGTGTAACATGAATAATTTTAACACGCACATAAAAGCCTTATTGTTAGTATTTTGACATTTGTGTCTTCTTTTGGCCTTCTAACCGTAAAAGCTTGTATAATTATGGAAAGCATGAGATTGATTGTTGTGCTTGTTGGATCAAAATATTTAAATAATTTCCAAATGTTTTAACTAGTGGCGTAAATGTTCATTGTACATCAATACGAATACCTTGTTTTCCATACATAAGTATTACCATTACTTGTATAATTTTCCATATATTTATAGTACTCATACTCAGAAATGTAATACATGCAGTCTTCAGGAGAAAAAAACAGTAAACAATCTTCGTAACTTTTTAAAAGCACCACAAAGGGCCTACATATAAGATTTGATTATGTTTGTACCCCTGCCAACTGCAGACTGTCTGTCATTTGCGAGTTGTTTTGCCTGCCATTTTCAATTTTCTGTTAGAACTTTAGGTAGCATGTGGGTATGAACAGATGCATTCTTTCTTCTCATCAGCTACGGAAACTTTTATGCCTTCTGTTGTGCCCATGGGTAAAACAGAAAGTAGCAGACATTATGTATTGTGTAGGGCCGGCTTTAAGATTGCACAACCCTCCAAACTCTAGATGCTTGACTTGGAGGCTCGTGAGGGGCCGCCTTGGTGTAGTGCTCACACGACTTGCCTCCTGCCTAGACAAACAGGTTTAATTCCCAGCGGGATTTCTCTTAAATTTTTGCACGTGGGAATCGTGCCAAACGAAGCTGCAGTTCGCTGGTTTTCTCTAGGACCCTCCGTTCCTTCCTCCCTTACATTCCAGTGCTACTCCATACTCACTCACTTCACCCTAATCATCTCTCAAGGCTTCATTGTTAAGAGCTGCCCTAATCTCGCCACTCCACTTGGAGGCCTGTCATTGCTCAAGTTGTCTCACTGGCCCGATCTAGATAGTTGCTCCCCAAGTTATGTCAAGAGATAGCCACTTGCAGTGACCAGAACATTTCATGCATTGGTACCCCCAGACATCCAATTCACTCAAAAGTCAGCATGCGCGAATCCCAACAGGCTTACTTTTGTAAATCTCAGATTGCTCCTCTGGTCACTAGCCTTACTTGACAGACTTCTTCGATCACTCGAGCGAGACAAAGCTAGGGGAATGATGCAGAGCAGCAAGCACGTAATAGTACTGTGAATAATACTCTTTAAGGCGTTTTTATGCTGCTCTGCAGTTTAATAACAATGTGGTTTGCTTCACTCCAAATGATGTCTGGTATTAGTGCATGTGATCAGTGGCTTCCCGGCATTGGCATCATCATGAAAACCACATACTATCACATTCCAATAAAATGTTATAATTTGCCTCTGTACATGAGCTGCAGGTGAAGCCCTTCACAGTTGACATTACAGTTTGGCAGTTGGTTTGCATAACACGATTTTGCCAGTCCCAGTTAGTTTCTGGGGACTGTAGAGAAATTGTGGGGCCATTACTGTCATGAAATTCCCATTCGATAACGTCAGAAGTGAAATAAGGCACATTAATAACTGGTGAAAATTCTCTCTAATGGGATGTCCAAATATATGGATGCTTACAATTGTGTTCTTTTTAAATGTACAAACTACTTCCTGCAACTCATGACAGCAAAAATGTGTATTTTCAGGCATTTGTGTATTTGCTTATATAACATCCTTCTTGGCAAGTTCACTGAGAGCAAAGAGATGTCTCATGAGTTTTGGCTATTTAGTTTAGTTATAATATAGAACTGATGCTTCGTGAAAAGTTTTTTCATGTGACCAAAATTTAATTCTTACTAAATGTCTCTTATCTAGGCAGATGTTATGTAAACAAAAAATACAAGAATTATTTGGAGCAGCTGTTGGTGTATAAATACGATCCTACAAACTAACAACAGGTATTGCAGGTTCTACAAAAAAAAAATGTGTAAACCAAGGAACACGGCCAGTAGATATACACAAATGGGCACCTTTTATAAAAGTGTCATATTATATTCAACCGTATGTGTCTCATATTACTGAATCACATGTGATATGATTAAATGTTGTACAAAAAGAAGATAAATAGTCTGTGGCAGGACTTAATTTTTTTTGTGTGAACTTCTGGATCACAGAAACTTTATGGCTAAAAAGAACACATTTCTGTGTCTGTGTCATTTCTTAAAGAAATCCCAAAAAAAAATAAGTGTAGAAGAAAATTAAATTATACGCGAGATAAAGCCTCCATATTTGAGAAATTTAAATGAAAAACCAGAAATATGTTTTTTACAGAATGAAGACATTAAGCTCATGAGCAAGGCCTTCGAATGAAATAAAAATATGAGAATAGGAAGTAAGCCACATATTAAAATTCAAACTTGGAGATTTAACCGAAACATAATTATGACTCTGCTTCCAATTCTTAATTTAATAAGTAAGAAATTCATTCACACTACACTTTATAATGCACACATTAATTACCATGGTCAATAGCTTCAGCATGCTATTGCAGCTTCAACACAGTCATCATTATGCCCAAGACTTATGTTATGGTGGTAACTGAAGAAGTGGGCATGTCCATGCTGAGACATTGTCCATCTGGCCAGGCAGGAGTGCACACAGTGCAGGCGTGGATGAGAAGGTAAGAATAAAGGGGAAACTGAAGAAGTGGGCGTGTCCATGCTGAGACATTGTCCATCTAGACAGGCAGGAGTGCACACAGTGCAGGCGTGGATGAGAAGGTATGAATAAAGGGGAAACTGAAGAAGTGGGCGTGTCCATGCTGAGACATTGTCCATCTAGACAGGCAGGAGTGCACACAGTGCAGGCGTGGATGAGAAGGTAAGAATAAAGGGGAAACTGAAGAAGTGGGCGTGTCCATGCTGAGACATTGTCCGTCTGGCCAGGCAGGAGTGCACACAGTGCAGGCGTTGATGAGAAGGTAAGAATAAAGGGGAAACTGAAGAAGTGGGCGTGTCCATGCTGAGACATTGTCCATCTAGACAGGCAGGAGTGCACACAGTGCAGGCGTGGATGAGAAGGTATGAATAAAGGGGAAACTGAAGAAGTGGGCGTGTCCATGCAGAGACATTGTCCGTCTGGCCAGGCAGGAGTGCACACAGTGCAGGCGTGGATGAGAAGGTATGAATAAAGGGGAATTAATAGAGAAGGAAACTGAAGAAGTGGGCGTGTCCATGCAGAGACATTGTCCGTCTGGCCAGGCAGGAGTGCACACAGTGCAGACGTGGATGAGAAGGTATGAATAAAGGGGAAACTGAAGAAGTGGGCGTGTCCATGCAGAGACATTGTCCATCTAGACAGGCAGGAGTGCACACAGTGCAGGCGTGGATGAGAAGGTATGAATAAAGGGGAAACTGAAGAAGTGGGCGTGTCCATGCAGAGACATTGTCCATCTGGCCAGGCAGGAGTGCACACAGTGCAGGCGTGGATGAGAAGGTAAGAATAAAGGGGAAACTGAAGAAGAGTGGCATGTCCATGCTGAGACATTGTCCATCTAGACAGGCAGGAGTGCACACAGTGCAGGCGTGGATGAGAAGGTATGAATAAAGGGGAAACTGAAGAAGTGGGCGTGTCCATGCAGAGACATTGTCCGTCTGGCCAGGCAGGAGTGCACACAGTGCAGGCGTTGATGAGAAGGTAAGAATAAAGGGGAAACTGAAGAAGTGGGCGTGTCCATGCTGAGACATTGTCCATCTAGACAGGCAGGAGTGCACACAGTGCAGGCGTGGATGAGAAGGTATGAATAAAGGGGAAACTGAAGAAGTGGGCGTGTCCATGCAGAGACATTGTCCGTCTGGCCAGGCAGGAGTGCACACAGTGCAGGCGTTGATGAGAAGGTATGAATAAAGGGAATTAATAGAGAAGGAAACTGAAGAAGTGGGCGTGTCCATGCAGAGACATTGTCCGTCTGGCCAGGCAGGAGTGCACACAGTGCAGACGTGGATGAGAAGGTATGAATAAAGGGGAATTAATAGAGAAGGAAACTGAAGAAGTGGGCGTGTCCATGCAGAGACATTGTCCGTCTGACCAGGCTGGAGTGCACACAGTGCAGGCGTTGATGAGAAGGTATGAATAAAGGGGAATTAATAGAGAAGGAAACTGAAGAAGTGGGCGTGTCCATGCTGAGACATTCTCTATCTGGCCAGGCAGGAGTGCACACTGCAGGCGTGGATGAGAAGGTAGGAATAAAGGGGAAACTGAAGAAGTGGGCGTGTCCATGCAGAGACATTGTCCGTCTGGCCAGGCAGGAGTGCACACAGTGCAGGCGTTGATGAGAAGGTATGAATAAAGGGGAATTAATAGAGAAGGAAACTGAAGAAGTGGGCGTGTCCATGCTGAGACATTGTCCATCTGGCCAGGCAGGAGTGCACACAGTGCAGGCGTGGATGAGAAGGTAAGAATAAAGGGGAAACTGAAGAAGTGGGCGTGTCCATGCAGAGACATTGTCCGTCTGGCCAGGCAGGAGTGCACACAGTGCAGGCGTTGATGAGAAGGTATGAATAAAGGGGAATTAATAGAGAAGGAAACTGAAGAAGTGGGCGTGTCCATGCTGAGACATTGTCCGTCTGGCCAGGCAGGAGTGCACACAGTGCAGGCGTTGATGAGAAGGTATGAATAAAGGGGAATTAATAGAGAAGGAAACTGAAGAAGTGGGCGTGTCCATGCTGAGACATTCTCTATCTGGCCAGGCAGGAGTGCACACTGCAGGCGTGGATGAGAAGGTAGGAATAAAGGGGAATTAATAGAGATGGAAACTGAAGAAGTGGGCGTGTCCATGCTGAGACATTGTCCGTCTGACCAGGCTGGAGTGCACACAGTGCAGGCATGGATGAGAAGGTAAGAATAAAGGGGAAACTGAAGAAGTGGGCATGTCCATGCTGAGACATTGTCCATCTAGACAGGCAGGAGTGCACACAGTGCAGGCGTGGATGAGAAGGTAGGAATAAAGGGGAAACTGAAGAAGTGGGCGTGTCCATGCAGAGACATTGTCCGTCTGGCCAGGCAGGAGTGCACACAGTGCAGGCGTTGATGAGAAGGTATGAATAAAGGGAATTAATAGAGAAGGAAACTGAAGAAGTGGGCGTGTCCATGCTGAGACATTGTCCATCTGGCCAGGCAGGAGTGCACACAGTGCAGTCGTGGATGAGAAGGTAAGAATAAAGGGGAAACTGAAGAAGTGGGCGTGTCCATGCAGAGACATTGTCCGTCTGGCCAGGCAGGAGTGCACACAGTGCAGGCGTTGATGAGAAGGTATGAATAAAGGGGAATTAATAGAGAAGGAAACTGAAGAAGTGGGTCGTGTCCATGCTGAGACATTCTCTATCTGGCCAGGCAGGAGTGCACACTGCAGGCGTGGATGAGAAGGTAGGAATAAAGGGGAATTAATAGAGATGGAAACTGAAGAAGTGGGCGTGTCCATGCTGAGACATTGTCCGTCTGACCAGGCTGGAGTGCACACAGTGCAGGCATGGATGAGAAGGTAAGAATAAAGGGGAAACTGAAGAAGTGGGCATGTCCATGCTGAGACATTGTCCATCTAGACAGGCAGGAGTGCACACAGTGCAGGCGTGGATGAGAAGGTAGGAATAAAGGGGAAACTGAAGAAGTGGGCATGTCCATGCTGAGACATTGTCCGTCTGACCAGGCTGGAGTGCACACAGTGCAGGCATGGATGAGAAGGTAAGAATAAAGGGGAAACTGAAGAAGTGGGCGTGTCCATGCAGAGACATTGTCCGTCTGGCCAGGCAGGAGTTCACACAGTGCAGGCGTTGATGAGAAGGTATGAATAAAGGGGAATTAGTAGAGAAGGAAACTGAAGAAGTGGGCGTGTCCATGCAGACACATTGTCCGTCTGGCCAGGAGTGCACACAGTGCAGGCATGGATGAGAAGGTAAGAATAAAGGGGAAACTGAAGAAGTGGGCATGTCCATGCTGAGACATTGTCCATCTAGACAGGCAGGAGTGCACACAGTGCAGGCGTGGATGAGAAGGTAAGAATAAAGGGGAAACTGAAGAAGTGGGCGTGTCCATGCAGACACATTGTCCGTCTGGCCAGGAGTGCACACAGTGCAGGCGTGGATGAGAAGGTAAGAATAAAGGGGAAACTGAAGAAGTGGGCGTGTCCATGCAGAGACATTGTCCGTCTGGCCAGGAGTGCACACAGTGCAGACGTGGATGAGAAGGTTATTAATAAAGGGGAAACTGAAGAAGTGGGCATGTCCATGTTGAGACATTGTCCGTCTGGCCAGGCAGGAGTTCACACAGTGCAGGCTTGGATGAGAAGGTAAGAATAAAGGGGAAACTGAAGAAGTGGGCATGTCCATGCTGAGACATTGTCCATCTAGACAGGCAGGAGTGCACACAGTGCAGGCGTGGATGAGAAGGTAGGAATAAAGGGGAAACTGAAGAAGTGGGCATGTCCATGTTGAGACATTGTCCGTCTGGCCAGGAGTGCACACAGTGCAGGCGTGGATGAGAAGGTAGGAATAAAGGGGAAACTGAAGAAGTGGGCGTGTCCATGCAGAGACATTGTCCGTCTGGCCAGGCAGGAGTGCACACAGTGCAGACGTGGATGAGAAGGTAGGAATAAAGGGGAAACAGCAGAGAAGGAATCTGATAAGAATGAGAATTTCTTCATTTAAATAACATTGTTAAAACATGTACGATAATCCTACAGGCATAAATCTTTTCATTGTGCAGTAATTAAGACAAATAATTTTTGCACACAAATGTTTAAGAATTCTTTAATTCTTTTGTTTGTTTGCAATGATTAATTAATATAAATGCTAGTGTGTTGTTTCATTGTTTTAATTGTTAGACTAAAAATATGAATATTTTTGGCAAGTAAAACCTTATTACAGATGTTTTTTAGTTTGGTTTCTAAATTGTTTATTTTAGCTCAGGACTTGACTTAATTAAGTAAATTGTTTTCATTACTTCTGTCACAATCAGTTATTAAATGTGATAAATTAAATGCAAAAACCCTGCATTATAATTTTTTTCGCTCCTTACGTAGCCATGTTCCAGATGTCATGTTTTGAAACATAGTAATCCGTAATAATGTGCTCAGAAGTAGAGGGAAAATATTACATTTCTAATTTTTTAAGTTTTGTGAGCTTTCCTTGATGGGAAGAATAGATATAACTACCATATTTACCAAAATGTAGGACGACCTGGAATATAAAATTCCCAATTTTCTACTTTGGTGTGCAGGAATTATTTGAATTTTTTAGTAAAATTTCTTGTAATGAAATGTTATTGTAGTCAAACATTGACCATCACTTGCTACTAAGCAAAAATATGGGATTCTGGTTGAACGGATTCTTTATGCATCATTTCTGTAATTTTACACAGAGATTGATTTGCATCAGCCGTCATTTTATAATCCTTGCCTCATCATCCAATGTTATGTGAATGGTTTAATCATAAAAAGCCACTCAGTCTTCATGTTCAACTACCTTGGGCAGTATTGTCCAATTCCAACTTACTTGAAAATAACGCACTTAGCCATATAGTTATTCATAACTGTTTTTATGTGGCAGTCTGTAAGCCACCATGTATAGGCACATAGGTTTGTTGGCAGTGTTTTATGCATTAATCTGAAACCCATAATCTGGTTGCAGAGTTTTATACGCGCACGTGTGTATGTGTGTAAAAAACTTGCCAACCTGAACGATTTTTCCGAAAAATGTACGGAAATCATGCCCTTTCTACGATTTAAGGGAAAAGCCTTGATTTTTTTCCCGAATTCCGGCACAGAAAAAATTTCGAGTGAATATTTACCAGAGACGGGACATTCTATTCTTCGATACCTCGATAACGAGGAGTATCGAAAATTTGTATTGTGTTGTGCGTATCGATACATTTGTTCGATGCGTGAAATATCGACACGTGAATGGGAGTGTCCGCCATTTTCCCAATTGTTTGTAAGAAACCGTGTTTTCGTTCTGTAGTTGAGTTTACAAGTTTCGGAAAGCTGGCGAAATGTCTTATTTATTTAATGAATCAGCTGATTATGTTGCATCATTGGCAGAGAAACATGTAATATTAATTTAACAGAACAACATGTATTCAGGAGTTACAAACAGTAAGTCGGTGTGTATTGTAAATAATGTATTTTGAAATGTACGTGTCCTAGAAAGCCATTATTTGAGCTGTTTTACAGTGCAAAAGTAGGCCTAACACGTTTATTGTATGGAAAATTAACTTCGCCAAAAATAATTACGTCTCATTCAAATTGTAACTACATATTTATCGTGTTTTCTTTCGGTGAGGTTAAAACTTGACAGGTGTTATAATAATTAGAAGCTGTGACGTGTGTCATGTTTGTTTTTACTTTAAAAACATGTGAATAAAATTATTTTTAAAAAACAAATATGCCTAGGCCTAACTACATAAATTTACAAGGCATTTTTTAAAAAGCAAGTAAGTGTTGTGCTTTGTTTATATATTCCGCAACTACTTTTTTTAAAAGTCGTTATTGCATTATTATTTATATTCTTATTTATTAACGTATTCATAGCGTTTGAGTGGTAATTATAGAAGTATTATGTCCGTTTTAGGCATTAAATGTAGATAAAAATATATTTCACTGTTAATGTAATAATGCATTGCTGCAAGTGCTAAAAAAAAATAGTCATTGTCGACAACGTCTCAGTTGATGCCGACCAAATCAAATTTTCGACTTCCATTCAAACAAAGTGTAATTAAAAATGATAGTCTCGTAAGAAGAGTTGCAAAACGATGACGTCTCATGAAAGACATTAAACTAAAGTATAGCCCAACCCCATCTGATCCACTGACAAAAAAATTCATGGAGGCCCAGCAGTATGACTCAGCCATAACAGAAACAAGGTAGGTTGGAATGGTAACCTACATTGATCACAGCATTTGTTTCACTCATTGCTTTCTTCATAGGCAAACAACTGTTTAACAAGGATACATTGCGGCCGCACTACATTTCTAAAATTTAAAATTTAGTGATCTTGTGTTTGGTATTCAGAATGAAAGTACATATTTCAATTTTTTTTAAGTGCGATTTGTGTTCACAACCAGTATTTAATATTTATTCTACGTGTTTTGTGTGTGTACAATATGTGAAAACTACAAAAACAAAACCACAAACAAAATAGTAAATCTTACTTCAGGTAGTGGTAGAATTGCTATTGTTGTTTTTCATCCGGCGATAAATAATCTCCACGTTTCCTCTATCTGACAATCCAGAAAAAAAAAGAATGCTTGTTTTTCTGAATAAAAATTTGTAATCTTTCTTAGTTAGAAAATTGGCATGTGAGTATATGCACATTTTTGATATACTAGTTAATTTTAAATGTCATTTTAAAATTTTAATCATTGTAGAATAGGGGTTTTGTGTATTACAAAGTGAATTCTCAATACTTGTATAGCATGGAAGTTATCTGAAATTAATGTATATTTCAGCCAAGGCAAAGAATAAGTATATTTTTGGCTTTGAATCAACAAAATGTGTTTGCTTAGTATAAGTCTTGTGTGTGATAAATCATAGTTTCTGGCCTAAAACACTGAACAAACATTAGATTATATTAAATTTTCATTGTGAAATTATGGAAATTTTATTACTTGAAATTACATGTGAATGATAAGAAAATTAGTGAATGTGAAATTGCCACAGGCAGTTTACGTGTGTTTTAATAGTTTTTATCCATTGTACTGATTGAAAACTTTAAAAGTTGGCAAGTCTGTTTGTTTATATATATATATATATATATATATATATATATATATATATAATATATATTAATCTTCATTTACGTAACAAATAAAAAGGTTATGAATCTCTACTTAAGTTGATATTATTTTTCAAATACACACTAAAATATCAGCAAATAATATTGTGAAATACTGCGGCAGCATGTGACTCAAAAATTACAGACGCTGTAATAACTTATTCCGCTCTCTCTGCCCGTGCTCCAGTAAAGGTAAATAGAATGAACCACAAAATAATATATATAACAGTTTCAAAAGCAAATTCCCTACATTTACCGCTAAACACTATGTATCTATAATATTCACAAATAATAAATATTAAGTGGATACATATGTTCAATATTGTTACGCACGTGGCCTCTCGCATAAGGTGTGTACAGTCCGGCACCGTGGGAGGGGGGCCTGACCCACCTCGACCGCCCTTTCAACCCAAGCGGTTTGTTCTGGGTGGCCAGCATCCAAGGCGAATGATAAACAGCTGACCTGGCTGGTGTCCCAGGCCTTCCTCCCCCCTGCTGGAAAAGCCAACAACTTTGGAGGATGCCCAAGAATAAACTGGGAACTAGGATCCTTGGTGTAATGCAGCAGTTAGAGGAATTATTGGGTTTTGGCATACGATCCTGTAAATATTGCAGTGCCCCTATGGTCAGGAGTCTAGGTAGAAGCCTTCTGGCTGAGTGCAGTAACCAGGACATCGGTGAAGAGGACGGGCGACAATGGATGATTGCGATACAATGGCAGACGAGGTGTTAATGGTGTGAACAAATGAGAGGGCATGAAACCCAACAAGTGAAGACTACTGTGCATATAGGTACTTCGAGAACGCTTAGAACGTTGCAGACGTGGGACCTGGACTGAACTGAAGTGGGACTGTATTAACATGTGAGACAGACTTAATTGTAAATATTGAAGTTGTAATATATGGAAATATAATTTATAAAGTAATTCAATAGGTTTTGATATATTGTTTATTGGGACTGATTATAATATGTTAATTACATTAATTTCTTCGAGGTAATTTTAAATTGTTTTGATTGAACTCATTAACTGTAAATAGCAATTGGTAGAAACTTATTGTTATACATTGAGTCAAAAGAGTTTTGTCTGTAGTTATTGTAAATAAAATGAGGAAATTATAAGTAATTATTTTATTTAATGAAGACTGCCATCCTTGAATGAACCTGATTTAGCCCACTGACTTTTGAGAAATTGTAACACTGGTGTCACAAGTGGGATGGAGGCATTTTATTTAAATACAATAATTGTAATTTAGATTACAGTTGTATATTAATGGGTAGTATAATTTTGTAATAACAGGTCCAGGAATTGTTTAGGCATTTATTTGTAAATGCCGACTAGGAAAATGTCAGCGGAAATGGAAGCCCTCTGTGTTTTGATCAAAGGACTGGGTAGCTGAATTGCTAGTGTTGTAGGTAGTGTTAATGAAAATATAAATAGTGTTGTAGATAGTATAAACGATAATCTAAATCACCAAATTATTAGTATTTGTGAATTAGTAGGTAAGAAAATTGACAACGTTTGCGAAGTGGTTGATAAACTGGATAAGGATGTAGACAGTGTGAACAAAAATGTGGATATTAAAATAGACTGTGTTAATGAGAATATAGACTGAAAGCTAGAATGTGTAAGCGAATTAGTGAACAAGAAAATTGACAGTGTATGTGAGAGAATGAACAGTGTGAATTAAAGGATGTATAGTATTGAGCAGGAAATAAAATGGGAAGTAAGTGCCCTCAAGAAGGAATGGCAATAATTCTTGCAGCAGCAGGGGAGAAGACATGCAGTTGCTGAAGAGGAGCTGAGATCTACCACCACCAAGCCATTGAATGTGGGTAGCAAGGATAAGGTAGTGGTCGCAGCTAATACAGCCACCAGAGGAGATGCCCAGCTGTTCTGCAGTGTGGGTACGCCTCAGTCGGGGGTGGGTAAAGGCATCACAATAAAACCCATCCCCTACGATGGACAAACACATTGGCGCGAATATTGGCACCAAGTTTGATACTGTTGCTGCCCTGAATGGCTGACGTGGCGAGCAGCAGGCATACTACCTGGCGACTGTACTGAGGAGACCTGAACTGAGCATATTGCAGTCCCTGCCAGGACGACGTTGACTGGAGTACTCCGCGTCGACTTCGGAGTAGCGATTCCGAGACAGATGCCTGCGACATGCCCACCATGCCCAACTGCAAGGCCACATCCAGTGACATGGGGAACCATTGCAGGAGCTATGGCAGGACATTATGAGGCTGTCACACATTTCTGAAGGGGTACTCTGAGGAGGCACGCAACGACATGGCATTCCACATTTTTGTGGGTGCTTATTGATGTGGAAGTGCGTTGAGCTATACGCCGAGCATCGCCATACAGCATGCAGGATGCCCTGGCCCGAGTATTGGAGGTGGAATCAGCAAAGCAGGAACCAACATTCCAGCATGCAGTACAGGCAGCTACACTGTGTGATGTCAATGGAGATACATCCTGGCATATTGAGGAAGTTGGCGGCTGCAGTGAAAGACATCGCTGCCAGAGTTTGTGCTAGAAAATTCAGTTTTTGTCCATATAAGCATCGGAAATCTTGGGAGTGTTGTAGCAGGCTCCAGGGGGGCCCGAACACCAGAACTTGGAAGTTAACCTTGCATGTACTTTGGATTTCAATAGCGGTCCCCTATTTTGATAACACCTCTGAGTTACCTAGTGACGAGAGAGTATAAAAGCGAGAGCCATGCTCCCCCTCCCCCACTGGTAGACGACGTGTGAGGCGACAATCTTTAGTGTAAGTGAGACACACAAGCACGCTGAGGACCGGGGAGCTCTGGGCCATTTACCAGATACGTCTTGCTGGTAAGTATATGTTTGGCTAGGCGGTAGGGTGGCATTCTCTTTATCGAGGCCCTGTAATTAAATATCACGTGGCAAGACTAGAGTCTATTGCGAAGCTATATTCTTGTATCCATTTAATTAATTGTTAACTTGTTCGTGTAGCTGTATATCCTGTATTATATTAGTAAGGCAGTTCACAGTTTTGTATAGTTGTAACCTCTCATGTTAAAGTATAATATCGTCGGACGGAGTAAAGTAAAGTTAGTAGATTGTGGAGGGAGATATTGTAAGAGTGTTTCAAGTATTGTGTTATGTTCAGTTAAGAGTTGTAATTAATATGTTTGGTAGAATCTCCTCTTTCATTAACTGTCACTAGCAGTTATTAGTCCCCTGTATGATCATGGCCTACTAGATAAAGTGTTGTGAAGAGAGGAGGATTGAGAGTAGCAGGAATAGTAGTATATTATTAGTGATAGGTAGGCAGGAGCGTAACAGTGTGGCTAGACAGGACACTTGAGAATCCAGTGCCTGCAAAAAAACAGTAGGACCTGGCAACCAGACAGGAATACAACCGAGAGCTTATTGAGAAAACTGGAGGCAGTGGTAGGGGAAATTCTGAACTCTGTATAAGCAGCGACATCTATCCCTCATCAACGGAGGTGCCGAGAATGCTGGAGCTGTGTAAAGGAGGGACACTTTAAGAGCCTGATGTCCAACGATGCTACCTGAGACTAGTCCTCGAAGAACCTGCCAAAGTACAGCTGCACCAATAATCGGTACTGGCAGCATCTTATCTGAGGGAACAAAGAAAGATCGCTATATGGTGGTATGAAGAACAAGTATACTGTAGTTGGACCACTTAAGGAGTCGCCCTGCAATTAACACAGGCGAGAAGATAAGTCCAGTTAACAGGCGAAGCTGCACATGTGCATCTTTGGGAGAAGGAAGACAGCCAGGGGGCAGGAGACAAGGATATCCCAATGTCTACTGGCATCAAGAGGAACACTCGGAGTGATCTGAGAGTTGCAGGCAACACATTCAGGTAAGGTTGGCTAGTGTGGCTGTAAATGGAAAAACCTTTAAGGTAACACATCTGAATGCCAAGGATTTTGGGGATCCCCTTGCCAAATTTTGGAGGAAGTAAGTTATACTTCCTTCCAGATCTGTCACTGGGACTCCTTCAAAGAAAAGAATAAGGTTGTACACATTGACCGACTGGTGCTCTACAAAGATCCAGATGTTCGAGAGATTCTGTTCAGGGCGAGCAGACGTAAGGAGGGGTCAATGCGATGTCAAGGCCTCTTGCATCGGCTGTGCGCAGTCTGCGGGTGTGGGGGGAGGGAAATGATTGACAGTTCACCTGGCTAGCATCCCAAGCCCTTCTCCCCCTGCTGAGGAAGCCGACGACTTAAGAGGATGCACAATAATATTCTGGGCAGTAGGACCCTCGGCACAATGCGGCATTTAGAGAAATATCTGGCCTATGACCCTATAAGTATCTCAACGTCCCCAGGATTGGGTGTCGTGGTAAAAGCTTTCTGGCTGAGTGCAATAACCGAAACATTGGTGAAGAGGATGGATGACTATGAGAGTTTGCAAGAAGATGGCGGACGAGGTGTTTGTGGTCAGAATGGACGAGAGGGTGTGAAACCCAGTAAGTGAAGGCTACTGTGCATTAAGGCGCTCAGAGAACTTTAGAACATTGTGGACTGGTGGGACCTGGACTGAACTGAAGTGGGGTTGCATTAAGGTGTGAAACAGACTTCATTGTAAATACTGCAGCTATAAAGTATGGACATATAATTTATAAAGTAATTCAATTGGTTTGGATATTTTTTTATTGGGACTAATTTTAATAATTTAATTACATTAATTTATTTGAGGTATTTTTTAATGTATTGATTGAATACTTCAATTGTATGTACAGAGTAATAGAAACTTATTTAGAGATATTGAGTCAAGAATATTTTGTCTGTAGGTATTGCAAATAAAATTAGTAAATTATAATTAATTATTTTATTTAATTAAGACCTACATTCCTGAATGAACATGATTTAGTTCACTGATTTTTGAGAAATTGTAACAGTATTTAAAAAAAATTCTGAGTTTAGCAATGTTCTTTTTAATGCTGTACACTATAGTCTCTCCAATGCCATTTTTCTCTTTGATAATTGCGACCATTTTCTATATACATTATATATATATATATAACAAGATTTTTGTGTAGTGTTAATGTTATGTGCTTTCTTTCACTGGTGCCATTGTAACAAAACAACACTAATCAATATTGGAACCAGAGCTAGCTCTATTAAATATATAACTAGCTGTACTGATTATATATTAGATTCACATTGACCTTGAACAATCTGGACTATACAGTTTGTTGGCCATTACTCTGGTAGTCAAGTACAACACAGCACAAATGTTAAAACAACTTACATGCAGTACAGTGCACGATGTCACATCAAAACAGCTTGAGGTTAGGTTCCGTCAACATGACTCCAAACAGCAACTCGCAACTGCAGTTGTACATGAACTGAATTGGGGTCGCAGGTCATGGTATTTTTTCATAAACGACTGGCGACCACCACATAAAAGGTGGTTTTTTGTTAGGAGTGCAAAATAACTCTCAATTGTGTGTTTTTATATTATTATTATTATTGTGTGTAACCTCTTCATTTAATCTTAACTTGGGGCACCAAGTCAAAGTTACAAGATTACTTCTAATATATCTTTTGGTGGAAGAAAATGACATTATTTTCATGATAATGTTTTACATTAAATAAATGGCAACGCTGGAGCGATTTTTATTTTCAGGCAACGGTCCGACAAATGCTCCATCTCCACGTGTTTAAAGGATGTTCATGGTGAAGTGAGCACTTCTGAAAGCATTGCTATTGTTCTACTTTCAGCTCGTTGCATATGCTTCTGCCATATCTCAATGTCAAAATTGCCAAGTGGCGTATTTTTAATCAACTGTTCGGAAGTCCACTGTACAATTCAACATTGACGCCGGCCAAGAGCCAGCCACAGTCAGCCCATGACTGCACTCGCCACTAAAGGTACACATGGGCGTGAGCACATGATTAAGTACTGTTACAAGCCACAGACTTTCCAGAAATGGGATATAAGTTGTTTCAGTGTAAAAATGTATTGGTTTCAAGGGTAAAATAGTTTGTCAGAATGTTCTATGCGTTTTGAGAGTTTTGTGTGCAATTACAATTTAAAATTCAAAATGTACGTGGCACTGGAAAAAAAGACTATGATATTCAGGCGAAAATGCCTTCAAAAGTCAAATACCAACAGAAAATTCCAATCTAAATCCTTAATGTAAAACTGTTTAGAAATTCCTTCGGTGCCATTTCAATTTGCCATATTAATATTTTACTCAGCATGCATAGCACATCCGCTTGTGTGAACCCCATAGGCAGCCATGATCGGTCCATGCTACCTCTGCCTCTGGGCAGTTGTTCTAGGAGAGCTGGCGAGGTAAGACACTGTCATGTACACACTACACCTTTTCGAACTGATGTAAGTTTTTATAGTTCATTGTTAGTATACCGGCTAACCTTTGCCTTGCATACGTTTTGCCAGACACCCCAGCATAATGCTATCCGCTTAACCTAATAATTATAGCCTTTAAGGCTTTCTAGAGAGATAAACGAGATGAGAGAGTATTGTATCGGAGAGGTCACGAGGCTCGCATTCCTCGAGTATCAGATATCATCCGCCCATGTTCAGGGTTTTTCAGTGTAATTTCTGCTTTATTGCGATGTGTAATATTAAGGGCAATATTTCTGTTTAATCATTTTTAGGGTTTGGTAATGTTATGTGTTACGCCCACATCGCCCATGGCCACATGGTAAGATGCCACCAAGTCCGTCTTCGCGCAATTATCATGTTATGAGGGCTAATTGTCTTTTCATCTTGTGCACCGTAAGTTATTTCAGGGTTTTATATAATGTTTCAATAAGTGTTTGTATATTTCACGTGTTTTAACACACTTTATTCCTGACCGCACTGTCAGCTCATGTACTTGTATTTTCCTACCAACGGGCGTTCCAAGGGCTGTTGTCCGCTAATTACCAGCAGAAATAATTTTCAAGGCAGACGCGATTGTTTAAGAGAACTATTGACCTGATTTCCGGGTAAATGATGTGTTTTTCCATCTGCACATGTGTTTGCTACGAGCCCTATCCAATGGCATCCGTGCCATCTGAAAGTAAATTTACATGCTTTGTGTGTTTATTTTCCATCTCATGTCGTGCCCCATCTTCTACAAGTGTTATTTTGTATTTTTGTACGACGGTATTGTTTTGCATTAGCCCTTTATGTGTATAACCGTCGCCACACAGCAAATGGTTCGGGGAAGAGTCCCGACGAGTAGGCATTACGAATACATTAGTGTTTCTTTCATACTCGCTCTCGTGTCTCTGGACAAATCTGCAGTCCACCCTAGCGACTGTAGGCCCCTTGCTCTGTAGAGGTTGTGCTTTCAGACACTGTGGAGCATCATCCTGTCAGAAGTGCGCTAGTTGAGTTACATGCTTGGGGAATCACCCACCGGAACTGGCTAGATACGCTTGAGAAGTCACATAATTATTATCCTAGCACAGATTGTAGCTTGGATAATAAATACCTACCTGCTCAGAGTAAAATGTGAATATTCTTTAGTAGTGTCAGATACCCAGCCCAGTCAAAGTGTCTTCATTGCAGTGTAGAGTGTAAAGGTTTTTTTTAGCAAGTACACACAGGTGATACGAACACACAGAACCCACAGCATCCATGAGATCACTCTTGAGTCTCAAAGTGTGGTGCGTAGGAACCACCTGGCACCTATCAAACAGCAGGTAAAGTGTATCACAATTGTCTCCGTGTCTCGCCCATCGTCATCAACATTAGATATCATTCCATTAAAGATCTGTACACTAAATGTGTGTTTGATGTAAAATG
This sequence comes from Dryococelus australis, assembly GCA_029891345.1. Taxonomy (NCBI): domain Eukaryota; kingdom Metazoa; phylum Arthropoda; class Insecta; order Phasmatodea; family Phasmatidae; genus Dryococelus; species Dryococelus australis. The sequence goes on from CM057009.1 coordinate 19,216,924, forward strand.
TGTTCCTACAGGTGAAAATATCACTGACATTCTTCCAAATAGATGCTAATGTGATAAATAGTTTTTTTGTTCACAAATGTCATTTTGGCTATATTGAATGAATGTAATGCGAGGGGGAATGTCGCAGAAATAACTACATATTATATGTTATAATTTTGCCTATTTGGATGTTGGTTAAAGTATCATGTTGTGTCTTCAAGTATGGTAGTGTAATACATTTGATTAGCTATATAGTCTGTCATGTGACTGGAGCCATGTTGGTTTAGTAGTAGTGATGGCAGTTGTTATCAAGGTGGTACTGTTCTGTAAGCTAAGAAACAAATAAAGAAAATGTTAATTAACCTATTAATCAGGATATTTATTTGCTATAATGTGACACACATCACTCTGTATGCTTATAAAGATTTTCTTTACGAATACACAACAAAAATAGTCAACACTATTACACATTCCTGTTAGCAGGCAATAAGAATAAAGGCAAACACACAAACAATATAAATAACTGGCAGATACGAATTCTGCACAAAATTAGGATTTAGCGATTTCGTAATGTAAACTGCAACTTCTCATTGATGTTCTTATTGGTACATTGACTAAATTAGGGTGAATTTATGCACATCTTTCACTTCTCAAATCAAACCAGCAAATAGCATAAGCAACAGGGAACTTATATTGACTTACTGTTTGTTCTTCACCACCCAGCACACAACAATTCCTACACATTCTACCTAGTGTAAAACCCTGAATTAAAATCTTAAGCACTTACACTTGCTGAATGATTATTTTGATGCCTGTTAAAATACAGTTTGCAACAGTTCATGTTTAATCCTTTATGTTGTTGTTTACATTTTTTTTTATTTGAGTTTTTTTTTCCCACGCTTGTGACCACAATGAGTGTATTAGCGGTGTTCGGCCTTGATAGAAATTAACTCTTGCGTGTGCTACACAATGAAATCTAAACTTTTCAACAGGTTATAGGTCCAGAACACTACAAAAGGAGATGAGTTTTGTGTAGCTCTTGTCTATTTATGTATGTTGGGAAAGATAGGTTATAAAGTGAGGTTATGAATCTATTAGACACTGAGAAAGTTAGAATTATTGTTCAAAAACTTGCAGTAAACCTAGTAAGATATACATTCGGAAGAGTTATTGAGTGTGTACTGTAGTGTATTGATGACAAGTGGTGATATTAAAATAACTAATATCACTACAGTAACCATGGCGGGCTCCAGCTCATTGCCACCCATTGAAAAACTGGAGGGCATAAGGAACTACAACAATTGGAAACTTCAAACGGGGATTTATCTTATTAATGAAGATTTGTGGGATTATGTAGAGCCAGCTAACCTTGAAACACCGATAGATAAGAAAAATAATCAAAAGGCACGTGCCAATATTGGATTGATGGTTCAGACACAGTGTCTTGCACATGTATGTTTAGCAAAAACTGATAAAGAAGCTTGGAATTAATTTAAAAGTGTCTATGAAGAGACAGTCCTATACAGGAGAGTCAAGCTACTGGCAAAACTGCATCATCAGGCACTTGACAGGTATAAAACTATGGAATAATATGTAACAGCACTCATGACGATACGGCAAGAACTGAGTGACATAGGACAACACATAGATAAGCTTTTGGCAGTGTTCATGTTGAGTGGTCTACCTGGAGAGTACAAGTCCATGGTGATGGCTGTAGACACTCAGGAGCACAGCTCACCATTGACTTCCCCAAACAAAAACTACTGACAGAAAGCAGCAGGATCCTAACAGAAGAAGGCTTAGGTAATGCAGCCTTTTTGTCTGGAGCTAAGAGGTATAGGGGATTGTCAAACGATAAATGGACTAAGAATCCCATCTCGAAGAGCACTTTAAAGTGCTTCAACTGTAGAGGGACAGGACACTTTGCAAATGAATTCCCAAGTAAAAGCATAACTAAGACATGCATCAAGCCTGATGATAAAGGTAATGACTGGTCACTACTGATGGCCCTATTAGCTGGTGTAAGTTTTTCAGAGTGGTATGTTGACCCTGGTGCGACTAATTACATGACCAATAAAAAGTACTGGCTAGAAGACTACAAACCCTCGCCAAGTAATGTAATTGTGTCAATAGCAAAAAGTAGCCAAAAATTATAATTGGTGTGTCATGTCCACAACTTGTCAGCAAATTTGGTGTCTGTAAGTACCATAGTTGAGAAAGTATATGTTGTAGCGTTCACATCTGGGTGGTGCAAAGTGTACCAGGAAAGTAACTGTAACATTCAGGGAGAGGCAAAAGTCACTGCCACTGAAGTAAATGGCATTTACAAACTAGCAAACTACATGTATACACTGAAACAGTACCTATTTGTTTAGTGCAGGAAGGTAATGTGTCAGCACTACACAGGGCAAGTTCCGTATCACCAGGTGCTTTGCAGGAGCTGTGGCACAAACAATTAAATCACTTGAGCAGAGAAGTATTATGTCATCACTTGAGCAGAAGTATTATGTTATTGTCAGAAATGAAATGGCAGAGGGCATAAGCTATGTGAATGATGATTATAAAACATGTATATCATGTGCCAAAGGGAAACAATCCAGAAAACCATTTGAGACACACTGTCCTACAAAATCAAGTGAAACTTGCATTAATACATCCTGATTTGTGTAGTCCCATGCCAGTGAATGCGTTGGGAGGTGTGCAGTATATGTTACCGTTTATTGATGACCACACACAAAAGACTGTTTGTTGTTTTTTTCTCAAGAATAATGGTGAAGTGAATGTAAAATTTGAAGAAGTCTAAGCTCTGGTAGAGAATCAGACAGGATTGAAGAGCTGTTCAGACAGTGGAAAAGAGCATGTCAATGTTGTACTTGAAGAGTTCCTTAGAGTCCATGGCATCAAACATCAGTTGACTGTACCATACACACCAAAGCAAAATGGGGTGTCTGAACGTTCCAACAGGACCATTGTTGAAAAGGCTCATACAATGCTACAGGCAGGGCCATATTTAGGGTCTGTAGACTCCTAGGCTGAACCTGTTGTGCAGGTTCTACCATCAGGTATGAAAAAAACTAGTAAAATGGAGGGGGTGTCCCCTGGAAGTATTTTGAAATTTAACCAGCAAAATCGAATTTTTAGAGCAATTTTCTAACTAAAAACCTAAAAAGAAACATTTAAAGTTTATTATTAAATTGTAGAAAATTTTACTAAACGGTATTTAGAAGTTAATGAACTGATGAGATAAAAATGAAAAGAATTGAAAATCATTAAGATATTCAAAACTATTGATTAACATTGCTATGAACAACTACTTTATCGACCAAAAAGTAATTGGGCACCTGTCCACAAAGTTTGTTCGGTGATTATCACCCTTTTAGAATATCGTAGGCTATAACAGCAGTCACCCTGTCTGGCATACTCTCTACAAGTGTTTGCAGGACATCCACTGGGATTCGTCGCCATTCCTCTTGCAACCATTCCATGAGTTGAGCAATGGATTTTTTAAAACAGAGTTTTTTTTTAAAGGACTCGTACCTCCCTTAATATTCGGTTTAGGTATAAAGTGTCACATATGTTTTCCTTTTTCTTTTTCATGAAAAATCACCTCCCAAAATTTGTCTGGTCTAATTGCGAATCATCCTGTGTGTGTGTGTGTGTGCGTGTATGTATATATATATATAAATTTTGTGTTTGATTAAGAGATCAACTAGGCACTGGGCATTGAGTTATCAACTGTTTTGTTGTCCTGTGGCTTGCTGCTTTCATGTTTGTCCTAGGTGCCAACCATGTGAGAGGAGAGGACTAGTGATGACTTGATGATGGAGTGCCACTGGAGCTTGCTGTCTGTTCAGGGGACCAGTCTTGGTGTTGGTCGTGGAAGACAGTTTAGCTGTGATGGATATGACCTCCCAATATCAGCACGATTCAAGTCATCTGCTGCAAGCGATCGCCGTACATCTCTCCAAATTATTCAGATAAACCTCAACAGAAATAGTTTCAATTTTTTAAATTTAAATTTAGCGGAACTGTCTAATGGGTGTGAATGTAAAACAAGATGGTGTTATAGATTTGTGAAAATGTTTAGAGGTGTTCGAATCATGACGATGTATAAAAAAAGTTCTTTTTCTTGTGTTAACACAGAAATTATAACTGAACTTAATTGTAATGAAGGCACAGAATTTGTATTGGTAGATGAAAAACTAGTCGGTTGTTAATTTTCCTTTGTTTTTGTTGATGAAAATGGATCTGCTTTTGAATCTTAACTATTTCGTTAGCTGCTTGTTAACTTAACTGCAGGTACTTTCGTTTGTTTCTTGCAATAAATTAAAACGAAACTGTAAACTATTAGCTTCAGTAAAAGTCTGTAATTTTATCAAAATTTGAGAGGATACAATTTCATCGATGTTCGGGAAGACGCGAAGTGATTTTTGCGAGGTCATTTTTTGTTAGGATGACCTTAATTTCTCTGGGAATCTCTTTATATTTTATGATCCATTAGGTTATTTTAGCATTTTTCATTGGATTTTAGGATTTTTTATTTATGTTGATTTGATAAGGATTATTTTCTATTTTTTGTTCTGATCGCTCATAGGCATGTTTCTGTTGGTTGTTGTCATGTTGGGGTTAGCTGTGCCCCTCTTTTTATTTGTTCGGATGTGAGCCCTTCTTTTTGGTGTTATAGTAGTGATTTAATAATTTGATTACTAATTTGGGTTTTTGGTTATAATTTTGGATATTTGTTTTCGCTTCGGTTTTGGTGTTCGGGTCTTTTGCTCTTAACATTGTAGCCGTGGTTTGTTTGGATTCTAATTTGTTATATCTTTATAAATTCTTTTTTTATTATTTATCAATACAGGGGCCTTAATTCTTTTTATTCGAAGTCATTTACAATTATTTATTATTCTTTTTGCTTTGTGTAAAGTGTTCAGTCTTATAATTTTATCTTGTGCAGGATGGATTTTAATTATTTTAAACATTGGGATATAACTTTGTTAGGTCGTTCACTTTGTCTTCCCGGGAATACTCATTAAGTTGCCTGTGGATAATTCTATTGTCAGTGTTGGACATGTTTGTCGTTTTTCAGAGCTGTGTTCAGCCTCAGCACTCTTGGTACTGGCTGCAGCTGTGCATGTTAGCCTTTGCCGTTGCACCAGTAAAGTCGCCGTCATCGTTATCCCGAATTGTTTTGTGTTGTCCTGCGTTGATTGCGGACGTTCCCAGAGCTATAACTGCCGATGACGTTTGGCTTCAACATCTGTGCGATCGAATGTGAAGTAAGGGGAAGAGGGGCGTTTTCATGCTGTGGGCAGCGAATGGAGCGTAGGCTGCTCAGGGCACAAAGGAAGTGGTCTGGTGCTGATCATGTGTCTGTGAGCAGCCGCACATGTGCACAGGTGGTTCCTATAGGCTGAAGGCCGGGTGACACGAGCGATGACGACAGGCATGGCTTTGTTGGTGGAATCCAGCTGTGGAGGGGTGATGTTTAAAGAGTCGTAGTAGTGACGGAGTGAGGGGAGTCTAAGAAGGTCAGTGGAGGAGTGCAGGAGTCAGTATGATGCAGTAAGTCACTCGAGAAAGTCGTAGCGGAAGGCAGAAGTCCGTCTACGAGGTCGCAGGCAGGCTGGAGGAGTCTGGTAGGCCATACATCATGTAGGCCTTTAAGTACTTTAAAGTACTCTTGGATTAGTAGTTGTAGTTTTAATTGTAGGGGCTCCAGTAGGCAGCATCAAATTAAAGTTAAATTTATATGACTGTATGTTTTAGGAGTTAAAAGTTTAGACATCTCTTGGATATTTAAGGTAACATTGGTGAGGAGGAACTATTGTGTTTTTTTTTTTAGTAGGTGATCCCATTTGTTGATGCCGAGGTAAGTTTATCTCTTTTGAGTTGACAGGTCAGAGCCTTTATTGTGGATAATGAGAGTAAATGCTGTCGAGGATTTTTTTCATTTACTTGTAAACAGACGTCTTCCTCCTGTTGGTAGATTTGTGCACCAGTCGTCATGAATTTTAATGGCTAAGACAAATAGATGTGATGAAGTTTGCATTTTATAATAGATTATGATATTGCCGATTACAATGGCACTATTAAAATGAAGTGTGAAAACGTAATTATAACCAAATCTTAATTTAACTTATATTTTCGATTGTAAAGGAATAGTTGTTGAAAAGGCAATTGTTTACTTTTGGTACCAATGATTTTTAAATGTTATTAATTTCTTTATTGTTTAGACAAATATACTAATTTTATTAAAATATTTTTTGTACTACACTTTAAGCTAAGTTCTGAAAAACATATAAGTATTTTTGTATCTTAATTATTATATGCACTCAAAAAATGGTATGTATTCTATCTTTTAATAATTAGTGTTTAAAAATTTTAAAATTGTTACTTATCTTTTATTATTTTTTAAGAGAATTTATTAAAATATAAAATTGTATTGGGCTTCAAGGCTGCCCCTTTCAAGAGCCTTGTGGTGGATGCCCCCATATTTTTGTGGAGATAGTTCGCAGAGGTAGGATGGTGACGTTTTGAGTTCTACAGTTTTTATAGGAGTTTATTTGCCGCTTAAGATGAGCTGTTGTTTACTTGTGTTGTTGAGGAGTTGAGAGAGAGTGTCTCAACATTGAAGATGTTTGTCACATGATAGCGTGTTTAGGGGTTTAGTCACAGTGTGTTTCCATACATCTGCCTTCCTTAGGAATCGTCGCATTTTAGGTTGTTGCACATGCTGAACCTGTTAATTTTATTTTATCCCCCACCTCCTCGTCACAATATTCTAAGTGTGTTCTCGATGCTTGTTTTACATGTGAAATATTTTGTTTATATTTTTATTTTATATACTTTATGGCCAACTTTCAAGTGAGTGTTAGTGATATATGCTATTATATTGTATTTTATGTGAAGGGCTCTTCTGTAATTTTTTATATGCAGTGTATTATTTCATCGATGTCCCATGTCATGTGTGCGCAATATGGCATTTTCATACCCATCCCAGCGTCTGAGTGAATATATTGTTTTAATGTAGCATTTTAATTATTATTTTTGGTTACTGTAAATCAAATTGTGTGAAGAGTTCTGTTTTGCAATTGCCTTGTGCAATACCATTTATTATTTTTCATGCAATGTTTCCATTTTTATGTCAGTAAAGTGTCCTGAATAATATTATCATGTAGTGTTGAGTAGATAGTTGTTGCATGTGAAGCATATTTATACATAATTTTCTGTTGTCAACTTTCAGCCAGTACCATGCCCAGTATCATAGCCAGTACTTCACAAAAGAGTTTAGGTACAGACGCGAGCCACCGAAGCATTTATGTAATGCCTCGACAATGTGGCAAGAAAACCTCACCTTTTCTCATTGAATATGAAAACATGTGTGCTTTCAGTGAAATGTAATCTTAAGTTAAAAATCATCAATTCCATAGTATGTTTGTGTAATAAACATTAAAAACAATGATCTAGGAGAGACGACAGCTCTCATTGAAAATACCTGCTATGTTAGGTCAAGGGTTATGTAAATGGCGAAATCTGTTAGTAAATATATTTAGTTCTATTTTGATGTGTGTGCTTTTGTAATAAAGAGTGAAGTGGTTTTATGTATTCACATCCCAACAGCAGTGCAATGTACATCTCATTTTCATTCACACAATCAGTTTTTCATGTAATTATGTTCATGTTACATATGCAGGAATTTTCAGCCAGTGAACAGGCTCCGTGCCATCCCAGCCAGTAGTAGTGCCTGAATCTTCTTGTGAGGTGGACATCGTGTGTGGCCACTCCGGGCAGTAAGTTTTGTAACGTATCATGTAATTTCCATTGCATTAACATGATTTTTCTGGAACATGTATTCGTTTGTTTTCACCTCGAGCGAGTGGTATTGTATTTTTTGTGTAATAATACACAGTCTCCAGCAATTCACTCAACTGCTATTCACAACACCACATCTTTACAGTCTGCCTCGCCACCAACACTGCCTTCTTCACCATCTCATGATGCCAACCTCTCTCACTCACATATACCTACACTACATCTTCCCCTTATCAAAGAAAGAAGTCTTTTAGCAAATGTAATCATTAAGATACCCTGGCATTTTAATGTCATATGTAGGGCGATCCAGTGTCCTGTTCTAACTCCTATCATTTGGTGCTGGTATAAACTTAAGATTGCCTCCACACTTCTGTAGGTCTGAGTTACTCATATGATGCTCACTGTTCTCCCTCTCGCAGTAGTTAACAAGAGAAGGTTTGACATGATTAGTATTCCTCCTAAACACCTTTCCTTTCTGAGTCTTTAACAATAACAGAACATGGGAAGTCATGATAATCCACTATCACACCAGGATGCCATACATCATCATCGGCCTTCAGGAAGACCACCTGTTGTCCCTTGTAGAAATTATGATGTGACTCTCTCGCAGTCTTATCAAACCTTCTTTTGTTTGAATGATTTCTGTGCCACTGGTTATCAGAAAAACCACTGACTAACCTAAGAGTCAGTAAACTGTCATGAGCTGGTAATGTTGAACTTGTTAATCGGCTAAGCAACAACTGAGCAGGGGAATATGGGGACCCTATTACTGGGGTAGTCCTATATTCTAATAATGCATACTCCACGTCAATTTTCCCTTCATTACATTTGAACAGAATTTTTTTTTTTTTTTGCAATTCCTACAAATCTTTCAATGAACCCATTTGACCTAGGGTAATTGGGACAGGAGGTAATTACTGAGAAATTCCATTCTTTCTCTAGCGAAATATTGAATTCATGAGAATTGAATGGCATGTTATCTGACCTCAACATTTTGGGTACACCATGAGTTGCATATATGGTTTTTAACTCTTTGGTGTCAGTTGCTGCTGTCTTAGAAGATACCCATTTCAATTCAAACAATTTCGAGTAATAGTCAGCAATAATTAAGTAGCACTCGCCACCACAGTCAAGAAAGTAACATCCAGTTTTTTTTCAAAGGGACAATTACTGACATTAATTAACAATTGTTCTTTTGCCTTCTTACTAGAGTATTTTCCACTCAATCTACATTTAGAAACAATTGTCTCAACAACAGAATCCAAATGAGGCCAATAAAAAAGAGATTTAGTATGGGCTTTGGTCTTCACTATACCAAAATGAGATGAAATCACTTTCTACAAAATCACATCTCTCATGACAAGTGAAATGATAATTCTATAACCTAACAACACCAAACCATTAGCAACACTAATGTCATTACAAAACTTGTAGTAAGAATTTACATGATCACGAATTTTACTTTTACATGTAGGCCCACCATTTTGATGCATTATAATGAGTTGCTGTAGTGTCGGACCCTTTTGTGTTTCTTCGACAATTTGTGTTGGCACTATACCAACATTTATGGTATGTACAACTTCATTTAACTAGCCATCAAGATCTCTTGTAACTTCAGTAAAGGTGGCTCTACTTATAGCATCTGCTACATACATTTGTGGCCCTTTGACATGCAGTATGTTAATATCAAGCATGTCTAACTTCAGCCTAATTTTCTGAAGCCTCTGTGAAGCAATAGAATTTATTAATTTATTAATCAAGTTCACTAGTGGTTGATGATCTGTATGTACTTCAACTTGTCTACCATAAAAGTAATAATGAAACTTGGTGCATTCAAATAATATGGCCAAATATTCTTTATGAATTTGTCCACATTCACACTCAGACTTGGACAAGCTCTTGGATTCAAACATGACAGGACGCCCCTCCCCCTCGAAATAAAACACTACCAATAGCACAGTTTCAGCTATCTGTCTGTATGACAATTGGTTAACTTGGGACAAAGTTCTGAAGGATCGGTGGGCTAGTCAGAAAATGTTTAATCTTTTCCACACATTTACCATTAAGCCCTGCTTCCCATTTGAACTCAACATTTTTTTTAATGATTCCCTTAACAGACTTGTCAAGTCAGACAGATTTGGTATAAAATCTCTAAGATAATTAGCAACTCCTAGAAATATTTGTAAACTCTGTCTATCATGTAGAATTTCATAATCCCTGATGGCAGCTATTTTGTCCCTATCAAGCAGTGGAACATACACTGTCTGCCGGAAGAATACCTCTAGATCAGGAGCAGGTGTAATACACCTGTTAACTTGATTCTTGGCTATGCCTCGAACTTTCAGTTCTATCCCAAGCTCTAAAGCAATATCACGCTCCTCGCTGAACAAGCAAAGAAACTCTTGCTCACAGTTACCACGTTTTGTCTTCAAAGTAGTAATCGTGTCACGGAGCATTTCTTCAGCTGTTTTGAGATCCAGTGTTTTTTTTCTGTAATGTCCTACTCAGCTGGAGTGTTATGATGAGCAAATCAGAAAGTGAAATCACTGCGACAATGAAGTCACTTTCACTTATTGCACATAATAGAGATTTTGCGTTTGATGCTGCAAAACACTGTCGTGGCATTTGACCCATCATGTTTCACAAAGCCCAACAAGTTGCCTTCCAAGATTTTGACAATGAACTAAATTTATTCTGGAGGACTATGAAAAGAAACTTGTAATTTCTTTCATAATGGCAACAGCATTTAGAATATTTTGATCTTTACTGCATTTTGACAATTACAGATTCAATGGATGGTTGTAGCAAGGACATCTCATGGCATTAGGTGCTTCTATTTGAATTTGTTGTACTGCTCCACTAGTTTCATAAACCATAACTGAACAACTGTCGGTGGCTATTCTAACACAGTCTGCTGGATTCAAATCGTGATTTTTTTTCAATGTTAGCACCTGAGTTTCTATATCCTCATCAGTTACCATGAGTTCCATAACGTCCGTTTCGCCTTTTTTTTTTTTTTGCTGATCTATTTCTAAACCAACTTCTTCGTGGTGTACACCAGATGAATTTCGCAAGTCTATGGAAGCTATGAAATCTACTCTGATAAATCCCTCATGTACATATTGCAAAGACAATGTTAGCTGGGATGTGTGAGCAGCATCTGTTGTTTCGTCAAATATTAAACTCTATAGTTTTGCACATTTAACTCTTCTGATAAATTATTTCAATGCCACAGCATGAAATCAAATCAATTTGAATTGTTTTGCTTGTGTACAGTGTCCAGGCTGAAGTATTTTTCAAGTATTGCTCGAGTTTGTTGTCACCACTGTAGATACAGAAGCGTAAAAGTTCTCGAAAACTTCCTTTGTTGTCACCAAAGCCTCCATTTGAACTAAGCATATGGCCATCATCCCTATGGCCATGGAAGGAAATGTTCTGACGCCCCAAAAAATTACTGTTTCAACTATGGAGACCCAAAATATCCTATTTTCTTTGACTGGCTCTAGGCGTTGTGTATTTACTTGATTGTCAATTCTTTTCACTGAATCTGATAAGCAATTAAGAAACTGATTTCCTGCTGCTATTGAATGTTTGTGGTTCATTTTTTCTGCATACATGTTAAATACCCATCTTTCCTTAACAGATTACTTAACTGGGTAAGAAGCCTAGTAACCAACTGACTTAACTGGACCATCTTATGCAACCCTCCGATGTGGCCTAGAACGAACAATACACAGTATTTACAAAACAGTCCTTGGCTGATATCAGAGAACACAAGCCACTCAAACATCTCCAAGTGCTGGTGTGTTGGATGGCGATGCACTTCCTTTCCTTTTAGCTTTTTGATGGTGTATTGAAAAACATAGTCTTCTGGGGTCTTCAATGATCTTGTAGCATATTCCTCTTCGTAAAATCATCCACAGTTTTTCCAATGTAAATACCTATGTAATTTGTAGCTCCTTGTTTATCTGCATTTGATGGTCCACTTATATCTGAAATTGCACATAAAGAAGATGTACCAGCAGCGCTTGACACTGCAGGACTGCAAAAATCTGAAGATTCAGGAACAAGAGTCGATGAATTTGTAAACTGTGAACTGGATACAACCTCCTTTTGTTCTTTGGGCACACACCTGAAGTAGTTGACACTCCCAGCATGGGACCTCTTCATTCCTTTTGATGAAGGGGAACTTGTCTGTGAAAGCATATCAAATTTCTAACTAATAATAATTTTCCTGCAAATTAAAATGTTACAATCCAGATTCTATTAATTATTTAAAAGGGGAAAATTATACCATCCAATCAGTTTATATGCTGTAAAAAAATTCTTTCTGCCACTAATCAGGTCATAAGGAAAATTTAGATTTTTTTAAAAGTGTTTTGTAGTTTAGGTAAAATTCAAGAATATAACATTTCACAATATGTTACTTTTCAAAAATAGTGCAGGTTACTATTATCAACTCTGTGTTTCATAAATGTTTAAAAATAGTACTGTAGAAGAGGGTTTCTATGACTAGTAGACCCGACTTCCACTTTCAAATCATAAAGATATGGGAAGTTAATATATTTTTTTTTATGGATATGATATGATGGCGATCCGCATTCGATTCCCGGTGGGGCCACAACCGGGCGATGTCACTGGCAGGTGGTGTACAATAAGTACATGTAACAAATTTAAATGGTTTCAAAAAGTAATTTGCAATAAATATGATTTAGCACATGGTATTTATTATCCTTTCGCTAGTGTTCAGTGTTCGAATTGAAAATGAAGGGGGCTGGAAATTCACCTCCCAAGTCCCCACCCCATTTTTTATAGGATATTTCCCCAACAGCTGCATTTCTGTCATCTCTTATAACAGGGGAAAGAAAATTTCCGCCTCTTACAATACGTGTTTAAATAACCTAAAATTGCACTGCACCGTAGTTTAAAATACTATATCAAGTGCCATAGTGATTAAAATGGATGTTAAAAAGGCCATTATAGTGATAAATAACTTCTTAAGAATAAACCATAAAAAGAGAATTTAAAAAAATATTAACAAATAATTCCCATCGGTTCTACATTTTCATCAATTGATCGCCGATACTAATATATTATAACTCAAGAAATAGAGTGATTTTTTTAAACTCTATACCAAGATAAGGTAACTTAAATTTCTCACTAAGAAAACCAAATTAATTATTATTACTTACCATTTTTGTTACTTCGGTAAACGAGTTATCTGCATCCAAAAAATTATACATCGACAATTGCTATTCTACATTTAAAAATTACTTTCTTTTATTTGTCCTTGTAAACCCGAAATAATGGTAAGTAACAGAAAATGATGTGATGGTATTTGTACACTGGTTCCAACTATTATCTTTCCTTTAAACAGAACACCACACTAGTGACCTACTCGCTTCACTGCTAGTGACTCATTGGAACAAAATTTTCAACTATCTCTCGTTCCACAAGCTCTTCTTCCTCTTCCCCTTCCCCTCCACTTTTTTTTCCGTTTATATTTTAAACTCACCCAGAGGTGGTCAGAAGGGGAAGGTTGATATAGACTGTTCATGGCAAAGTGAACACTTTTGTAGACCTGGATACTTTTTTTTCAGCCAATTTATATCTTTCCGCCACTTTTTAATGTAAATACTGTCATGAAAGTAACAAATACAGTGAATAATACACTTCGCCATACTCAAAACCAAAAGCCCGAGGCCACAATGTAATGTGTTTATTGGTTATTATATCTGACGAGACTGTGTCAAAAAGTGCTCACTTTACAGTGAACGGCCTATACTTGTCATCATTGTCAATGCCACATTGACACTGCACTGTATAGAGCACAGCATAAGCTGTTTATTGCAAAAAAAATTTCCTCTCGGCTTTGTTTGGTTTTTATCTCCAGAAATGTGTTGATGTTCAAAAGCATTTTCGTCAGAAGCTGCCACACTGGAGTTACGTTTTTTGTTTCAAATAAGAGTAGTAAATGTTAAGGGTATTGTTACAATTTCTTAGAGATATGTCCCAATAGACAGTGTATCAATCTATTGAGTTATTTGATCATTTATACATCCATATTTGGCAGTTCGAATATTTACTATATAATCAGTATTATACTTCTATTCAGTCCCCCCTCAGTTCAGTCCATGTCCCGCCAGTCGTAATGTTCTAGAGTCCTCCAAGCACCCTCACGCAGAGTAGGCTTCACTCTTCGGTTTCACACCCTCTAGAAATATGATTCCCCTTCTTTTGACACTACGTGGAGCCATGTCGCACACCAGATTCGGCCATGGGGCTTGTCGACATCACACAAATAGGAAAACTTTGGGAATAAGCAGGGTCACTTATCCCAGTGTTCCCCTCCAATGGCTGTTGCGTCTATCGGTTGTGACTTCACGGGACACAATCATTTAGGCCACATATCCATTCATCACGAGAGTTATCTATTGTGATGAATGTTAAGTATTATGACCCACAGCTACGAGTTGCAGGGCGGCAAGAACAGTGTAAATGCCTTCTTGTCGACCTGCACTGATTGGGACCACGACATAATGGCGATAAGTCGAGTGTTGCTGTGTGGTTGATGCTTCTGCGATGGAACAAATGGGCACAAGGGATACATGAACGTCAGTGCATTATGAACGAAAGACACGCACGCCGTAGCATAATGACCACATAGCAAAAATCTGTCAAATAGATAAAAATGCTTTTTAAGGGTTGAATTTGAAGCATTTAGTGTAATGTCTGTGTTGTGTAATTTAATTGGTTGATACAAATCAATACAAAGAATGCACATTTAGAGCCAAACATGGGAAATATGTGACCTTTAATTGTAAGGTTAGGTTGTCGCTTACATGGTAAGTCATTATGTTTACATTTTATATTTTATATTTTTATTTGACAACATGATAATTCAAAGTGTAATGTTTTGTGTGCTACATATTCATCAAGGACATGTTCATCCATATTGTTTCATTTAATAATTAGGTATGGTGTTTAATTTGACTATGTGATATGGTGGTGAGATTTGGAGCAAAAAAAGATTATCGTGCCGCCATGTTAAGTAGTTGCATCTTGGGTACCAAGTGAGTCGGACGCATGTCGGGTTTCCTCCACGGGCACCTCACCCTTTTCGTGCCGATTATGTAGTTTGCAATAGATTCATGTTAATTTCAGGAACCTAGCTTGTTTTGCCGCCTAGGAAGTGAGTCGCCTCACAGCTCGGTCATTTGTAAATGACCAGGGTTTAATTTTACATGAAAGTAATGTTTGACTTTGACTTAAAATACCATCCACTCATCATCTACAAGTAGAAGAGAGGTGATAATCTAAGGAACATTTACCTGTCCCGCTCCCAACCTTAATGAACTCCACTTTGCTCCACTATCTTGCCGTCAAATGGCTTTCCCAACTTAGGGGTGTGTCCTAGAGCCCAAGTTCCTTTTCGAAACCCCGTTGAAATTTTTAAAAAATTGTCAGCAATTTTCTGCAGTCAGAAACTGTCGTTTCCCACTTTCCCTGACTTGCACCAACGTCGAGGAGGTGTAAACAACATCTGCTGTGCACATCTGGACCTGTGAGTCGCCATCGCGATGCCCAGGACGTCAGGAAGTCCACGCACATGGCGCAAAGGGAAAAGCATGGAAAGCCACAAGGATACTGCCATTACCACCACCATGAGGGAAATAGCAGAAGAACAAGGAATAGAGGCCATCTTGGTGCACTGTAAAGTAAGCCAGCTCATGCCACCCAGGTGCTGAGCAGACAAAGAGGCTGCAATTCCTTCCCCTGCCTGCATCGTGTGCAGTCGAGGAGAACAAAGAAGGAAAAGAAACGAGAGAACAAAGAAAAGAAAATAGCCCCCCTCTCACACTATCCTCTCCTGCACCAAACAGTTGTGCGCACCTACCATCTGTTGGCCCTGCATTGTGCCACTCTTAGAAGGACAGCCATGCTGTGATGTCAACCATGCTGCACCGACTGTCGCCTGCTCACGACCACACTCCCACATGCCACGCATCCGCACCAACTCTCTTTCGCCCACGTGGACTGGAACAACAACACAATGGCTGGCCGGACCAGTAGTGACTCCATCGATTTTCTCTGTCCGCAGTGCTTGCGACCACAACCATAGGACTTTATTGCCAAATACAGGTGTGACACTACGTACTGTAAGTGTGCCCAGCAATACAGCACACGCATCTGTGTCGGGAAAAACCGCGAAAAAGAAGAGCGAGTGTACAGTAACTAGAAACTTCGGAAATTAAATTCAACATTGGCATTTCAGGCAATCAAAAACAAATTAGTGCCATCACCTGCTCTGCCCTGGTCAGTACACATTCTTATTAAATTGCCAACTGTGTAGTAACCATTATCATACCGAGTGTTTGAACAGAAACGAGTTGCAAACAATTGAATGGCTAACATTTTCTTGTAAGAAGTGCAGTACACTACCCGTGCCCACAAGCAGGTCATGTATAATGTGGACACGTTCTTTGGCATGTTGCAAAGAATAACATGTGTGAACCTAATGGATGTATGGGGAAATGAAAGAAGAATAAGCAGCTGTGACAAATGCAACATTAGGGTCTGCCTACAGTGTCAAACAGAGTCAGAACGACAGACAAACAGTGAGGAAAAGTTCAAGTGTGGAAACTGCGCTGTCAAAGAGGAAGTCACACCTGTTGAAGTACTACCCAGGGCGATGTACCCGAGTGACAACCACTGCCTGTAATTCCCTCCAGTACCAATCTTTGCCGCCAATACCTAGTACATCCTATATCCCACACCTGCAAGCATATTATTCCCCGCCTATGTACACTCCACATTTCCCAGCAGTATTGCCAACCATACAGAACCAGTTTCCTGCCTCATCACATTTTCCAAATTTACCAACAGATTTCAACAGAGCCACAATGGCAATGCCCAGTGCTACCAATCGCACTGATGTACCACTGAGACCGACACCTATGAGGTTCCAGACACTGCCAATCTTTTACGACCAACTGAA
The DNA here is from genome assembly GCA_029891345.1 of Dryococelus australis. Classification (NCBI taxonomy): domain Eukaryota; kingdom Metazoa; phylum Arthropoda; class Insecta; order Phasmatodea; family Phasmatidae; genus Dryococelus; species Dryococelus australis. Next base: position 19,233,713 of record CM057009.1, read on the forward strand.
TGGGGATCCATCCGCCTTTGTACAAAATTACATGATGCGCCTGCAAAGGTACGGGGTATCGGATGATGAATGGCCCGGATGTGTTGGGAAGCAGTTAGAAAGAGAAACACGGCAATGGTGGTGATCGATGAACCATTACTGACACTGCTGGGGAGAGTTCATTCACACATTTCAGGGCCACTTCGGAGGTGCGTTCACTTCAATCCAAGCTCAAGGCAAACTCATGCTCCAAGAACAACAGGAAGTCGAAATGTTAATGGCATTCGTCAACAAGAAAACACACCTGTTACAAAGATTCGTCCTGGATAGAGAAAACGGGAAGTCCTCGAAGTGATAGCAGAGACACCGCTACCAGAAGACAGACCAGCCTTATTTCCACTACTAAATAGCGGCCTCGCAGAGTTCATGCATGCCACCATCTTCCTCGAACGAAACAGGAGTGTGCCGGGATGTGAATTGGGAGGCACCCGGGTGCACCAAGGACCTCACGAGTTCGGGAAATTCCGCTGCGATAATAACAGGATAAACTGACAGAACTTTCAACCATTTAGGCCAGAACAGCCGCGAGTTAATCAAGTGAGGAGTTATCAATCCCTTGCACGAGGTGGCGGGAACATGTAACATGTGAATACATACTGTAATGCGAACCGGTCCGTTCAGTGGGACCTTACGGAACCGCCTCCGATGCTGTGCTGGTATTGCCCAGACGGCAGTTCCATTGGCACGCCGATTGCCCGGGAAACCCGTATAGGAGACAGCAGAATAACAGCAGTGGAAACGCCCACAAACAACCAGACAGCAGCGAAGACCAGCAGAGAAACATGTTGTAGGGGTAGAGTCAACAACCACAGACTTTACTCCTTCTTGCAGCACCAGCACAGCGGTAATGCCACAACAAGCCATAATTACCAAGGTATTTAGCCAGGGTGCAAAATTTATTCGTGTACTTGTCCATGTAAACTGTATTTTGTGTCATGCTCTTGTTGACACGACTGCATCACACAACAATTGTCAACCTTGTTTTGTTAATAAACGTGACATAACCTCAACTGGACAGGTGTCCCGGCTTCCTAATGGGGATTGTACTAAGTCAGTAGTCGGCCAAGTGACCGTTACTATCAAAATAAGATATTTGGAAACCACAACTACAGCAGTAATTATTAATGAAATTAATGAAGATGTTATTTTAGGAGTACCCTGCCTCTCAGAGCAAAATACAATAGTTGAACCAGCCGATCGATTCATCCACTTTGGAGTGAAGGAAAAATAAACAGTTTATAATGTAGAAAGCCGTAGCCATGAACATATACCTAAGATAAATTTAACAGAAATTGAACATTACGTACCCACAGTGCAACAATCAGCTTTTTAGTGCTTGCTAGACGAAAGTAAGCTTGTTTTTTTAAATATGATGCACTACACAAAAAAACTGTGACAGAACACTCTATTCCATTGACTCAGGAAGAACTGATCTTCAGTAGCCCCCACAGCTACTTGCCTCACCAAGCTAAGATAATAAAACAGCAGATATCCGAGATGCTTGCAGATGGGTAATCGAACCAACTAGGAGCCGGTATAACTCAGCCATAACTCTTGCGCTGAAAAAGAATGGGGCCTGGATGTTCTGCATAGAGTTCAGGCCCATCAACCAGGTTACATGAAGTGGTATACCACCATATATAAGTGCCAAAGATGCATTTAGATCACTCGAAAGGGCCAGAATCATGTCGTTGCTCGATTTGCATAGCGGCTACTGGCAAATACTAGTACGCCAGGAGGACCGGGAAAATACTGCCTTTACCACCCCGGACGGCCGACGATATAATTTCTGTGCCATGCCTTTTGGCTAAATTGCCCCCCCCCCCAGCACTTTCCAGAGTGTGATGATACGGTTCCTCGATGGTATAATGGGCGAATTCACGCTCGCCTACCTCGATGACGGAGTCATATGGTCGGAGATGTGGGAGGAACATCAAAAACACCTGTCACTTGTACTCGAGAGATTACAGATAAATGGATTAACGTGTGCCGTTAAGAAATGCTGGCTTGGTATGAGTGATCTTAATTTTCTAGGTCACATAGTGAACGAGCAAGGAAATCGACCGAACCCCAAATAGCTGGGGCTGGTTGAGAAACAAGCACCACCACGTACACATAAACAAATACTTAAATTCTTTGGCCTAATCAGTTGCTTACTTGAACACGTACAGGCTTTTTAGTCATCACCGCACCCCTCACAAACCTGCTATCTCCGCAAAACTGGTACATGTGGGGCAGCATATGAGAAAAGGCCTTTTTGGAAATCAAAGAAAAATTCCGAGAATGCCCCGCTGTAGTGTGGTACGATCCATCAAAACACCTTTACCTGCAGACAAATGTCAGCCAGGAGGAGCTAGGCACCATGTTCTACCAGTATGGTGATACAGGTGAGAGAAGGGTAATCGAATTCGTGAGTGCGAAATTTGGAAATGTACCGAATACAGATATTGCATCAATGAAAGAGAATGTCTCGCAGTGACATGGCCGATACGAATGTATAGTCCGTACGTAGAATATTGTAGGTTCATGTTGCGAACCAATAATCACTGCCTAGTATGGCTCAACATCTTACAAGATGGGTACATTTGCTGCAACCTTATGATTTTGCTATCGAACACATACCGGAAAGGAGAATGAGCTAGCAGACACGTCATGGGTGCCCGAAACAAAAGCAACGGTCACATACGAAATTGAATGGGAGGAGGTTTTACCCCCTGCCCCATTTCTACATAACCTGTCACTGAGGAAAATGTAAACAGGATAACGTTAAGAGAGAATTACCAACTGATAGCAGATTTGTACCACGAAGTAGTTATAGCGCAGGAAACTTGTGAGTTTGTGCGAGGGAAGAAAGATCGATGTGAAAAAGAACACATAGACGGATGAGAGCTGTATAAGGGCGTATTGAGACGTGCTCACCATGAGATGATACAAAATGGAGACTGTATGTAGCACCTAGTCAGAGGGAGAAAGTGTTTGAACACGATCATGGGAGCATAACGGCGGGACACCCGGAGCCAATCAAATGGTTAAAAACATTTTGGAACCTTTTTCTTGCCTCGTATCACTTATTATGTCAGAAACTGGGTACACAGATGCCACAAATGTAATTTGTTCAAATCCCGGCGGTCTGATAGAAATCAACAACGAGAGCCAAGGCAGCTTAAACAGCCATTTGAAACTGTCTGTTTAGATCTCATGGGGCCTTATCCAAAGTAAGCTGGTGAAAGGCGATTCATATTAGTAGTAACAGCCAGCTTTTCGAGATGGCTCGAAGCTTACTTACAGTGCTAGGACAAGGCAGATTGCGAAAAGCATGTAAACATAATTTTTCACATGCTGGGGATATCCGAGAGAGTTGCTTATGGACAACAGATCGCAATATATCGGGAAAATATGGTGTGAACTTTTTACAAGCTGGGTAGTGTGGCACATAAAAACTGCTATTTACCATTCCGTGAGAACCTCACAGAGAGGCACAACCAGGACTCGAAGGCGCAAGTCCAGCTCCATGTGGGTGACCACCATAGCAGCTGGGCCGAATACTTGCCCATTGCATTCTTCACACTTAGGCGAAGAGTAAATGCCGCGATCGGACAAACCCCAGCACATGTCTTGCTAGGAAGAAATATAACACTGCCGAGTGAGAGAAATTGTCCGAGAGAGAGAGAGAGAGAGAGAGAGAGAGAGAGATAGCAAGACAGAAAAAGTGGCGTACGAGATGCGAGGCACAGGCAATGTTATCACAAACAATGGGATCGGAAGATGAGATATGCGAATCGCTCGTTGCCAGAAACCAAATGATCACCAACAGTGGTAATGGTAGGAGAGGCCATCCGAGCTCATTTGCAGTCCATGGCCTAGAACAACTTTAACACGAGACTGGCACAATGCTGGTTGGAGCCTCACTGAGTGATAAAGACCTTGGATCTGTCCACATACCTAGTTCGGGATGGGCTGCAAGATGCTAAGGATCCACCGTGACGACATTCGGGCAGAGGCTGAGAGTGCTCCTGAGAACAATGGGGACGAGCCCCAAATCGGCCAAGATGGCCATGCTCAGTGCGAGCACATCAAGAGAGATAGTGAAGCAGAAAGTAGTCCAGGACCTGAAAGAGGGGCCAGACCAACTAGTGCAGGTGGGGCATCGACTCCGAACAACATGGAGTTCACCAGGGGTCTACGTCACGCCAGTGCCATGAACGAGCAGATCACCGCATCTGAGAAGAATGGTTACGATGCAGGATGAGGGGAGAAGGAACTCCAGAGGTGTATATAGAGCGAGAGGAGCCAGAACCATCGGCGAAAAGGAAGGGACACCAGTGGCCCCATAACGGCGATGGCGCTGACGAGCCCCCTGGTAACTGTCCAGTGGCTGGGGATTGGCCGTCGATCCATACCATCGAAAAAGAAGAGCTGGAAACAGCACCGGTACTACCAGAAGAGGATGGGGAAGGGGAATAACCTGATCCCACCTGGCTACACCGCCTGTAAGCCTGCAGGAAGGCAACGCACCAGAGCCTCGGGTCAGGACTCGACCTACTGGGATGCTATTACCGGTTCACGACCGATCATGATGCGACTGCAGCAGTGGATGGGTAAGCAGTGAGGACAGCGAGAGTGGTGGGTTGGCCAGCCTGCTTCTTCTTCAATGTCCCAAGAGGCGAAGAGTGCCTGTGTGGGAATGTATCACCTGTGGTAGTGCTGTAGTGCTCCCGAGAGTACAGGTTCGCACACAGTAGCCATGGAACAACAGACTGGCAGCACGTAGGGAGGTCTACATGCTGTGTCCTCGCCACAGGGAGCAGAGGATATGCTTCAGCTGCGAGTGAGTCGCCGGTTGCAAATGGACTCACGGGGGGCATTTGACGCAATCTGCTTTCCCCTAGCCCATTTGCCTGCCGTCGCCGGCAGCAGCTGCAGCTGTCAGCTCTCTACTGGGCGCTCGTGTGTACCTCTTGGAGAGTGCACCGCAGCGATCGAACCGCGAAGACCTCAGTTATGAGTGTGGCCGCAGGGGCTGAAGAGAGCGCTCGTGATGTGAGCAGGAATGTGAAAGTGTTGAGCAAGCCATGTGCGCCCATGCACACATGTCTTAAAAGGATACCCTACAAATTTGGGCCTAAGTGTAATCAAGCTTAATTAAGAAATTCTCAAGGACATCCGTTCACAAAACGGACAATCAAGGAGCCCTATAATATTTTGATGGTCCTGCGGGTCTTTATTCCAGTATTTTTCATTAATTATAATTTCCACATATTTCATCCACATTACGTTTCATGCAGTGTAATATGTCAATTAAATGGTTCTGTGCCAGGGGTAATTGTTTTTGTAAGTTTTGTAGCACTTAAATAGTTTTGGTGTGTTTTCTGGAATTTGAGAGAGTAAGCAAATAGCTAAACCTCGGCTGGCATGCCGCACCGGACAGTAAGTCATACCATGGTGTCTTGAGGAGTTGGATGTGCTGACCAATGGGGTCGCATCAGGCACGCTTGGGCAGCATTTCATCTTTGTTCACTATTCACTTCACAGCACTTGATATCAATTTACCGGAACCTTTGTTTACTCTGCAGCTGCCCAAGATTCTCCACTCCTCCCTTCCCGTGAAATAGTATCACCTGGGAAGGCTTAAGTTTTACATAAGTTCTTTGTCCCCTTTGGGCCATTTATACAGTGTCACCCTGCCTGCGGGTTAAGCCTGGCACCGTGTATAAGTTTTCTTCCTGGAGGAACTGTTGATAAAACCCAATGATTCAATGTAAAATGGTGTGCGATCTCATCGGGTTGCCTTAGGGCCATAGGGGTGCGGGCCTCCGCCTTTCCCGGCAATCATTAAGGGCTATGTATTAGTGTTTTGTATTATCTTTCAGTGTTTTTATCTACGTACAACTAATTGTGGGTGTGTGAGCGGCCCCAAGATCTCACTGTGCATGTTTCCAGTAACATAACTGTTTTGGTAGTAATCACGATGGCCGGAGCACCAGGAGGACTTCGCCTGTAGGTCGTCGGCATACGAACCAGAGAGGATAAGAGTCTGCTCTATGCTAGCTAGTTGGTTTTTCACTTAAAATACCGGGCGCCCGTCATCTACAAGTAGAAGAGTTGGTGAGAATCAATAGAACATTTACCTGTCCCGCTTCCAATCTTACAGAACACCACTTTGCTCCACTACCTTGCCGTCAAATTCTTGCCTCCTTTTTACTGTGTAAGCATAGCCTTGCTTTAATGGGAAAATAATTAAAGTGCTTAATAGGAATGTATCTGGAATAAATAAGTATGTTAAATGACTCAACATCCTATTATTTCACTGGCCGCTTCACAGTCGCATAAACTACAAATTTGTGTTGGAACTTAAGGGTGTGGGGGAGACCAGAACAGCCCCTGCGGGAGATAGTTAAGTGTTTGAGGTAGGCTGAGAGCCATCACTAGCCCAGGCACTTGGAATATCACTTGAGAAGAACTACATCATTCTTGGTACGTGTTGTGTCGGGACGAAATGCAGCACACTAGCCCAGGCCATGTCTCATATTGCATTCTGACCACGCAACCATACAGCTTATGACTAGCACCGACCATGGCAGATCTCTGGAGGATGCCACATTCAGAGTGGTTGACCAAGGGACCCAACTTCTTCATGCTCTTTATTGCTGACTTACTGGCACCCATCCCGGTAACTATAACCTGATATCAAACTTCCCGAGGGCATGATCCTTCACCTCTGATCCTAGTTGCATCAAGTTTTCACTTTTTTTCAACCAGAGCATTATTATTTATCATAACTTCATTGCCTGGGAGAAGCACCTCCCCACCTCTTGCAGACCTAAAGCCCCAGGAGTGTAACTTCGACATTTTAATCCGGCGAGTTTATGCATTAGCTAAGCCATCGGGTCCGTTTCAAGACAAGAGTATCGTCAGCATGGTTTTAGTGTCAGAACATCAATAAATGACTTCAATTCTCAAGTCAGTTTTTGATTTGCAGGCCTTGCCTCTTAAAGTTACTTAGGGAGCTGGAACCACCAAACAGTTATTGCCAGGATTTTTTCATAATTTTTCAGTGCAATATGTAGTTTTACTAGCATTTTATTGGTGTGTGGAGTGGCCTTACAAATCTGCATTTAGCCAACTTCATACCAGCATGGCTGTCCACCTCACAATGGGCACCTGTGGTGATATTGGGCTCACTGCGACTGCCCACGGCTATCAGCCTATCGCACCATAAATAATACTCCATAAGTTGAAATGTAGAGGAGCAGGAGAACAGCCTATCCACCTTGGTGACTAGGTCACGACTCCCAAAGCAAAGTGGCCGGTAAGAAATCAACAAGATGTCTCTGATTGGTGTTTACCACCAGAACTTTGAAAGAGTAAGGCCCCTTTCACAATCGACTTGGCTTAAAAAGCATTAATTCCAAAGCATCACCTTCGAAACCATTTGTCTACAATCTACATTAACGTGAATGAAAATAAACATGTTCTCACCAATTAAAAAGTGAAAACAAATAGGAAAATGTTTTTTCAGTGCAAGAATTTTTGTTTGCTTAAGTTGGCTACAGCCAATTTTATGACATTTCATATTCTCATTGGCTCCCATTATAAACTTGGCGTATGATGTTCAGAGATGACCATCTGTATGCCAAGTCACGCAAATAACACCAATTAAGCCACGTTAAATACTAGTTGTGGATATTGCAATCTCAAATACAGAGTTTTACTTTTTTATGCTGTGCATAGGCATATTTTCGCAGTAGAATTGATAGCAACAAGGTGGTTTTGCACTCATTTTCACCACTTTTTTCTGAATGTACAGTGACCGGGGTAAACATCGTTCATAAATTTTGGTTAACACAGTCAGGAGCAAGTTTATAGAATTTGTAAACAGGATGTTGATGGTTGCTGCTCATTGTTTTGAATTCCGGGTTTCTCTCACTGCATTTGCAACATGCAACACATTCTTGCCTTTTAATGTTCAAAATGAATGAATATTCAGTAGTTCAAAATGAAGATGGTACCTTATTTCGGGGTGAAAGGTAGAAAGTTTGGTTGAAATGGGTCGGAAGTGTGTGTTACAAATGTCGATAACCTCAATCTGTACTCAATGTACGTACTTTGGGTTTAAATATGATATATTTAGTCGTAGTGAAGTTTTAATAAATGCTTTTCTTCTTTGTAACTCGAACTGTTTTTCTGGTGTGTAAATTGTAGTATTTTCCAGTGAGAAGTACATGTTAGTCTCTGCATTCAATTACATTAACACGTCTGTATATTCCATGTCTATTTCTGACACAAATACAGCCATTGTGCAGTTTTGAAGTTCCCTCCAACTGTGATTAGCCATTCATGTTTACAATAAGCATTTTTTTGAGATATGATCCTTTCGTTGTGAACGGTGATGACCAGACTGTTACCAATTCAACCGCGAAAATACACCTCATGTTATGTGTGCCATGTTGAGTGTAGAGGGGCCTAAAAGCTAGATCTCCAATAACCCGACGATCATGACATGACAACCCCGACAAAACGAAATATGAGTAGCAGACAATGAAAAGCAAGGCCACTGTGACGTCAATTCGACCAAAATGCAGCCCTGACAGTCCGAGAAAAGAAGATTCTATTTATACTTTCTATCGTGTCGGACTTGGTCGGGGAATACAAAAAATGTAAATACAACTTTAGAAAACAAAATTTCGTGTGTCTTTCCCTAGTGTAGTAAATAATAAACTAACATGCCGCAAAAATAATTTTCCGGATTGTTTCTAAAACATTCCATCTCTAGTATAAATCCAAATATTCTCAAAAGCAAAATAATCATTTACTTTAACGGGAGTTTTAAAAGGTATGATAAAGGATAACTTTTTTTTAAATCTTCCAATAGCCAACTAAAAAACGTGTTACGGAGTTTTCGTCGGCGTATTGGGATCATTGAATAATATTTAATATGAAATTACGTCGAGCTCTGACGTCGTATTGTGTTCGTATTGTGTTCGTCGGGCTATTGTGACTCAAGACTAACTGTGAAATAAAATACCTCTCTACGATTCTCCAACCTCGACATCACGTCAAATAGATCGATATTACTTTCTGGCTGTACGTAATTTAAGGCCATTTAAAACCTAATCCTATTACACTATGTAGCGTGTTTGTGTTTTATTTTACTGCTTTGTTCTTTTACAACGTTAGTGCATATTATCACTGTTATTCCATTTTTTTTTTCATCAGAGACTGTCAATCGGATGATCTGGCATGAAACAATACGTGTGCTGCGAAATGTCATTTGGGTAATTACAAACTGTTTATGTAAACACGGTTAGGGAACATTTCGCATATATGCCTGTACAGGGAGCTAAGGCTAGTAAATGCTGCACTTCAATTGATTTGCCACAGAAAACATCTTACGCCCAGACACAGTTCAAACTCACAGCAAAAACCTACAGACAATGTTCAATCAAATCAGCACACGCTCACGAACGGCAGAAGTTATTAAAATTAAAAAGCGCATGCCGCAGCGTTGTAAGTTGCCATTAAAATTAAAGAAAGGATTTTTTTTTTTCTCGGTAAAGCATGTAGTTTAATACCATCTCTGGTATTGCAGAGAAAAAAGTATTATCGTTGTTGTGACGCTAACCGCGTTTCACACTTAGGCTGTGTTTTATTTCAGTTCAATGCGGAGTAAACGGCCGTGTAGGGTGCCAAGCTGAAGGAGGTGCTGAAGGCCCCATGAAATAGTTTCAGTGCGAACATTTAAAGAAGCAGATGAAAATTTATAGTCGGCAATTTTCTATTAAAGTAGACTTAAATTATAATTAAAAATAATTTTACTAAAAAGCACTCACTTTTTAATACTAGGCCTTCTTTTAGAAATGATCGAAATTGGTTGTCTTGTGAAAAGGAAGGGGTCATGGAGGCAGGGAATTTGATGCCTATCTCCTTAGCCCGCTCACATTGCGAGGTGCAGAAGATGTATCTTTCAAAGATTAATTAACTCTGCCCTCTCACATAAAACGTTACAATGACTGGCATGCACCTAGCTGCTGTTATTCGTCAAACTTTGTAGTAAATGAAATGTAAGTTAAAGATGTAAGAATAAAAACTTGTCACTGTATTAAATTACTTGACCATACCAACATTCCACAAAGTAGGAACTACATTTACATAATAGTTTTATAATTTAATAGGTTTGGGGGGGGGGGGGGGCTAAAATTTTGTTTGCTTGCACTTAAAAAATATCAATATAATATCTTTGCATGTACTGTTTTCTGTGCTAAATCAGTTGTAGTGCAGCTTCAAGAAGTGATATGGTTTTTAGTTAGGCACACTGTGAGTGAATTTTAAAGTTGGCTTTTGTAAAAAATTTGGTTTCTGTTATTTAATTATTCACATATAATTTAGTTTTAAGTTTTATAAAGTTTTTGTAAACTAAGTCAAAAAGAGATAATAATATAGGTAGTGCCTACTCAAGTTGGATAATAATCAAAATGGATTCACAACCACCTTTTAATGTACTCTGGTGGCTGCAGTAGTAAACACTATATTTGGGAAACAGTAGTTTTTTTTTTTTTTTTTTTTTTTTTTTTTGCAGGCCTTGTGAGACATGGGATCTTTAGTTTGGGATAAAGGTAGGAGCACTTGTAATGAAATGTTTTCATAAGTAAACATTGTCTGGGATTGATAACAATACGTTAATAGTTTTATTTTAATTTATGATAAGAAGAGGAGCGATTTTAACAACTCGTAGAAACACATTGCATGGCTGCAAATAGCTGGAACCTTGGAATGCACAGGTAACTTATTGTATTACCTTAAATTTTTACAAATATACACAGCATAAAGTGTTTTTCTTAATAAATTTAAAAAAAAATTTTGTTACAGTTGCTGAACGTCAGAATCTGTGAGGTAATTTGAGGACAAGATAGATAATGTACATAATGGCGCAAAAAGAACACATGTTTTTGAAATGGATAATAGATCTATAGAGGGAGAGAGAGAGGTCAGCGATAGTTATACACCACTTGCAGGTAGGTCAAACAGGTCAGTTTTAGCAGCCATGGCACAGTGGAACATGGAGCATTCCATGTTTGCCATTGAGCAATGCTTCTGAAATAACAATTCAGTTTTTACTGTCTAACGTCTTTCCTATCAACAGTTCAGTGTGGTGCATGATGGGGCATCCCTGATTGTAACACAATACTCCGATGGGTTAAATTGTTTTGTTCGAGAGAATCTGTTTTGAAGAGGAAATCAACAGGCCGTCCCCACGTGTCATGGTCACCAGAAAATGCTGACACAATGAGAATGATGGTTATTCACAGTTGGCAGCACTCCATGAAGTGTCATGCACCAACCTTGGGGCATGTCTCGTTGCTTGCTACAGCGTATAGTACTCTGCAACTTGAGATTACATCCATATAAACTCACGAGTGTTCAAAAGCTGTCCCCAGGTGATTACGTCCAACGCAGACTGTTTTGTGAGAGGATATTTGCAGTTATTGCAACAAATGCAATGTTCATGATGAGTGACGAGCCACATTTCCACATGTGGATGGTTACTTCAGTAAGCAGAACTATCTGTTCTGGGCAGCAGAGAACTTCCGCTAATCACACCGGAGGAGACCTCTCCATAGTACACACAGTTTGGTGCGGCGTGTCGATCGTGGGGATTGTTGGGCCTTACTTTTTTGAAGAAGATGGGGCTATAGTAACCGAGATGTCAGTATGGTATGTCGACTTGCTTCAGATTTTTTGCATCCAGGATTTGAATCTTAGGGGTTACCATGGAAGAAATGTGGTTCAAACAAGATGGTGCCACATCCCACATGGCAAGGACTTCAATGGTTGTTGTTCACAAGATGTTTTCCAAACGTGTAATGTCATGGTTTGGTGATGTCCCTTGGCCCCCCACGCTCACCCTAATTGTCTGACTGTGATTTCTTTTTTTTTGGGGGGGGATTACTTGAAGTAGAAGCTCTACGTTTGAAAACGGTGAACGTTACACGAGCCGAAAGTTGTCATTCACAATGAGATTTACAGCTGTGCCACAGGAAATGTTAAGTGCAATGCAGAATGTTGAGGAGCTGCTCCAGATATGAATACAACAAGACGGACATGATCTGTGTGACGTCATTTTCTGTAATCAAGCGATGTTTGTAACAGTCGTAGTTCAGTAGTATGTCATGAATTGAAGTTGTATGGCATTGTGTTACACAGTGTTTTTATGTTTGCTATCATGTGTATAATGGTACTAATCCCAAACACTACCCATTTCAAAAACATGTGTTTTTTAAAGCCATCCTGTATAAGAGAGAAGATAATTGGCTAGCCAGTGAAAAAGTGGCTTGGAGACCCCATCAAAACCAGTCTGGGTGCACATGAAATGCATGGCATTTCTCATTTACCACCTACAATTGAGGGAGTGGATTGCAAAGTGTTACGTTAATAGAGGTCTTCGATGTAGTGTTAATTGTAATAATTTATTATGTTAGGTTGTGTGGGGTAGTTTTTCAGGTATGTAAGGACACAGCTGTATTTACATGCAAATATCAACAGTGAGTTTGTCATATAAATCAATTGGGTTATGGTATTTGTGCTGCAATATAATGAAACAGTTCACAGAATGATATCCGAATACTTAGTAAACGTAACCATATGTGGCCTTATGTGGATGTCTTATTACTTATGCACATTCAGTTTCTTCAATAAGGTGATGCAAATTAAGTACATTACAGTGTATTTTTAATTTTTTTTTTCAAGTTAATCCTAATATGCTAAATGATTGTGTGTATGTACTTCGTAATTCAAGACATATCTATGCAGTGCAAGGTCCCTCTGATTCAATCACATTTATTAGGTTATTTACTTCTGATTCAATCATAGTTGACTATATTACATTTGAGTAGGTTTTGGATAACATTGTGATGTTGGGACTTTTTCAAGTGATACTTCTTGTTAATTATTATTTATTCTACTTTTTAGGTCTTGTTAAACCGTACAATTTCCACGTTGCATTGTTGAGTTTCATAGTATATCAGAGTTGAATTGTATGAAAACTATCTGGGAGACTTGTATTTGGAAATACTTGTGTGCTTCAAAAATACTATTTATAGATTTTTGCTCTTCACTTTTGTTTTGATTTTTTCTCTCACTTTGTCATTTTTTTCTGTACATATTTTTTAAAAGTTTACTCAATTTACTAGCTTATATATCTGTATATTCTGAATTAATGCTATATAAGTAACTAAATACTAAGTACCTATCTTGGCACACGTGGGTAACAACACTGATATTCTGGTCTAAGTAGTATAGTGGAGTGCAGTGGACAGGTTAGGTCTGCTCTTAGCATTGGGGTCTTAAGAGCAAATGTGGGTGAACTGAGGTGAGTATGGAGCAACTCTGAAATGAAAGGGCGTGGGAAACTGGAGATCTCATAGAAAACCCACTGACCAGCAGCATTGTCTGGTACATATCCCATGTGCGAAAATATGGTTGCCATCCTGCGGGGAATCGAATCTGGGTCACCGTGCTGGGAGTCTATAATGTTAACCGCACATAATATCCTCATTTGCATTTATGATGGTTTTGTGCAATTCTGTTATATTCGCAGAGTAACCTTGTTCTATATGTGACAGCCAGTTTTAATGCTTTAAAATTATTATTTTTTAAATAAATTGTGTTTGCACTACAATAAACTTATAGGAGACAGGAACAGCAAAAACAAATAAGAAAAGTTCCTGTTCAATATATGAATCTGTGCACTATTTTCTGTTTCAAGTCATTTTTTTTATTTTATTGTAGTAAAATTTTATCATAACTATCATGGGAAGTTAGATATTTTGGATCCCACACAAATGTGGTGGCCACCGAGGGACCAAGTACTTTGATGTCATGCTCTTCCATCAGCAGCCAGATGCTGTCATGCTCTTCTATGGAGCGCCCTTTTGAAAGTTCATCTACTGGAACTTCACAACCTTATCCATCATCAACCCATGTACCCAACAATATCCATCATCAACCCATGTACCCAACAATATCCATCATCAACCCACGTACCCAACAATAACCTTCAACTGGCCCAAAAGCTAAATGAATGAAGGAAGATCCAGTAGCGAGGGAACTGATAGCAACCAATAGCTGCATTTAAGAGAGTGGGGGCAGTGAATAGTTGAAGAAGATGAAGATTATTTATTTGGAAAGGTCATTGCAGCTCAGTTGAGTAAAATTAAATGTTGTGGAGGTAAACTGTGCATTAAAGTGGAAATATGTAAGTTTCTTGTATTTTGGGGGAGAAGTAGGAATCAAATTATTGTAATTTTTTGTAAATAAATTTTAGTGATACACATTTGTCTGTACTCATTGGAATATATTGCTAATAAATGGTACCGGTTGTGAAATTAACTTCTTTTATCTACCCCAGGGAAATGTTGCAGTTTTTTTTGCTTACAATTTGTAGGATAAGTCACTGTTTAAGTGAAAATTGCTCATGGGTCAGTGTAAAAGGTACTTATCGTGCACATTTTATTTAAATGAGAAATTATAACCAACATAATTTAATGCGGTGCATACAGAGTATATGTATTGATTGGGATAGTATTTGTAAGGATGGCATGGCTGTCTTGAAACTATTTTTAAGCCAATATTTTCAGCATGTAGTATTACACTGGGAAATATTCTGTAGTAAAGTGACTTGTTTGTTTATTTTTATGCTTAAATATTTGTGTTTACTTTCATAATGTTGCCTTGTAGAAACGTAATATTTTGTTTTGAATTTAATTTCCTTTTACGCCTTCCAGATGATAAAATAATATTTAACAGTTTGTTTACATTTTTGTTGACATTGTTATGATGTTTTAAATGACCAGGTAAAGTCCAACTTGGATAGTGAGATAAATATGTGTAAACCTTAAGAAAACATACAAATTTCCATAGTGATTACAAGCTGCAGTGAACTGTTCTCTAAGATATTAGCAAATACACACATTTTGTCTTATGATTAAGTGGACTGTTCTGCATAGAAGTTTAACTTAATCGTCAAGTTATCTAAGAGGTGTAGACGTCACAATCGGGATGTGACATCACCGTAATTGTGCTTTCACGCACCTCGGTGAGATCATCCATCTAGGCATGCGCTAGGTTAATTACGGGCTGGGGAGCACCCAAGCCGAATTGGCTAGTCATGACCGAGATAACCATATCATTGGCCTGTTGATGTGTATAAACAATATCAATAAAAACAAGTCTACATTGAACTCAATTCTTTTATTCAGTAGTGACAGTGTCCTAGCGACATATGCTTATCAATTTTTTATTTCCGTGATTTTATTAAAAGTTTAGTACTGCCAACATGTTTGTAAGTACGCATGGGTGAGATGGACACACAGAACCCACAACATCCCTGAGAGCCCTGAGTGTCAATAGTGCGGTGATTGGGAAGCACCGCTGGGGCCCAAATTACCAGTAAGTATTTGTGTCATTGTTCGTCTCGTGTCTCACCTGACGGCATCAACGGTTACTGAAACTGTTAGGTATACTGAATAAAATAGCAGTAAAGACCCGTAGGCCTAAGTAATAAGCACTCGTTAGTTCACATCATGCCAGGAGGCATGCTATCTGACTCTGTCAAATATATAATGATAAATAAGTAGCAACCCTTGGTCACTGGTATATAAACTTGATATCAACCCTATGTAAAGAATAATACTCAATGCCTTTTTAATAGCAAAGGGGTAAGGCAAGAAAAACCATATATTTATCAATAGGGGTTACCCCAACCCTTACCAAAATATATCAAATACACCGGATTCCTTGTAAAAGGGTAAGAGCAGTGTGAACTGCAAAAACAGAAATATTTATAGTCATAGAAACGCATCTTGTGTGAAATATAGATAAGCTGAAGTGTTGCAGCATTCAAAGTTGTAGGCCTAAGCGCAATTACAATTATATTATTTATAATGTCAGGAGGCATAACACTTGTACGTCAAAATGACCCGAATTATAACAAAAGTCTGCAGGGCAACATAATGCTCATATAAAGTCAAATAGAATCAAATAACTAACATACACACAACAACAACGCATTGAAGGGAGTGAATGTACTAAACATATCTTAATAATGCAGGTACAAAAGGGGATAACAGAGCCTGTTTATGATATAGAAATGTGTAAAAATTAAGCTGAATGGAATCACTGTACAGCATGTAATATTTCTTAATTCTCTGTCGACGTCATGGAGGCCCTTAGGCCTCATGTGAAATCCACCTGAAAATCGTTGAATAAAAAAAAATAGAAACATTACACACAAGGGGGAAGGAGTGGCGCATAAATTGAGAGAATATATATGATTAGCAATGGGGGTGCGTAAAACACATAGGCAAGTAAGTGAGCCTGCTAGAAGGCCTACAAAATAAATGCATAAAATTAAAATTGAACAATAAGTCCAGACCAGTAGGCCTAAGTTGGAATAACGTGAAAGCATGTTTAAAAATAATGCTGTATAAGACAGCTGTGACATCATGTAAAAGGGAAGTTAAATAAACTTGATTACAGTAAAAAATTACTTGAAAGCAGAAGTGAAAACAAACGTAAATCATGTGATATCCGATAAAAATAAACAAGGTGTCGCAGGGTAGTATTATGGTGGTTGGTTTCCTGGGAACGGCATTTAGGGTGACTCGTCTTACTGTGGCATCTAGCCTAAAATAATCAAATTAAACAGGGTGCAGAAGATAAAATAGCAATGGGGACAGGAACTTACCACTCGGAGTAACTGGCACATGTTGTAGAATTCATACTAAAGGAGGGTAATGGTATACATAAATAAAATTGGAGAACCTATATCCATAAAATATAGAATTTGCATAAAAGAGAAAACAAGTAGTTATTTGAAAAAACTCTGTTCGGTGCTTGTGCACTGAAATGAATATAACATAAAACATAATTAATCTAGAAAAGGGGAAGGGGGGGGGGGGGGGGGGAGTAAAATGAAATACTGGTGTGACAATAATCGTTGTAACTACCTCTGTGGGGACATAAAACAAACATAGATAATACTTCAATAAGGCAGAAAATTATGTAATCTAATATCAAATGTGAAATTGTCATGCTTGTGGCTAATGATAGACTGGGTAGGGGAGATTAATGGTTATCATTTTGCTCTGAGAGACAAGCACACACTTATGTAGCGGACATCAGACTACGACGTGACGTAATAACTGGCAGCACGTGGGTGATAAGTCGCTGGCGGTGGGAGTCCAGCTGTGAAAAAAAAAAAGTCAAACCACTTGCAATGCCGTTATGGCGGCGTGAGGGAAGTGGGCAGGGAAAGTGCCCTATCTCCTCAATGTGGGACAGCCCTGGAAGGCTGTTGCCTTGGCAACGCTAGGTGCCTGCGCAGAGTGGCTCTGCCCATACGCAGTGCAGCCAACCTTGGCCGGCGGCGAGAAGAGCATTGCAGCTACACTTGTGTGGCGGCATGAAGTGAGGAGTGGAGTTGGCGAGCCTGGTTTCCCCTCTACCATGTGCTGGCCGTGGCACAGTAGGACGAAACAGGCTGAGAGGCAGGAACGCTTCATAGAAGGCACGCTGGGGCTGTTGCTCGGTGCGTCACACGTGCTGATGTGAAACTTGGTCAGTATGCCCCAGTTGCTGTACGCCTCGTATCCCTTACCACGATGGCAGGACACATACAGCTTAGCACCCACAAGTGGAATAAGAGAAACCGATCTTGTAGAACTAGTTGGCCTCAGAGCTCCTCTGGGGCCTAGAGTCGTTTACTTCCTTCGTCTTCAGCCTACAATCTTACTCACAAGTTTACTGCCTCAATATACTGTGCCGTCTAGGGGGAGGGGGCCACCACCATGGGGGGTCCCTTTTATAACTGGGCCAAGTAGGGCATATTTGCGAAACCACTGCACTCAGTCACCAGCTATATCCCGCACAACCTTAGGCGGTGTAGCGATTCCAGGTTATCGCTTCATTGCACAGTTAACTCAACATTGTTTCTCCCTTGTGTGAAAAATTTTCCCTACCAGCACTATAATGGAAGAATGTAAGGTGGGCTCTTCTTGTGTCCAAAACTCTTTTCTTTCTGCACATCCCAGGCTATGCTGTGACCAAGGTCTAGACCACCTTGGCTACCACACAAGGCTTTGTCATTTTATATGAATGTTGTGCAGACCAAAACTCTATGTACACACTACCTGAAATTATGCAGTTAATTGATCTACATAGACAAAGTGTTTAGTTTGATTATTTCTTGCAAGGTTTTCTGAAGTAGAGGCTAAATAATGTGAAATATTTGGTAAAACTGCTGTGTTAGATAGGTCAGTTTCCATTAATGCTCAGGTGGAAGCATTCAAAATAATTTCTCTCAGAAGATCTTTTCTCATTTGTTTAGCTGACCACATATTCGACTTATTTGTTTTTCATTGAAATACCATGATTACATGAGCCCAGCACCTTCTGTGTTGGAAATACAATGTAAAAAATTCATCAATTTTAATTTTTCTTCATTTCTAAGGTTAATACTGAAGGAATGCTCTTTGCAATAATTTTTGGGATCTTTGGTTGAAAAATAGTCGTAACAAATTCTTGTAGATGATAAATACATTCATTATTTTCAGCAGATTATTTGCAAAGCAGCTACCATTAAAATAACTAATCTTACGTGTATTTCACATCATGCACAAATATACTGTTTTTATTTTTATTAATAACAATTTTATATGGACTTCGGAAATAACATGAAAAGATTGAGTGAGTGTGAGTAAGACTGTGAGTGAGTGAGAGTGAGTGATTGTGAGAGAACGTGAGTGGGTGAAAACATCTTATGATATTTACAGTTTTTTTGTAACAAAATTTCCATATTTATTCATGTACATATTTAACAGGTTGTTAAAAATCTCAAAATTTAATTAAGAATTTTAATTATTTTACAAAGAAATATGAATACTTGCAATTTTGAGGAAATGAGACAGTATCGTTTAAATTTAATTTTAGTTTGAGAGTGAGTGAGTGTGAGAGAGCAAGTGTGAGAGTGAGTGAAAGAGAGTAGGAATGAGTGAAAGAGAGAGAGGGTGAGTGAGTGAGTGAGACTTGGGCGACTCTTAACATTGAGGTCTTGAGAGCCAGTCAAAAGATTGAATGGATAGTTCAAATGTAATTGTAGAGTGGAAATTCAAAGTGAGCTAAGTGGCAAATTATGGAAATAGTTTTTTCATGACTAAATAAGCTATTGGCCAAAACCAGTTGCCAACTAAATATACTAAGTGCCTATCTTATTTTAGTAGTTGCAGTTATCATCCAAAGATGGCATTAGTGGTATTTCCAGCACAATGGTGTAGATAAATAAGCGTAGTGCCATCAACCATTTTATGAGTTGCCTGCAACCATAGTTGTATACAGAGTCTGTTGATGTGTGTATTACAATGGAGGTGGATGACGAAAACAATTTAAATGGTAGCGCTTTTTCTACAGAAAAACAACAACCAGGTGCATGTAAATCAACGCAACATGTTGCACGAATACTTGGAGAATCATACATGACTGCAAATAAGAAGAAAATTCCAGCCTGTGAATGTGGTAAGTAGTGTGACTAGCACTCTGTCTCTACATTTGTGTTACGTTTTATTTCTCTGTTGAGGTTGCCAGTGTAAATTGCACTGTTTGTATGATGGTTACATTACAAAGTTATCCAAAAACTGCCTTAAAATATTAGAACAGCAATATAAAATGTATAAAAATATTATGTTCATGCATTTAAAGGAATTGTTAGAAATAACTTTTTAGTATAATGTTGCTACTTCTAACCACAGATTACAAAACTGTTCGTGCAACATTTGTACATTGTTGAACACATCTTCTTAAAAAAGGAATACAATGTCTGTGTATTTAGAATAATTCCCCAGTCCGTAACAAGTAATTTTATATAGTTTATTCCTTCTGATATTGATTGATGACTTTCGGAAAAACAGAACACTAGAATAACTTTTAGTTTAATGGGCTATATTCCTCTTTCAGGTTGTGTTATTGAAACAGCAACAGAGATAATATTGTAGTATGTATTTTCAGGTAACATGCAAATGCTCTTTTGCATGCAAACAACTGGCGGATATGAAAACCAAGTTGTTTGAAGGCTACTACGCACCAAGCATAAACGAACAAGGCAACTACGTGATGAGATGGATAGATATACTGCCTGTTCAAAGATGCCGCCGTGTGAAATACAACCACCTAGAAAACAAAGCAATTACAACAGAAAAAAGTCAGAAAAGGGCTACATAAGTGGCAATCTGCATGTTAACAGATTATACACTGCCTTTAAAATACAGCATCCAAACAGTCTTGTGGACTATATATAAATTGTACTGTAAGGTTTTCTTACAATACTTTGCGAATTAATGTTGTAAGAAACCTTCTGTTGATATATGCAAAAGGTGTGATAGGCTCAACACGAAAATGAAAGGCAAAGACACAAAATTGATGCAACAACAACAAAAACACAACTATAAATACACCACCGTAATAGTGAAAATGCTTACTTGACAATGAAAAATGACTTTATCAGCAGCAATTTACATGGCAGTAAAATTTGTACTATCTCAATGGACTTACAAAAAGAGTTTAAAATGCCCAAGCTAATCCACTCAAACCTGTACTGTTCCCGGCAGTTAGGATGTTACTACTTCAAGATTCATATTGCTGATATCTCTGATGGGATAATGTGTGTATGGCATGAAGGTCAGTCGTCGTGGGGAGGGAATCAGATGGGTTCTTATCTCTGAATTTTAAATGAACCTCAGCGTTCACTTCTACAAAAAAGTTATGTATTTGGAGTGACAAACTATTGCAGTCGAATAAAAAATGGAATGATCCTATTTTTTTTATATTTTCCTAGTTACTGCTGGACATTTTGAAAGTATAGATCAAAAATTTCTCATGGTGGGGCACAGTTTTCAGCCTCTGACAGTGATTTTGCTTTTGTAGAAAAACAATGGAAGTGTTCAAAATTCCAGACGATAAAGTATGTTGTGAACATAATAAGGACATAAAGATAATTTACACCATTCCGTGTGCTGAATACGAAGGTAAATTTTTTTGACTTCAACAATGCTACAAGAAAAATCACGAACACTGCAAATCTAAAGATATCTATAGCAGTTTAGCTACACATAATGAAAGACAATCCTAGAATTGTGAAGTATAAAGAAAACCTTTGGTGACATTGAAGGCTGGGAAACCTGCCATGTTTTGAACAGAGGTGTTACAGTTGAAAACATAGTACCCACCTGAGTTCAATGACTTATCAGAGAGAATGCCATTGTCTGATGCTAAAAAACGAAACTTTCTCATAATTGGCAATGTTGATAAAGAAAACAAAGAGTTTTACTGCAGTGTTTGTGCATAAGTGGAGCTAAGGTAACAATGTGTTTCACTGCAATATTTTTGAATATGTTATATGGTTTAATTTATAAACAACATTTCTTTAATAACTTTGATGTTTCTATATTGATATGGTATTACATAACAATGGTATTGAACATAATTGCTTTTATGTATAATCTTAAGTGTTGAAGTATCAGTGGCATAATTATGTTTTCTTACATACAGCAATAGGGTTTTGCCTACAAACTGTAAATGTAATGTAAGAAAGGTTTGCATTGAAATGCACATGGTTATTTTTTTTATTATTTGGACAGTATTAAATTTTTTTAACCTTAGTAATTTATAAACATGGTATTTTATTTCCAGAACAAAATGTCATTTTTGTATAGAATATGAAATGAGGAAGGCTTAAAGTGTTCATTATTTTCAACAATAAATAACATTATTGTGACACCTAGCATATTTAGATTATGTTATAACATCTTTTGCATGAAATGTATCTTTGCACTTGCTCTTTTCCAATGTTTTAAACTTTAATCTATTTTTTTATTTAGTGTTTGCAACTATCTAAATGCTGTATATTTGTTACACTTGTGTTATGAATTGGGTATTCTATGTCAACTCTATATTCAAAAGAGAAAACCACAAAATACATAAGACAATCTATTGTTTGTCATTATTCTTAGCTCACTCTAAATTAAGGTACATAGCACCTTTGGCAGGCCTATTGTTGTGGCACTATTCTCTTTTCCAGTTTAACATATTTTGTAAATATTTTTTTCTCAAATATGTATGTCCATCACATTGTAAACATATATATATATATATATATATATATATAAAATTAGTATATTCAGGAAGTATTTCAATTGTCTATATTTCAGTCAAGGATAGTAATCCATGTAATATTTGAAAGGTCGTGGCAGTGACAACTTGTTTGTATTTCATATATTTTTGTTTTTTCCAAATTTGTTATTTTTCTTTCCTCATTTCATCAGTAGTAACAGATGTCAACAACAGACGTCATTGTCGCCACTGCAAGGCACAACATGGTGAAACGAGGAAAATAACAGAGGTCACCTTTGGCTGACGTGACCGACTGCTCGAAAACATTATGTTTTCAATGAGGAAACTTCCTACCAATATATAAGGAAGCACGCCCTTTCTCGAGTATCACAGTCACAACAGTTTGTCGCAGCACGATCGTTTGTCAGCTGTCAGTCGGACAGCCTGCAACGTGTGATCATGTGACTCGCACCGACCAGCGCCCACAACTTTAACCTTCTTTTTTATGTCGGACATTTCAAATAACTATTCAATTTATTTTCCGTCGGTGCGAGGAGTCAATAGGGCACCGGGAGAGAAAAGTAACAATTCTCTCTCTTCTTCATAACTCTCAAAGTGAGAAGTTTTGTTTTGTAAAGGCTGCAATTCTGTCTTGGTTATTTTTTGTTTGTCAGCTGCAAGTGTCAATTGTTTTTCCGAGATGACAATAAATCCCCAGACATTCATTCCTTTTATTTTATTGGCAATCCTGGTTTCAACAAACTTTTATTATTATGTAGTCAAAAGTCTCCAACTCACGCTGAGCTAGTCTGTTGGTGTCTGCTGAGATCTATGAGAGAACAGGCTTGTAACCTGTTACAATATTATGTATACATATACATCTGTTAAGATAAGATATTAAATTATTTTTAAGGAATAGTACCATAGATGGTTAAAATAAACAGTTTTTATTGAATATCTCAAAAACAACTTATTGGCACTTACCTCTCTTAGAATTTCCACTCTACTATTATTTTGTATTTGCCAAACACTTTCGTTATGATTTTCAACTAAGTTTTTATTACTTAATGTCGTTGGACTTGATAAAAGTTGAGAAGTTGCCTGCCCGATGTATACTTAACAAGCAACCAGGTTAAAAGCACTGTTCAGTATATGCACATGGCACTGAACTCTGATAATTGTTTCCACCCTTCAGCAGCATGTAACTTCAAATATTCAGTGGCCATTCTTTCTTATACCAAAGAAAACTCTGTCATTATTTTTCCCACTCAACTTTTAAAGTTTTCCACATATTAATTTACAAGTGTTTTGAGAAATGCCATAGCAATCTGGAAGTGCTGTTTATAACTACATATGTTTTTAAAGTATGACAAACATGTTTACAATAAGAAAGATAACATCCGAGTTACAGACCCAAGTCCTCTGAAGTGTCAGTTATTTCATTAAACACTAATGATGAATATGTTCAGTAATTTCAATTGTATTTCAAACATTGTGCATTGCAGTTCAAATGCAGGCACCTTAGTGTCCCATTTTAATAATTGATATATCTGTACCACCATTAAATTAACTAAGTTTTTTGGTTTCAAGAAATTAATATAATGGAACTATAACAATTACTGTGTTATGTGAATTATTTTGGAAAGGCAACAAACCAGCCATTTACTACAAAAAGATAAAATTTTTCGTACCGTATACAGTTCAATTCAAATTAAAATTCTGTTTGTGTTTATAAACTTGTGCATTTATGCATTGTGCAAATGTACTATATTCTTGCGTGTATATGATGCATATTTTGGCCAAATACCTGCCAGTTCATCATCAGTGTTTTATGGACTAGTTTAAACTTAATCACATCTTAAATTTATACATGTTTCAGTACTTAAACATGCATGTCTCTTTTTAGTAATAATTACCTGTTCTATCAAGGTCTAGTAACAACTTTTGATTTTCTGCAATGTTTGTTAATTTGTATGAACTGTTACTTTTTTCTTCTAAACTGTAATACGCAAGTGTAATTTGTAAAAATGGTTCAGTTTAAGAGAAGGCAGACATGCCTTAACTGTGCCAAATAAAGACGGTTGATTTATTGTTATTATTAATACCTTAAATCAGTCAACTAGGTATTGATGTAGCCTGCAAGGCTGCCTCTCATAAGACCTATTTGCATGATTCACAGCTCTTACTCTACCTCGACACTAGCTCGGGGCTCGTAAATAGGTCCAGGTTCAACCATGCACGGAGCTTGTAGTTTGCATACGAGAACACATCCACTTGCCTGTTGGCTACTCCACGAATCAAATGCTCTATCCACTTCACAGCATCCAAACGTATCTCTTTATCCTGAATGGCCCAAATCTGGTGTTCCTGGAAATCCACCACTATTAGGACATACATCCATTGGAGGCGACAACGGGGTGCTGCGATGTCAAGACACGGCCCCCCTTACGCCTTGTTTTCAGCGTGTGCCGGTTTGAGTGGGCAAGATAGAGTGAAAGTGTTGTACCCAGACCAATGTACAGTTATGTAGAAAGTGATTTTAAATCAGTGTGCCTCAAAACCTGATGTAATAAAGTACATTGCTTTACGTGGGATGTTCCGGTATGTGTGCCCTGTACACCCCTTGGGTCAAGTTGGGCTTACTCTAACAGGAATACGAAAACTTGTCAGCACAATGTTTCTTGTTCAAATTTAGCATAATATTAATTTTGGTAGTAATCAAAGTGTAGTGCAATGTTAATAGTAATTATCACAAATTCATTTGTGTAATCAATCAAGGTCGTATGTATTGTGTTCCTGTTTAATTGCTCTCATTAAAGAATGTCTTTATTTTCTATTATTATTTTTTTTTATAATTTGCACGAACATGTGAACAGACACCATAGTTTGTGCCAAGCCATCTTAAGTCTCTGAATGAGCCGTGTTCAGGGAAGCAGGTGTCTGTGGACTGCTCCAGGTTCATCATCATAATCTGTGTTTTACTTAATTTCACATGCAAAAGCATAATAACTGTAAGA
Source organism: Dryococelus australis (assembly GCA_029891345.1). Classification (NCBI taxonomy): domain Eukaryota; kingdom Metazoa; phylum Arthropoda; class Insecta; order Phasmatodea; family Phasmatidae; genus Dryococelus; species Dryococelus australis. The sequence goes on from CM057009.1 coordinate 19,258,924, forward strand.
TTTTTAATTGAATTACAGAGGACCCTGGAATAAGCTCCCTCATCTCTGGAAGACTAGTGGCCCCAGAGTAATAACATAAAATATGAATCATTATCTTGTCTTCCCGCTTAACAAGACATCTTTGTGCTTCAGCATCATATGTAACATTGTTAATGAATAGCTTCAATGGTTGTAAGTGTAACATATGCTGCAAATACTGCCATAGTACAATTAAATCTGCATGATTTAAGTGTAATTTAATATCGTGTACTTTATTTTATTACTAATGGCACTGTCCAAATTGTGTATTTTTGTCTCAAGAGTGTGATATGCATCATAATGTCACCATCGCTGCATAATATATCCTATGTTTAATTGCATTATTAAAGACCTTGCCCAAATGGTAATTTTGTTCCGAGCATGTAACGTGTCTCCGCAACAGCATCACTCATTAAACTGCATTGTGTGGTACAAACTGAAATGAAACACACATAAATAAGCTGTCAGCCTGCATGACCGTTTAAGCTCGTGCTCTTCTGAGTGTACTGAAGAACTGGCACCCATGTAATTACCCTGAGCTTCTTAATCAAAATTATATGAAGAACTGCCTCCTTCAGGGGCCCTATTAATTCATTCCATTGCACATTTGTGTCACACACATTAAATGGTTAATACAATTTGTGAAGGGCTGTATAGTTTAACTGTTCTATCCCTGGTAAGCCCATCACATGATGACTAGCCCAGTCTGCAGGGCTACAGTCATATCCGTAATACTCAATGTGTCATGTCGTTATTGATGTTAGTATTCTAATCTAATTTTCAGTTAGAGCAAAATTGAGTTTGCCTCTACCATACAAAGAAACAAACTTGTGTGTAAAAAGACATTGAAATTCAAAAGAACTCTTGTCGAAAACAAGTACAGTTGACTCTTGATTATCCACGGATAACCCAAAATCGTGGATAATCCGCATACTAAGAGAAAAATACAGTATTTCCAACACTAAGTTTTGTACGGTCGTAACTGAATACTAGGTGTTTCAGTGTGAAATCTAGCGTATCCTTGACATACTACTGTATTTACCCGCATATTTTAGGGTCTCACATAATTTCCGTACCCTATTATTTATTAACAAACCAAGAATTTTATAAAATGCATAATTTATGCACCCCTGATTTCTAACTTACAAAACTGGTATATAAAGTGTGTAAAATATGCTGGTAATCACAGTAGTTCTCTCACAAACATTACAAGAAATGTGCAGCTACAATTAATGCAAACAACGCAACAGGATGCGTGTGGTGTTTATCGCCGAGTAATACTGGAATCTGAAGTTGCGTTAGAGAGAAGGCTGACTGACGCACTCAGTTGCTAGGCAATAGACCTCCCCCCTGGAGAGGGGAAACAAAGATGTGCAAAGCGAACTGCGTGTCGCCCGTGTCATACACACACACCTTCCACACTGTTCAGTGTGTGCAACATACAGAAGGCAATTTCAGCATGTGGAAAACTGTGTTTAATATAGGAAACAAGTTTCGCCTTCCATTCTCAGTTCTTCAAAAAAATATTGGGCTTGTTTCACACACACTAATCCTGACACTGGCATTCCGCCGCACGTTTCTGGTTAAGCCACTCCAGCATAGCCTTATCTAGTTCTGCGTACATTGATAGTTTCATCGTTTTCTGATTTGCCAATCCACTTGTCGAGTCTGCACTGCTCGCAAACTCAATAAGTTTGGATTTATTGTTTTGTATATCCCAAATTGTTGTTTCTCCCACTCCATACATAAATTAAAGCTGTTTTATTACACTTCCTCCTTCACGTCTATTAATAATTTCCAGATTCTGCTGTAAATTTAAAACAACATGTTTACGTTTTGCAGATATTTTTCAGCTGAAAATGAACAAAAACAAAACCGAACATAACTACTGACTGGCAAGATAAAACTGACACTGACCATGAGAATGCAATATGCAGGAGGAATGCAGCGGTCGTGCCAGGTTCTGGCTATACCTGGCAGGCGGCAGCTAGGCTAGCGAGTTGTGCAGTGTTGTCAACTTGCTGTCTTGCAATGTAACTGAGCTTATCACGCCATCGGGAACACATTTTGATGCGCATTTGCATGGATAAACAAACATATTTCATTCCACAGTTATTTTCAGAGAATACCTGTTATGAATTTCATTAGTTAAGATGGGCGTTTTATTAGGTAACTTCGTTCTGGCAGTGTTTGAGTTAATTTCCAAAATTCATTTTTATCTTTCTGAATATGCCACGGTTAAGCAGTGAAGCAGATAATCCGCTCGCGGATAATTGAGAGTCTACTGTATATACATACATTATGCATTTGTCGAAAGTACAGATCATGCATTAATACTCTGATGTATTTCAGTTAGCTACCATGGGAATCGGGCACACACAATTACGTTACTATGCAACAAACACAACAACAATGATACCTTAATTAATAAAAATTAACAAAGAAGATAGTTATGTGTTTTAGAGTGGGACCTTTTCTACATTATCAAACAATAAGTCTTTGTAATTTTAAAAGGTAATTATACACTGCCAGTAATGGTATTCACTTTATTGTTGCTCCTGGACACCTGTAACCACTTTTCTTGAAGTAAACGTTTCATAGGAAACTTCAAATATTTGATATCTTTTCCCTTGGCCTTTTTGGAATAGTTACTGCAACAGTGCACTTCACAACCTGGCATAACTTCTGAATTGGCTATTCTTGGCACTTGGAGAACACAGTCATGTTTTGTGAATAACCCCCTCAGTGCTGCCACAGCTTACATTGCTGCTAAGCAGCAGGGGAGGGGGAAGATGTGAATGGGCTCACCTTACCTTCTCACACCACGTACCAGCACCATAACATAAGCAGCCACACCAGTATCCAATTTAACATTTCAACCATATCTTTGTTAGCAGTCTTTCACATTCAGTCTTGGTGTAAGAAAAAGCTTTTACTCTTCTTGCTAATTTAACTGTAATACATATGAAATAACACTGGAAAGTTTAAAAGTAGTCATTAGTAAGTAGATAATATTTCTAGAGTGAGGGTATTGTTGATTGGCAGTAACAAGGCATGGTGTATTATACTGTACAACACAGTTTATTTCTAACATTATTTGTATTAATTTAGAAACTGCATGGTAAACTTTAGTCTGTTTTAGGCAGGCATTCAGGGTAAATGAAATATTAACGGAATGTGTTGGATATATTATAAACTGAGTCAGCCCCTGAAGAAACTAAGTGAAATTTGGAAGGTAGCAGAGGAAGCTGTATGTTGAGAAAATTCAGTTTAAAACACATGAGACGTAAGAAATATCATAGTTGGTTTACTCAGTTACATAAAAATTTGTCTTTGATACTACCAGTTTTATGATATGTGTCCTTAAATATAATTTAAAAACTTGCTGTTCAGTGTTAGTAAAACATTGTGTTTTTTTTTTGTTTCAGAATTGAATACATTTTCAGAAAAATGAACATCTGCCATAGCTCGTATTTACAATGAAGCTTAAATTTAGTGTGTTGAAGATAATATGGCAGGGAGACAAATTTTGCAGTTGAAGCTTATTTTGCTCTGTGTTCTTGCTCTCTGCACAACAAGTATGGTTTTTTATGTGGGAACTTTGTCACAGTTGGAAACAGAATCTGGTAAGAGCTATATTTTATATTTTAAAAAATTTTCCAATGGTGTGCAGATGGATGCATTAGTATCTCTACAACAAAAGAATAAATCTTAAAATAAATACAATTAATTTGCTGCAAAATAAATTTTTAACTATATTTGAGTGTGTGAAATGAAATGTTCTCATCCATCATTTAGGCCTGTATACTTCTGAATACAGATAATGAAAATCATATTGCAATGATTCTTTCTATTCAATTTTATTTTGATGCTACTCGTCTTGGAGTAACTTCTCCTTTAGCCAATTAACTGAGAGGTCCTAACTGGTCATCACACCAGAATCTAGGTCTGTTTATGTCCATCTCATCCAATTTCCTAGTGATGATCAAAAGGAAGGATGTTGATTTAGGATTCTCTATATGGATGCTAAACTTTTATAAGTGAGCTACTTGTATGGTGTATTTAGATGTTAAACCTGAAACCTGCCTGATATTCTTACTAGCCTAATTTCTGAAGGGAAAATAGGCTTGTGACATAACTTTCTTGGCAGTTTGTTCCCTAAAAACTTTTGAGCCCTTGCATCAAATTTCACCAAACTCAATACACCTCTAATGCTTGGTAAGAACATCAGACTTTTATAGTTTTCAGCCATGCTGGTTGCATATTTTCAAAATGGAAACCATTAAAAATGTTTGGGAACTATGTAATCTGGAGCCATTCAACTAATTCGAAATATAATTGGTATGTTAATAGTTCACAAAAGTATCATGGTAGCATTACATTCAGAAATGTTCCTCATTAGTTTAATATAAAAGTAATATAGTGGGTCACCCAAAACATATATGATCAGTTTACTTGCCTCCCACCAAGGCGAACTGGATTCAGTTCCGGTGGAGTGACCTGGATTTTTGCATGAGGGAAATATGGTGGCCATTGCAGTTGGTTGGCAGGATTTCTCAGGTCTCTATCTTTGAATTCTGCCATTGCTTCAACTTCCTTTCTCATCACCTTCAACAGCACTCAAGACCTCACTGTTAAGCAATAATAATAACCTCTCAACTCTCAATAAAGATAATATAGTTTTTGGAAGCAAATAGATAAAAATAATATCAATCTTTGTGTTTCCAATTATTTGTGATTGTGGACACAGCATTGGTTTTAATGAGATCTCCAGCCTTCTAATTGCCCTTCAATACTGTTTACATTTAAAATAAGAAGAAGTAAAGTGTCTTGTTGTAGAACAGAAAGTGTGTGCAACTTCACAGCGTAGCTCTCTGATTTAAAAGCCACATCATTCAAATGGTTCAGATTTATTTGAATTTTATTTTGTCTTATTTCTGTGATTTTAAAGATGAAGGGCAGCAAAAGAAAAATCGCTCCTGTTATAGTGAAAATAATTTATCTGAAATGAACAGTTGTTGCATGCAAGATAAATGATTTTCATTATGACAGGAACAATTTTTCTTTTTCTGCCCTTTATCTGACAGTCAGATGTGCTGCATTGTATTTTGTAGTCAACTTGTCTGCTTCTGTTTGATATCACTGATTAAATGAATTTATGGTAAATTTGGTTATAATCATAATTTACTATCGTAAGCCACCCTAACCATAAATGAAGTTTATAGATTAGACCCTTGTTTTCAAAAATATTCTCCTTATGTTTCAGTTTAGAATGCCACATTTACGCTGGTGTGCAAAATTTGACAAGACAGGTTTTTATAGTTATCATCACACAACAGTGTTCAGATAGGTAGAACCACACCATAACATTGCTGAGATCTAAGTGTATGGGAAAAGTGAACAACACTGACCAAGAAAAGAATTCAAAAGTAGCAAAGGACTTTAATGCAAAAGTCTGTACTAAGCATAATAGGACAGATGAGAGAAATATTAATGTGAAAGGCCGCTGGCAAGAAAAATGAGGTCTACAGTAGGGGATGTGGTTGCCCCTGACTGCGATGCTGGATATGCATTGTCTGTTCATGCTCATTATGAGACATCATGGCTCATTTCTCTTATAGTGCCGATCTCTGCTGCAGATTCTTTGCTGGCAGCTGGTGATGTGCTGCCAGGCGTCTCCCGACAACATACCATGTGTTTGATTGGATTTATGTCCACTGACTGTGTAGTTTATGTTCCTCATGGAGAGCATAAACTGGAAGGAAGGTAAACAGGGGAGCATAAATTAATTAAAGACCAATTAAATATAGAAGAGCAGGGACCCAATTTACTACATGATGATCTCTTTACATATTACACTAATAGTGGTAAATTAAGCCAATTGGATAGACGGGAGTAAGGGAAATACGAGGCAATTAGAGTGGTTAAGTTAAAGTATGTTGATGGGACTCACCGGATCTCGCACCCTGCATTCTCCGCAGCTGCTGCCTGGACCATTAACCACACTGGCTCGCCATCGCTGACTGCACCTTCTCTGGTCCTCGCAACTCTGTCTACACTTCTCACCCCACCATGTGTGTTTGTTGCACAATTGTTCCTGGTTGGTCCTTGTCGTGCCCTGTGAGTGGAGTCTCATCGGGGGATGTTGTGCTTACTGTTGAAATCACTAAGTTAGCCGGACCCACATGTTCTGTTGTCCTCAGCAAATTTCTTTGATTGTTTAGAGATTGTGTTTTGAACTTCATCAGTTTTCTCTATGTTATGAAATATTTGTGTTGCTAATGTGTGAGAGATATTATCTGCTTGTGGGGTAATATTGAGTAGTGTATATTCTGTTCTGTTAACTTTTTCTGGTACGTCTGTTGTGTTTGTGTATCTGGTATGCATGACAAATAATCTGCAATAACTTTATCTTTACCTTTAACAATTTTCGTTTCAAACATTAAATCACTAAGGGTTGTTGAAAATTTTTGAATGCGCATGTTGTGTTCTTCCATAGATGTTAAGTACCTAAGTGATGCATGTTCTGTTTTGACAACAAATGAGCAAAAATACTTTACTGCACCAAGCTCCCTTTCTGTTGTGTACCAATTTCTCTCATTCTGAGCAAGTGATTTGGAAGGGTATGCAATAACAAATCTTTGGCCCTCTGTGTCCTCTTATAGTAGCGCTCCACCTATAGTTGTTTTAGATGCGTCACAAACCAGTATTGTTTTCCTGTCATCTTTAAATGGAGCTAAGATGTGGGCTGAGGTAATGATTTTTTAAATTTTAAGTTGTAGAAAAGCTGATTGCTGTTGTATACCCCCATAGAATTTAGTATAATTTTTTTTTTTTTTGTTGATTCAGTTCGAAGTTGTGCTATGTGAGAATAGTTACGGATGAATTTTTTAAATAGGATATGAGGCTCAAGAATGATTTTAATTGTTTTATACTGACTGGAGGAGGTGCGTTATTTATTACTTTAATTTTTTCTGGATCTGGTATTAAACTTTTGGGAGTGAGTTCATGACCTAAAATTTTTATTTCTTGATGTGCAAATATACATTTTTTTGGACTTAATTTCACACCGAATTCTCTCATCCTTCGTAGTAATATTTCTAAATTCTTAATATTGTGAAAAAAAGGGAAAATGGGAAGTAGAAAAAAAAATATTTACAGGGGGGGGGGTGAAAAGAGAAAGAAATAGGGATGGAAGGGAATGGAAAGAGAGAGAGGAAAGAGAAGAGATAAAGAGCAAACAAAGAGATGGGGTAGGGTTGGGTTCATGGATCAATCATATACTCATAGCGGAGGGAGATGTAGGGAAACTCTCGAAAACTCACTAACTAAAATGACTAAACCCCATAACTCTCTTTTTAGGTGTAAACATTGCGTGTGTTGAGGCACTCGCCCACAGCTTCTCTTTAGCTGCACATTATTATCTACAAAAATACTGCATAAAGTCAAATGTCTACATCCTACATCTCCAACCTAGCCTCTCAAACACATGTATCTGTGTTTTTATGTGTCTTGGGTCTGTATTTGCGGGTGTTCCACCACAAAGCTCTTGTTCTTGGGGGCAGCCTTTGAAGCCCAAAACTTTCAAACAAAAAATCATCATCAATTAAGGTAGAGCATTATCCTGTAACTTGGCTCTTCTGCAAGAGGTAGTGCGCGAACTAAGACAGGTAAGTCACTGACGGGATAAAATTCATCAACTAATGTAAAATTTAGATAATTAAAATAAATAATTTCATTGGAGAAAATAATCAATATGGTAATTGTTCCATTAACTTGTTTAAAAACTAATATGTAAATACTATAGATTTTCAAAGTCACCAAATTCATAAAAAGGGTGGGGAGTAATTAAACATTTAAAAATAAAAGATGAGGTTATCAAAAAAAAATGTTATAACTTAATATAGAAGCCAATAAATAAAATTTATACAAAAATAAGTTTTTTTAGACGAGGTAAATAAACAAAAGTACATTTTTGCAAAACTTTGGTATAAAATGGAAGGTATTTAGATAAAAAGTAGTTTCTTGTATAAGCAAACTGATAACATTTGAAAAATTATTGGACAATTAAATAATTATTGTTTCTTACAAAATTCTTACCCCTTTTTAAAAAAATTATTATTAAAATAAATAAACAAATACATTAATAAAATTTTACTGGTATGGAAAACAAAATAATTATCAAGAATCAATTTCTTAACAACAAATAAAAAGCCCGGTGATACTTATTCACAAAACTTTTTAAAATAACAGACCATAGAAAAAAGTCTGCTTTTGACCTAACCTTGGTCGTTACGTATTACAGAGTATTCCTTCAAAGAATTTCATGTGTTTGATATCATTGTTTTATATCATTCAAGCTCTCTCTGTGCATAAGATGAATAATGCATGCCAAAATATAGTGTAACTAGAAAGTAGTAAAAAAAACACACTATTAGTGTGCTTTACTTTTGTTTCTTCCTAGCCAATTACAATAAGAACACAGATATAGAAATACTCATAGCATTGTGTATTGTATATAATTTGCTTAGTGAGAATAATAAAATCTAATCAACTCAAGAAATGGTCGCCCCTCCCCACACTAGGTTTTCAGTGTCTCCGCCGCATTGCACCACAGGCAGACACATACACAACACATGATTTCCAGGAAACCTCACTGCGTATAATTACCCTCCTGTGCAGAATTCCACCTCTTTCCACTAGTGACCAAAAAAGTAGGATTTATATTTAAATTTTTTTCATTTTTTAGATTATCTGTATTATTGAGATAAATTGTTGTAATAGCTCTTTTGTGTAATATTATTGAAATTATCATATAATAAAATGTAATACCATATTCTCTTAGTTGAAATATTCAACCAAAACAAATGTAGGTGTGAACCTAGCAATATTAATGTGTGTTTATTAAGTTCCAAATTTTTATATTTATTATTATAGTAAAATTTGTATACGTTCAACATTTTGTGCTTAAACTTGTAACACTCTGTTTTAATACTGCCCTGATTACAACTTCTACGTAGCTCTCATGGAATGCTTATCTTTGTTTCCTGGCATGAATATGTTCGAAAATGCCTATGAATGGTTGATAGGAAATGCTGGAAGACAACACTAGTTTAATGGAACCTAGAACAGAATTTTAGTTTACATAGTGAGTGAAGAGTCAAGAGATTTGGGTGGCTCTTAACATTGAGGTCTTGAGAGCTGATAAGGATGAAGTGAGGTGAATATAGAGCAGTGCTGGAATGAAGGGGCAGGGTAAACGGGAGATCTGAGAAACCCGCCAACCAGCGGCATCATCCGGCATGATTCCCACTTGCAGAAAATCTCCAGTAAACCGGTCAGGGATTAAACCTGGTTTGCCTTGGTGGGAGGCGAGCAGGCTAACCGCTCATCCACATAGTGTCTTGGATTGATCATATGCATCCTGGATACATTTTTGCACCTGAGTAACAGGAATTGGTCCAAGATAGAAACAGGGGCAAGGTGTGAGACCTGCTGCAAACATAATAATAGTTAGCAGAACAACTATGCCAGTAGCGGCCGGTATTAAAGAGCACGTGCACACACAGTTTTCTGCAAAGAATTTTTGTAAGATTTTAATTGTTCTGTATCCATTTTGCTGTGTCAATGCAGTTTTTATTATTTTTTCTACTGATCATGACTGGCATTTTTGTTCTGTAAGGTTGAGATGCAACACTGTAGTGTGCACAGCGTATTAACAGTGGAAAAGAGCACGTACCTGGTTGTGCTTCCTAGGTTATAGTTTGTGCAGAACTGGACTGAAATTAGCTCTAATAGACATGGTTCCACTATTCAGCTCTCTGCAGCAGCACTGACTGACAAGCGTGTTTTAACCCCTGCAGCTACTCACTACATGTCGGCATATGCTTGATGCCTATCTGTTTGAAGGTGCGTTTCCGCTGATGTACAACCAACAAACTTGCCATATTAAATCAAGCAAGTCAAAGTAAACTGTAATGGGATTTTGAGGTGCATTAAATACAACATTTTGGTCACTTTTTACATCTAAAAATTTTTATTAATGTGGAATTAATTTGTGTTTATTTTTTACGCTGAACTTTCCCTAGACTGATTTTTGCCGAGGTACATTAAAACATAGTTTTCAAAAATTCTAAACTTTTCGTATTGTCTGTGTATTGTGGCGAATTACAGATGAAAATTGCTGTTCCAAGACACAACAATGAATTTCATTCAAAGAATTTTAGCAAATAGAAATCTTACTTATGAATAAAAGTTAAACATTAAAAGTTTAGGCCCTGATCAACCACATTTAGAAATTAATACAGTAACCAAAACAGATAAACGTGTATTCAGATGTTCATTCAACAATGACACATATACTAGACACAAGTGGTTATGTGGATATCGTTGAACAAATGCTTTATTTTGCTTCCCATGTATAATTTTTAGTACAGAGATTAGGGCCTGGACAAAGTCAGGTTTCAAGGACCTTGCACATTTGAGCGGAAAATAAAACATGAAAATTCACATGCACACAAAAATGCCATGATTGAGCTATCATTGCTAGGCAGTGTGAACATACACAACTTGACAGTGTTTACAGACAGTCAGTAAGAAAACATGATAAACAAGTGGATAGGAACCGATATATTCTTTCTAGGCTTATTGATTGTGTCAAATTTTGTGGGGCATTCTAACTAGTGTTACGTGGGCATGATGAAACTGAAACTTTCGAAAATCCTGGTGTGTTTAATGGTCTTGTCAATTTTGTAAGTTCTATTGATGTTGTCATGAAAGATCACTTGGGAAATGCCAGTGTATTTAGTGGTACTTCGAAGACAGTTCAAAATGAATTGTTAGGGTGCCTGTTAAGTGTTTGTAGGGAACAACTATCAGATGAGATAAAATAGGCAAAGTTGCTTAAAACGAGTAGCAATTTGTAAAGACTACCACTTGAATTGCATGGGTGTTTATTGTGTAATAATTGGTTCTTCTCGTAAAGAGAAGCCTGTTGCCGCAACTTTGCCACTTAACTTAAGATGTTAATAAATAAATGATGTAACAATGTTTGTGTGTTTCACGTACAGTATGTGCTATACAAACCTGCTTCTATAGTAGTAGAAAAATTATGAATAGAAGGGATGCAATTTAGAAAGTATTTTACCTTGTACTGTCCTTGAACCTCAACCTCGATGATAGGCCATCAATGTTGGTCAAGCTCTGAACAGCTGCAGTAACAAGTGATAAGGAGAGTGAACAGTGTTTGGTTTCACACACGCTGACACTGGTACATACCCAAAGTTTTCTTGCTTGAATAAGCTACAGACACTATAAACAATAGAGTGGGGAAAACAATCTACCTTTCAGTACGTTAGAGTTTTTATGCAATTATCAAAGCTGAGTAAATGATTTCCATTGCACTGCTTTTGCATGTTTTAGTAAACATCATATATGTTGTTGTTCTTGTAAAATTCACACTAGAAACTTCCTAGAAAAATGTAGTTTTAGTTAGAGCTTCACATTATTTACACTAAACAAAACCACACACTAGGTGCATTTTAACATAATTGGGGAGGGGTAGGAGAATGGTAAAAATGTATGCAGTAATCTACTGCTAGTAATGCAAATGCTGGAGGGAAACTAACAAGTGTTTATTTATACATGAAATCCGTCCTGTTTTTCAGCCCAAAAAACTTGTTGATCACCGGGTGGTTGAAATCCTGTATGGTAATTATCAAAGATTTTTCTATTAAGAACATTGGTAATACTGTAAGTCTTTCGTCAGACATTGTGTTGCTGAAGAAGGTCTTTATCCTCTTCAGGGTTGAGAAACACCTTTCAGCTTCACTTGTTGCCATTGGAGTTGTTATAATAATACTCAAAAGATTGCTTTGTTCGGAAAATGTGTCTTACAAAAGTGTGTGAAACCCATTATTTGGTATCACTGGTCGGTACTGCACTATACTTAGAGCAGCAGCAGCGTGGACTGGAACTAATATATCAAATGACTGTATTAAATATGTAAATATTAAAAGCATGTGGAAATATTTAGTATTAAATAAACATAAATTATTTACAGTCATGTAACAGTATGGGAGGTAGGCATTCTCTTGCCCTTAACCAAATTTCAAGAAGGGGTGCCAAAGTCATGCCTTTAAGCAATTTCATTGCGTTTTACTTAATGTGATGCTTTATAGCATAATTTATTCACTTATGTTTTTTACAAGTGGTGTTATATAGACCAAAAAAATTTGCTACTCTTTACAAGTATCTGTGAAGAGTGAAAAGATTTGAATGGCTCTTAAGGGCGAGGTCTTGAGAGTATAATTATCTGTGATTTGACTACATCATATTTGCACATATTACTATACTAGAATAAGCTGTCCAAAGTAGGCAAAATTTAAAATTTACTTAATGGTTTTATTGAAGTGGAGATGCCTAATTATATTGTATGTAAACAAAAAACAAATTTTTCTCAAATGAATGACACATTCATATCACCAGTTATAAATGAGAACTATTTAAGATGCCATTCATGCATGAAGTGCTTTATTAAAGAAAACACACACAGTAGAATCACATTGTTATGACCACCTGCTAGTATCCAGAGCAACCACCCTTCGCAGCAAGGACAGCAGCCTGACGAGTTAGCAGTGACTCAGTCAGGTGCTAAAAGGTCTCCATGGGTATGTGGAGCCATGCTGTCTGCAGTGCATCCCACAACTGTTGAAGGATGCGTAACGGAGGAGACAGACGGCGAACATGACGATCGAGGTGGTCCCACAGATGTTGAATTTGATTGAAATCAGGGCTGTTTGGGGGACAGCTATGAACTTCGAAGTCTTGATAGTGCTCTTCCAGTCATGTGCAGAAACTTCTAGCCGTGTGGCAAGGTGCATTATCGTACTAGAAGATCCCATCCTTCCGAGGAAAGACAGTCATCGTATATGGGTGAATGGGATCGCCAAGGATGGATTCATAAACAAATTAATAAAGAGTGCCTTACATGGATGATGGGACCTAGAGAATAATACAAGAACATTCCCCAGGCCATAACACTGCCTCCACTGCCTTGTGTTCATCCAGCAATGGATGCAGGGTGTCGGTTCTCCGACGTTTCTTGGCAGACATGCTGACGCCCATCCATTCTATAGAACTGAAAACGTGACTCGTCTGAGAAGGCTACTCGTCGCCAATCAGCAGTTGTACAGTCACCATACTGTCGAGCAAATTCCTGTAATTTGCATTGATGCACATATGTTCTCATGGGTGCAGTCATCCTCCCTCAACTTTGGAGCCCCATTCGCAGAAGGGTTTGCTGAACTGTTGCAGTAGACACGTTTCTGGATGCCCCCTGGTTCCACTGTAGCCTGTCCGTTGGCTTTCGCGCACCATCGTAGTTGACGTTCAACTTTTACATCAATGGCGTGTGGGCTCCGCAGTTTCTATGAAGGTTATTCCCAATGGTACCATTCGTCCATTCGCGTTGTACCATTATCACAGAGGCACGTGAACAGTTTACATACATTGCTGTTTCCAAAAAGCTGCTCCCCTTGCCCCGAAAACTGGTGATCATCCCTTATTGTAACTCAGTTAAATTGCTTCCCTTATTCATGACAGCATGAAGCGCAATGTGTACAGCCAGCCTGTCTGTCACAGTATATACCCGATTCACTAGCCCAAGCCATGGGCCATATGTCATGGGCTACGCGCTGCAGATGGCTCTTCTAGCAGCTAGACATAATAATGTGATTTGACTATGTATATACTTTACATATGCCCAATATGTTATTTAAAAACTAAGCACATTTTTAATTACTGTAGTGATATAGTATGCAGTTTTATGTATTGCAGAATTTTACTTTGGAGCACTCCTACATGGCCAAAAATATATTTTATTCCACTCACTCATCAGGACATTTTGTAATTGTATGTGATGCTAGTGTAGGGGATTGCATTGCTTTTGATGAACATTCTCTTAATGCTTCCATATGTTTTGGGTACGTAAACATCCTGTAGCACCAGATAGACAGGAACTGCAAACTAGGCAGACTTGCTCGCTGGAATAATGGACGAGTCATAGGCAAATTCTCGTACCCTAGAGTACCGGTACAAACTTCTGCAGATACCTGGAACTGATGAGTGGTTAGTAATCAGAAAAGAAAACAAAATAATGAAAGGAAGGTGTCTTGCTTGGAAAATACTTATGTAGAGACATCAGCAGTAAGCAACAACTATAGCTAAAATTTAGCATGAGATATCAATAATGTTGTAATTTATTTAAACAGTACTCAACAGTCAGTACATTTACTTAGTCAAAAGTTAGTACCCATACAATATTTTTAATGAACTGACCAATTTTGGAAATATTGCTGTGTTTCAGCAGTTTCTACTTATTACAACAATTACAACATTTTGTTTATTCATGTGAGAATGTGCTGCTTTTGTTGAACTGCATGAATTGTGTTTTTAAGTATTTTGTGTTTAAATAATTTGTGTTTAAACTTACACTGCTAGGAATACAATGGTGGTGTAGAATTTAACAACTCTACAAAAAATTTTTGGCAATGAATACCATAAGTTCAAAATTTATGGTTGGTTGATTAAGTATTGTTTTTAATACATTTGTAACATTTCATGGATATATTTCTCATTAACAAATTGAACATCAATTTTTTATTTTATTTTATGGAAAGTCTCACCTTGATATCAACCCTCATTTAGGATAGTTTTACAATATATACTGTCTACATATAACATCGCACATGTGTTTCATAGTGTAAGATGAGCATGCAAAATGTCTATGTAACAAAAAAAGCTGAGCTTTTCAGTTTGGCAGAGGTTGGAGGATGGGTTCAACTTCTTGTCAACAGCAAGGTCGCAAGAGGCTGAAGCTGTGTTTGAAGTGATCATTTCATTACTATTTGGCAGGCTTCAGTTTGGTCACTGTTGGCAATCACTTGTTCAGCATTTATAGTGTTGCGAAGTCAGTTTTTGGGGTTAGAAATTTTTCTTTAGTAATGCCTATTCAATTTAGTTTTTTTTTTTTTTGTTAATATCGGTGCCAGTAGGTGTATTTTTTAATTGCTTTTACTCATTTTTGTTCCGAAGCCCTAAGTTTTGTTTTCAGGGAAGTTTTCTAATCCCTTTCTTTGTCCTAAAATGTTCTAAATTAATTTTCTTTATTATTTTCGTTTGGCGTTTCCTTCATTGGTGGTTAGGTTAAGTTAGGGAATTAGGTTGTTTTGGTTGGGTAAAGCCCTCCTTATTGCTTATTTTTTTATGTTCAGAGGCAAGTGTTTTTTTTTTTTTTTTTTTTTTTTTTTTTTTTTTTTTTTTTTTTTTTTTTTTCGAAGTAATGTGGTGAGAGATACCTTAATGATTTTATTTCAAAATTTATTTTGTGATGACAGGTTCGAAAGTCGTTTTGTTTTTGGGTTATGTTTTGGACCTTTTACCCTTAAACTAGACATCGAGGTTTTAGTTGGATGTTAGCTGATAGTGTCTTCATAAGAATTAATTTTTTTAATAGTTTTTTTTTTTTAGTTTGAGCAGAAATCCATTAATTTTCTGAGGATTTTATTTGTTTTGTTTTTATTTTATGGTTAGGTCATTAAAATTATGGTGGAATTAGAATAAGAGTCAGTTACTTTTCCTATTTTTTATTTATTTTTTGTTGAGAATAAAGGTTTTTTTTTTATTGCTGAGGCTCTTAAGGAACTGAGGTCATGTATAGTTTTAATTAGAAAGAGTTTCATCATCACTAGCATAATCAGACTTCCTCTGAAGCGACTGCAGCTGGCCGTATTTGTCTTGGCCCAGGTGCTCATTCAAAGTTCCCCTTCAGCAGTTTGTTGGAACTGTTATGTTCCTTCATTCGAAATACAGGGCCGCAGCTGTGAGCTTAGCCGACGTTTTCCACAGAGAAGTTGGACTGTTATGATGATTGCGGCACTATGCCGCTTGGCTAGTCTGGGGAAGGGGGTGTTTGCCGTCTCACTGACGAGTATCGATCGCGGCAGTGGCTGGCTCTGATTGGCCAGCCATGACGTCGGCCAAGGCCATTACTTCAGGCCCGGCCAAGTGGTGTCTGGAAGTAAGCAACGAGTTTCATAGAGTCATGGTCTGTCGGCTGGAGTGAACAGACAAGGATCGGCACAGGTGTCTGACCAGGAGGAGGTCGCGACGACATGACAGATTTAAGTATACATTGAAATCTTTGTTTTTTTTGCATGTTCAGGATATTCTTCCTTGCTTCGCAGGAATAATGGCCCGGCCATGCCTTTAAATAGGTTAGATTTTAGTAAATAAGGGGCAGATTGTACCAGACTGTCAGTTAGGGAGTAACATGTGTAGAGAGTTGATGTAGGGAGGTGTCGAGAGAACATGGCGACAGCTTGACAGGTAATTATGTTCTGCTCAGCTCTGGGCAAGGAGCTAATGAGGAAGTTCTCTAAAGCTTGTTCCAGTAACCAGGCCTATCTATCAATACATCATTTAAGCAAACATAATCAGTTGTAAGACAAGTATAGAGAGATCAACAAACGATATTAAAGTTGGTTTTGTAATTTTCATTTAAGCCCTGGGTGGCTAATATTTGTAAGCTTTGCTATAGCTACTTTAAGCTGGTTTTGAAATGAAAATTCCGACGCATTGATACATATTAATTCTGTGTACTAACTTCACATTAAATGTGAAAAATAATTTTTACTGTTAATTAACACTTACAGTGTGATTTAAAGGGGGCAGTCAGTTAATACCTGTGTTTGTTTCTTTTTTCTCTGAGTTTTGCGTATTCTCACATCCTGGTGAGTTAACCCAGGAGTATTAATGAGAAGGGCATCCTGTTAGCCCTACTGTAATTATACCTGGTGAGGCCAGTGGATTTGCTGGTTTTATAATAATTCTTTTTTTTTTACAGCTTCTGTCCACCTTGCTAGGCAAAACAGTACTGTATTTCAGAACATTTTGGGAAGGTTAGTTTCTTGTAATTTGTAACATTAATAATCTTCAATGGTTTCTTGAGAAACCAGTCATTTTCACAAGAAATTTACTTTGTTTAATGAAACATAATCTGAAGCACAGCATCAATTCGCTACACCTCAAACAAGTTATACACTGCATTCAAAATAAAAAGTTGTGCTCTGGCTAGCATTTTTCATTAAAGTTCCAATGTTCATATTTGAAGTAGAAATAAAAATATGAAGAATTCATGTTGAATTTGAACCTTGTTTATTCCTGACAGTCTTAAGACAATACAGATCGGTTGCTCTTCTCATCTGCATTCACATAGGTATGAAGTCACAGCAGCAGTCACATGAAGTTTAAAATGTACATATACTTTAATAGCAAGGAAAAATGACTAAAACAAGGGGGAGGAAAACGAACCTTACCCCTTGGCGCATAGCAACCTCCTGCACCCACGGAAAAGAATTTAAAAGATTGAAGTTGTTGAAGTCCAAAAGTAGTTGTTAACGAAGATAGATTTAAGTTGAAAGACAAGTTCTGGTTGGCGGCGCTTGTTGGTGTGGGCAAAATTTGTTCCACTCGTTACCTCTTGGTGGTTGTTGTAATTATGGGGAAGAGAACAGGGCCAGCCACGTGCACCTCTGTGCCCGCAGCTAACCCCCACTCTCTGAAAAAAGCTAAAAATACACATTTGATCAGGGCTCGGGGCTTCCTATTGGCTGTTCATTCCATCACCTCAGTGCGTGAAAAGACAAAAGTGCTGATGTCATGGGAATTAAGAAAAAAGTTTAATCTGAAAAGTTTCATCACCTTGCTCTTGAATCTGGGAAACTAAAATTGTCACGCAATACAGATAACACTTGTATTACAGCCTCACATTAAAACTGATAAAGCCTTTACTTCTAAAACTTGGCATGAAAGGAAAAATTTGGACAAAATACACTCAGTGACAAAATAAACTGCAAAATTTAACCAAAAATGAACTTAAAAAACAATTAAAAAAGCAATTAAAACGTGTATAAATGCAATGCTACAAACTTTAAAATTTAAATATATATTTGGTTATTATTTATAAATGTTTTCTTTATATATATATATATATATATATATATATATATATATATATATATTGTTGGAGTGAATAAAATTTTTCTGTTTTTCTACATATTACTTTTACTTATTGGTCTAGAGGTTATTATAACCTTCCCTATAGTTAATTATATGAGTACTTCAGTGGTTTAGTTGATTTTTGTCTTCTGAACACATCTCTTGGTGCAAGGTAATTTTTTAGTTTAAGGATTTTAGTACAAAGTGAACAACACATTGATGCATTGATTCTTCATCAGTCAGACACATGAAGCGGTGCTAGTAGCTTTTGCTGCCAAACAAGTTTAACTCTGACCCCCCCCCCCCCCCCATTTTTCTTTTTTCCTTTTTGGTTTTGAGTAAATGAACCTGTTTTTTTTTAAATTTGATTTCACGTAGGCATTTAGGGTACAGGTTGTCGTGCTGGCCCTGCTGATTTTAAAGTTATAGCATGTGGTGGAAGCTTTGCAAGTTAGATTTTGTGTTGGCTCATTTTTCTTTCACTACTTTCTAAATTTTATTACCCTCTCTCCCTACCCCCTAACAATACAAACATATTTAAATATTGGAAAATATATTTTCAAAATATATAATGTTTAAAAATAAATGTAAAATCCTTAAAATACCTGTCAAGGGGACCACGGTGGCTGAGCGGTTAGACTGCTCGCCTCCCATCAAGGCAAACCAGGTTCAATCCCTAGTCGGGGAGCTCGCATTTCCTCTGCCATTTTATTCTGGTACTTTTCCAATCTCACCTCAATTCAACCTCATTGGCTTTCAAGACCTCGTTGTTAAGAGCTGCCAAAACTCTCAGCTTTTAAGTCAAGGTTGCTGCATTCACAAATATAATCCAGTTTTATTGATATTTAAATGCCAAAACCGATCAGTACATAATTAATTTCATGAATAGTTTAATCATTGTATGTGCAAATATACAATGGTACCACACTGTAATAACAGATGACAGCAGTGCACACAAGCCATCGAGTTGACATCAGATAGTGATACTTTTCGCTCATAATCATTGTTGGATGTGACTTTGGTTCCTCTCCTTCTATGCCAATGAGTAGGAAGTGTTTGCGTAGCAACCAGCTCATGACTTTGGACCTACCTGCTTACATTTTGTTACAACTTTTCAACTCCTCGCTTTCATGAATGGATGGCTGACGCACCACACCTCTGGGTGAGTGAGTGAGTAAAGAGATTTTGGCGGCTCTTATCGGTGAGGTCTTGAGAGCCGATGAGGTTGACTGAGGTGGGCACAGAGTAGTGCCAGAATGAAAGGGCGGGGAAACCGGAGATCACTGAGAAAACCCGCTGACCAATGGCTTTGTCCGGCACAATTCCCACATGCAAAAATCCGGTGACCCAGCCGGAAATTGAACCCAGTTCAGCTTGGTGGGAGGCAAGCGGGCTAACCGCTCAGCCACAGCGGACCCCCACACCTCTGGGAATGTGATAATAGTGATCTGGCATGGGACACATTCATTCTTCTGGTAGAAGACCCAAAGTTTGAAGATAAAGAGACATGCTGCCCAAAACAAGGACTGTATATTTTATCTGATGAAAATAATTTAACTTTTACTAGCAATTGAAAATAATTATATTACTACTAAACTATGGTAACAGTAATGCTATAAAATACTGTGATTAGAAACCCGAGGAATAATGAATATAATTTTCATTTCACTATTTCGACTCAATTACAATTGTTTAGAAAACTGAAATTACTGCCCTATACATTTTAAACCGTCTAGCTGTGCTATACTATCATTGTGGTCGTAGAGTGTGTGCATCTCGCTGTTGCTTTAGCACACTCTTTATTGTTTGTTACCCTCCCACTACTAGCCACCCTTTGATCAGTAATTTTCTCCACTCCCTCCTTGTTTTCATTAATGTAACTCTGTCTCAGAACAGGACATCAGCCAACTAGTACATGGAGGAGTGGGAAGAAGCAGTACCAAATCAGGGAGCAAGTAAGGGAATCTACTCATTCAAAACTGTTTGTGTGTACATATCCGTGAAGCAAAAGGGAAAAAGGCTGTTAGGGAGGGGGATGAGAGAGAACTGAGGAAAGTTTTTAACATTATTTTGGACCTTTATAATTATGTGACATATTAGTGGTCACAGTATATTTTACATTGAATCATTATAAATAAAGAAAGCAATGGAGAGTAAACATAAGGCCTCACTAGACAGATCACTTTACAAACAATGTTATCAAAAAGAATATGAGTAAGAACTAAAGTGGCTGAAATCAGAGAAATCTGACTTTATTACAATAAATTTTACATGTCAGTCTGATGTTAAAGTTCATAATGATGGTCTGAAAGATTTTTTGTGAAAATTTTTTGTCCCTAAAACTTAGTGATAGTTTCACCAATCTAATGCCATAAATGTTTCCCCTAAAATGGAATTGCCAAGAAGTTTCATTACTTATACACAAAAACAAGCCAATGCACAAAACAATAGCCAAATAATAGTCCAAGCTTTTGGTTCATCTATTGAAGAACTTATAGCCTTTATGATGAAAACATAATTTTACTCTTTGTTAATTGAAGAGCTTGTGGCATACAGCCGGCAGATACTAAACAAACTTTCAGATTTAATACTGGATTTATTTAAGATTTTCATATCACAGGCATTTTCTGGGAATAATTTAAAACTCAAACAAACCACTGCATAAAAACTGACGTGGGCATTCCATACTTTGAACCACAGCCAAGACCACGCCACATATAAAATAATTGAAACAGCAACACTTGTCTCAGACTCAATTAAAGCTTGTGAAAGAGGAACATACATTAAATCCTTTTTTGCATTGAACACTTCGAAATCACTAAGTACTGAGACCATATACTAAAATTCACTATTCACCGCTGGGCACCAAAACATGGCCACTAAAACTAATGGAAATAAAATAACTCAGGACAACACTTTGAATTTACAATAAAATCCCAGAATGGTTTATTAATGTTGAAACATACGAACAGGTGGGTAACCAGTGAAGAGTAAAGCCAAAGCATGTTGATGCGGTCCCGTCAAATGTGCCATCAATTTTCCAGGCAACTCGACCCAGCAAAATGCTAGCTTTAATAAAGGAAATCTTCAAACTCTAGTTAACTCACAACTCACTGAACAGCGTTGATAGACACACAAGTTAATCCACAATACAATACTGATTCTTAAATCGTTACTGGAAAAAACTGTAAAATAACTAACAAAGTTACTCAACGCTATTCGTTTTAAATTACCATACTTTATATAGCACCTGTTGCTGCCCAATCAACCACCGTCGAATACATTGTGCCTGTCAGCTATACTGATGATTATGGTAGCACCTTGCGTGTATGGTAAGTCCCATACCTGGGGACGGAGCAGAATATTAAGATGTGACAGAGAGCAAAAGGAGCACTAAAGCTCACTTCTCGGTATTGCACTTGACCCAATCAGAGGAGAGCATGAATGCGTATGCTTGGAAGGTGGGGATTCCAAGGAGGTTGAGAGGAAACAGGGGAGGGAATGTGCCCAAAGCTGTGCAGAGGCGGATCTAGCCAGTCTTTAATATTAGCAGCACGCTCTATACTGCGCAACCCTAGATTTGTCCATTGCCTGAAAAAACAGTCAGTAGAACACATACAACACACAGAAGAAACCATTAGATTAAGAAACAGTACAGTACAAAAGAATACACCAACAAACACAAAGAATCAAATGCAAAATCAAGCACTCTTGAAGCCAGTTCATTTCATTTCTTGAATTTTCTTTTTTTCTTTGTAAACAAGTCAAAGAACAACCAACAAGTCCATCATAAAAGTAATTCAAAACACTTCTTGAAGCTCGCAAAGAAGCATAAATGTCTTATTAGATCCCTGCGGGGGATAGTCCAGTTGATGAAAAGTCCAACACTGAGACTCGCCACCAAATATTGCGCACTCCGGCATCTGGGAAGTCCACGGCACGTTGGGCACTGGTGCAAGAGGGTAAGCCGCAGCAACAGGAGTCCATCCGCGCTCAACAACTCACTCTGAAATGAAGAGCAGACAGTTCCAAATGGCTCTACACCAGCACAAGTCTCGGGCTGGAATCAACCAAAATAAAATGGATTACATAAGAAAAGGAAACAAAAAATACAAGGAAGGAGAAAAGGAAGCATGTTTCAAAATACAAACCACTATAACTAAACTCAAATACAATATCCAAGGAAGGAAAATCAATTACAAAAATAAAACAACAAAGGTTAATAATTTATATGCTATGGCCGGGGCATATATCTCTTCAAGTGGCTTACATGAGCCTTTCAGAATTCACGTGAACCACCTGGTAAACACAACATAATTGTATTAATACCCAGATATTTTGAAATTACATGTGGTCCTGTGAACTTTGGAATGAATTTTGACCCCACATCTTTTCCACTGTTAGGCAACACAAAACTCTTACACCACACCCCATATCACCAACAACAAACAGAGGATCAATCCTTACCTTATCTAAACGAGCAACCACATCCTGCTTTGCGACCTGAGACGCTGTGCCACCTCGTCAAGAAGACAGCACCGTGTATCAGAATCCAGGGTTGTAGTGAAAGGAATATTCCAAGCATTAATCAAAGGGTAGGGGAGTGGCCTACCCAAAAACGGTAATGAAGGGGGTGAACCAATAGAATCATGGGCAGCTGAATTAAATACTACATTTATCAGCTCTAAATCATGGTTCCAGAGAGCAGGATCAATATTAAAAAATAGTGAGACAGGCCTTTATATTTTTACTAAATAGCTCGACCTGAGTGCCCTTGGGAAAATAGAGGCTGGATGTATAGTACTTTATCATCCATCAAAAACACATGTCTTTAAAACCTACAGATTGAAAGCATCGGGTATTATCAGTAACCAATTCGGCCGGCATACCAAAAATTTTCTAAACCTGTTCCTGAAGTATTTTAACTATTGTTGAAGCCTTCATATTGAGCAATGGAAATAAAATAACAAACTTTGTGAAAGTGTCCATATGAACAAAAATACAAACATTTCCTTTCCTTGATCTGAGAAGAGGACCAAAAGTATATAAATGTACAGTGTGCCAAGGTCAACTGGGAATCTGGACTCAAGTGTGACAAAAATTAGTTTGAGCTGCTTGTTTGCACCGCTGGCATCTGTCATAGGTGCATACATACTGTGTTACATCAGATTTTAATGTCGGCCAAGCAAAATGTTCAGAGATTTTCAGGAATGTTTTATTAATACCTAAATGGCCACTGTAAACAGAATCGTGAAAATATTTTAGAATCATCAGCCTAAGTGTCTCAGGAACGACCCACTTTCTCGCCCTTCCAGTTTTCCCAGTAAAATATACCAAACCATCCTTCATCAAATAAGGGGACTGAACACCGTCAGTAATATCCAGTTTTATCTGTTGGCACAAGGCATCCACTGCTTGCGCATCTCAGAGCTGTACAAAGAATTCCGGAAAAACCTATATCAACCCTAATGATGCCGGTTGTTCAGCGGGACTAACCTCAAAATCATTCTGATAGAACATACAAGATAGAGCATCCGCCACCGGATTATCGACAGCTCGAACATGACAAACTTTAAAGCGGAACCTAGATAGTTGTAGAACCCCTCTTCCTAAATTTCCTAACTGGTGGGGATGATTTAATACCCAACTCAGTGCTTGATTGTCATTAAACAAATCACATTCGTCATGCTCAACATATGAGGCAAATTTTTCTAGTCCAAACAAACATGCTAAGGTTCCCTTTTCATAGATCCCTAAGGATCGTTGCAGGCTCCATCAAAGTTCTACTAGTAAAGGCGACGGGAGCGATGTGTCCATCAATTCATTGCCCTAAGGCAGCACCTAGTGCTATTGAGGAGGCATCCACCTGGATTACAAAACAACGTTAAAAATCAGGCAACACTAAAACGGGAGGGGAATTGAGTATTTTCTTTAAGAAATTAAATGACTGCCCCTGTTCCATGCCTCAGGAAAATTGTACTCCTTTCTTTAATCTATTCAGAGATTGCGGCCATATTAAATAATGTTCTATGAAACGTGAATAACAGCCCATGAGCCCTAAAAACTCTTGCACCAATTTTAAGGTGTGGGGGGGGGGGGAAGTTGACAATGGGTGCAACACAATCGGGATCTAGCAAAAGCTTCCCTTTACTTATCATGTACCCTAAAAATTTCACTTTGTTAAAAACCAAAGTGACCTTGTCAGGTTTCACTGTTAATCCAACCACCCGATATTGCGTGTAAATGTTCCAAGTGTGTTTCAATATTCTTACTATATACTATTACTTCATTGACGCAATTAAATACAAATTTAATTTTGGCCCAAATATGATCTAATACTCTGGATAGGGCTTGACTGCCAAAGTTAGCCCCCATTGGAATCCTCGTAAATTTATACTGATTCCAAGGGCTGCTGAATGCAGTAGGCCTATACTTGCGGCATGACGGATCCAACAGACACTGGTGAAAGCTGTTAATCAAATCCAAGACTGAGTACACTTTAGTTCATCCCAGACCCTGAAGGGCGCAATCCACAGTTGGGAGAGGAAATGGATCTTTGTGAATTTTGCGATTTACTAATGTGTGGTTCCCTACAAGTCTTTATTTATCACTATCCTGTTTTTTTACTAGGAAACCGGCCTAGCAATATTCTGAAGTTGACGGGACAATCACTCCAGTCTGCAACAGTTTATTTATTACGTTTCCAAAGGCTTTTAATTTAGGTGGCGGACAACGAAATGACAATCGCACATGGGGATATCATCCGTGAGCGAAAATTTGTACTGTAAAATATCACATTTACTTATCCTAGAAGTTTTACAATGCCAAATTCTTGTTTTAATTTGTGTAACTTCCGTTCACACTTTCAGACACGTGGACAAATGCCTCAAGAATTTTATTTAAAAAACTGCAAACTTCATCGGAATCTAAATTAATGTTAATATTTGGTGCAAGCCAAAGGACATTATAAAATCATCTAAATTAATGGCAGACCGCATGCAACGTGAGTCACGGAAATAACGTCCCTATTTGCAATGTACTTTTTAACTCTAAACACTGTTGCACCGGAAATGGGATATAACTTTAGCATTCAACAAACTCTTCACAAAACGCCTACTAGTGAGGCAGTGAGTAGCTCTAGTGTTGAGCAAAGCGTGATACAACACACCACTGCATGCAATTTGCATGACACAAATCGGTTGCGGATTCATACCAGGAAACGAGCCCCGGCCAGCAACACCCCACAAATTGGTGACCATTACTAGTTTCTCAACCTGGGGCAAGCGGCCTTGACTGACCCATTGCATTACACTGGAAACACCTGTGCTCCTTATATGGAATGCGCATGAGCCAACGATCCACTCTTATATGCCCACACCTAGTGTAATTTCCGCAGCAGTGATTAATAACATGCTCGTAATTAGGTGGCTGATTATTTACTTGAGAAAACTATGGCATTCTGGTTTGCAAGGGAATACAAGTTTTGAAACTCGGCTTGTGCCGCTTCCCATGTTTGCATTTCTATAGCAAAGGTACACAGTTCTTCAAGCATATTAAGGAATGTAGATAAAGAATAAAAAGTTCTTAAGACTAGGCAATATATTTTCTAAAACTATATTTACAATATGTCTCTGCCAAATCTAAACATAAAGCTTTCTCATATGACATTAATTAATCTAAAAATTCTATTAATGATTCTGATGGCCTCTGAAAACGATAAATCAGATTGCGTTCCCAAACTCTGTTAACCAGAGGGGCATTGAATATGCTATCACTTTATGGTGGAAATTCTGAAAACTACAATTTAAAGTATTAGAAAGGCATAATCCTCACATTTCATGGCTAGAACCCACAACAAAGTAAGATCGTTGCAGAAATGCAAATCAGTTATTTTTAAAACTGCAATAAAAAATATCAAAACCACACGAGGCTCACTAAGGCACCTTCTGCAAAGACTGAAAGTAACTTGATGGAAAGGAATTATATATTACTTGCACTCGCCACCACCGTCTTTCCTCTGACACAGCTTGTGTTACAAGGACGCTCTTTCCAAAATTGCACTGCCTCGCGCCTTAGATTTTCCAGTGTAGCATCGGGCGGAAAAGATATGTTGTGGTCTGATTAAAGACAGATAATTCTTCCTTGGTGAGGTGGTACAGCCAGGCTACACCCCCCAACATTTTGCGAAGGAAAAATACAAATGCAAATGAGCAAGAACTTACAAATCTGAACAACCAACACAAAATTTAAACCCTTTACTAAAAATACTAAGATAAAATTGACATTAATCAATAATTTAAATTTTACACAATTTGAAAGATTAATTAAAAAATTCAACCAATTGAAGTAAATTAAAAATTCAAACTGAAAATCTGAACAATTATCAAGTTACAACAGCAAACTTGAATATATTTTTATCTATAAAAAAAAGCTCTTTAGCTCAATGATCCAATTAAAACAACTAACAAAATTGAATAACAGAAGTTGAGCAAATAGCTCAAGAGCAGATTTAAGCAGACAATATCTAGTGGCGTACAGCTGTCAGATATTAAAGAAAACTTTCAGATTTAATACTGTATTTATTTAAGTCTTTCATATCACAGGCATTTTCTGGGAATAATTTAAAACTCAAACCACTGCATAAAAACTGACATGGGTGTTCCATACGTTGAACCACAGCCAAGACCACACCACATATAAAATAATTGAAACAACACTTGTCTCAGACTCAATTAAAGCTTGTGAAAGAGGGACATACATTAAATCCTCTGTTGCATTGAACACTTCGAAATCACCAAGTACTGAGATAACTATTCTCTATTCTCCGCTGGGCACCAAAACATGGCCAGTAAAGTCAACGAAGATAAAATTATTAAGGACAACACTTTAAATTTACAATGAGATCCCAGAACATATACGAAACATACGAACATGTGGGTAACCATAGAAGGGCAAATCCGAAGCAAGTCTGCGCCATAAATTTTCCAGGCGACTCAACCTAGCAAAATATTAACTTTAATAAAGGAAATCTTCAAACTCTAGTTAACTCACATCTCACTGAACAGCGTTGATAGAACACAAGTTAATGCACAATACAATACCGATTCTTAAATCTTTATTGAAAAAAACTGTAAAATAACTAACAACACAAATCAAAGTTACTCAACACTATTCACTTTAAATTACCATACTTTATATGGCAACCCACCTGTTGCTGCCCAATCGACCACCGTCGAATACATTGTGCCTTTCAGCTATACTGATGACTATGGTAGCACCTTGCATGTATGGTAAGTCCCATGCCTGGGGACAGAGCAGAATATTAAGACTTGAAACCTGCGTGCTGGTCAGAGTAGAAGTGACCGAGAGCGAAAGGAGCACTAACACTCACTCCTCTGTAGTGCACTTGACCCAATCAGAGGAGAGCATGAATGTGCATGCTTGGAAGGTAGGGATTCCAAGGAGGTTGACGGGAGACAGGAGAGGGAATGTGTCCAAGGATGTGCAGAGGCGGAACAAGTCAGTCTGTAATATTAGCAGCGTGCTCTATACTGTGCAAGCTGATAGATATAACAGGAAGATAGACTGTAGAAATATGTTTGCTAAGGTTTCTTTGTGTTTGTAATATTTTTTCAAATTATATCACATATTTAAAATTCAATTCCCTTAATGTAATTTGCAACGTAACATGTTTGTTCTTATTTTCTCATTGCTTTTGTGTGCAAAGTTTAAATGTATGTTATTTTTCTTTAAGTTTATTTAGTTTTCAAGCAAGTCCAGTGTGTACTCACCTGTCCATGTATTCCTCTCTTGTGCAAGGATGGCTCTGGGCACCTTCATAATTCTAGCTGTCAAATTATGTAGCCGCAGTAATTTAATTTATGTGGAACGGCTTTCGTTTTGTGCCTGGAGAGTGTCGTCTTGTGCCGGAGCACAAATAACTGTAAACAACAAAGCCAACTTAATACTTGTATTTACCCAAATAATATGTATGACAAAGCAGCACCCAAAAGAGGGATTACAAAACCTTTACCAGTATTTAAATCAAAAATATTTCTAGATTCCAAAATTATAAAATAATTCTATTTTGTTACTGGTAGATGAATTTTCAACCAATATCTGTTATTTCTACCATTATTCTTAAAATTATCACTGTCTTTCGAATAACTTTTTTTTAGTTGTGAAATGTGCACTTTTTTGACTTCATTGGAATTAAGTTTAACCAAATAAATAGCATTATGAATCCTTTTAATAACACCATTTGATTCTCATTTAACTGGACCCTTTAAATAATACAAATGAACAAGAACTTTGTTTCGTACTGAATAATTTTTGAATGTAAATTTTTGAGGCGGGTTTAATTCATATTTTACACTAGATTAAAAAAAAATTTGTTGCCAATATGACTACTAACAGGATTTGACAGAGATATTGGACTCTTGGTCTAACGATTTAACAAGAAACTTATTGGACACATACAAGTAACACTTTCAGACCCTTGCACATCCATGGCCCAAGGACGTAGCAAGGCTGGAATTACCCCAATCCCAAAGATCTGAGCACTAAAGAACCATGGCAAAAATGCAGACAATTGAAGTTTTCTTAAGAAGGGCAAGAGTTTCATTAATATGTGAAAAGTTGCGCAGCCTCTCAGACCCTTATGGCATCCTTAGCCACATGATTGTTCTTATCGCAAACAAAACAGAATGTAGCAGGTTTTTTGCCAAGTCTTTTTCTTTTCACTAGACTTAACCTCGGGCAAATCCTTATCCCTAGCACAATCCCTAATAGTTTGCTCAACGTCATTCACTAATTTCAACAGTTCTGCCAAAGATGCAGGTTTGGTAGCAAAACAAAAGTAATGGCTATCCCGTGGATGAAGATTATGGAAGATAATCTTAAACTATTCTTCCTCACATGGATACCCTAACACATTTACTATCTCTAGAATTTGTTTAACAAACTCCTGCTTTGATTCATCAGGCCGTGTTCCAGCAATAGCAAGCGAATTCACTTGAAGCACTCATTTAAACAGGCTCTAAATTTTCAGGGAGTCTGAACATGGCTACGGCATACAAAACCTGTCTATCACAAAGCTGTAATTCAATTACCACTGTAAGTTTATCAAAAAAAATCTACCAACGCCTCTAAAGTGGTTTTAGAGGCAGTGTGATCTGTAAGGTGTTTATGAATATCTGAAAAGTACCAAAATGAGAAATTATTGTTGTAACTGTAACGTATGCTGGAGTGCGAAAATTAGGGACAGGAGAGGTTGCCTTGTATAACGTCATGCAGCAGTGTTTAAAATAGGCACAAAGCATATCAAAAGACATTTTAAATGTAAGAGTATTGTAAAGGTGAACAACTTGACGAAGAAAGGAATCTAAAGGATGCAAAGGAACATAAATTCAAAAGTCAGTGCCAAGCACCTCACGAAAGAAGAAAATGTGACAGGGGGCAGGCAAGAAAAGTATATTCCTCAGTAGGAAAAATGATCATTCCTGAATGCAATGCAGGATGTGTACCATCTGTTTATGCTCAGTATGAAGTTGTCAACAAGCTCTTGAGGCATCATGGTCCAGTTTACAGCTGTGGTGACTTAGTTTGCGGCTGGCGATGTGCTGCCAGGCATCTCCCAACAAATGCCACATGTTTAGTTTGATTGGCTGTAAGTCTGGCACGATAAGGGGTAGCATTGTAGCCCATAGAAAGGAACTTGGGGCCTACAGCACTCAGGATAAGCCATGCGTAGAGAAGAAGAAATTCTCTACAATAGCGGTCACCAGTGACTGAATCTCCTTGAAAGATGTGGAGCTTCGTACGGCCACTAAGCAATATGCCACCCCACACGAGAATTCCACTATCTGCAAACTGGTGCCTTTCCATGTGTTGGAGGGATGATTGTGGGTTCCCTTCTCTCCCAGATGTATAGATATCAGGAATTGCTAGCGAGACTATATTGGCTCTCATCCATAAAGAGCACTCAACCTCACTGCTGAGCTCCCCAGTCATTGTGTTCCCCGCACCACAGCAGAGTGCCGTCTTTTTTGAGTAGCCATCAATGGCACCCACTGTACTGGTCACAGAGCAAACAAACCACTGTGTGCAGTCTTCTGGCTACGATAAAAAGTGATGTCGGGAGTCCAGTGGTATTTTGTATGTGCCTTGCGATTACGCCCACTTTCTGTCGTTGATCTCTCCTCTCCTGTGGGACAATATACTTGTCTTTACTCTAAGTCCGAATCGAGGATATAAAATTGTGAAATAAAATTTACTGAAAGTCAGTTGATTAAGCCACTGCTGACTGGTGAATCAAGCAAATCAACTAAGAACAAGTGACTAATAGCAGTGGAATTCTTGACATTCAGTTTGAATCACAAATAAATCAATGAAATTCACCCTCATATTAATTAGTTATCTGGTACAGATTATCAGTCGCTCAATTTTCACTGCTTTGGCTTAATTCTCACTTATTCTAGTTTAACATGTTCCATCGTTGTGGTTGCTCGTGATAAATCATAACTAAACCTTCGTAAAGCTGTTCTTGTCATTCAAAATTCAGTCCAAGCTCATGACACGATGCTGTGGGCAATCCCGAACTCTTCAACCACACTTCGACATTCTTCCAATCTCGCAATTATTTTACCTTGGGTAAAGTCATCTATATGTTGTTCACGGGACTGTCTGTTGGCCATATCAACATCAACTCAATATTGTTCCAACCGCAGGTTACTTTGGTACACAGTTATGGTCTATTGAAGATGTTCATGGTTACTCTGGTAGTAAAATAGTTATTCCACAAGGTGAAAATGTGAATATTAAGATATTTTATATTATCTTAGAGTGCAAGAATCATTTAGTAATATCTGCATTGCCACCCAAGAAAGTTCTGTCATGTCAGCTAAAACTCTTCTAAACCAATATTGTGAACTTGTACACAACAGGGTGCAAAATCCTGTAATTCCATTCTGACATTTTCTTCACATAAAATTAGGAGTATTAGGTATTAATTTCAGTTTTTGGCCCATAATTTTTGTGGTGAATTTATGTTGCAGATAAATTAAAATTCAGCAGCTCAATTTGTTTTTTCATTTGTAGGAAATGCTTTAGAATTCTGTCATAAAAAATTAATTTTGGCCCTGTTTAGTTTATGAATTATATTTCAGGAAGTCACATAAAATACTGTCAATATAATGACATAATTAATATTATTGCTCTATTTGAACAACCATTAGTATTTCCATAGTATTATTATTTTGTAATGTAGTGTTCTTTATTTCATTGTAGTAATTTGTCATAGGATGCTTTATAAATCAGAATGGTGCATAAAAGTTCAATTATGACTACTCATGCAATATAAAAAAGGAAGGGATAACTGGGAAATCAACCTTCAACTCTGTGACGACTAATACTCGTTGATTTCCTGGAATGTTAAAAAAAGGGGGGAAAAAAGGGGAGGTAACTATTCAATCTCAACGGCAACATTATCTAATCTGACACAACTGTAGGTCTGTAAGCATCAAAATTAAACAACTTCTATTACTTATGTGACCTTGATGCTCCTCACTGCATCCCTAATAAACATCTCATCTGCTTTACATGGGGGCTTCCACCACCAGGCTATTCTGGACCGCCTAGATGCCCTTCACTACTATCTTCAAGTAACATGGTAGAGCATAAAGCATAACTCAGAATGGGAACACTCATCTTAGCAAGCTTGTGGGTACCTTGAATCTTTGAAGGTGAGGGAGAAAATGTAATGCAGGGTTATTCTATAAAGAGCATTAAATTAAAAATTAAATAAAATTAACAGAGGAAAACACTCATATAATCCAATAGAATTTCAATCCGTAAAACAATAAGTTAATTAAGTATAGGCCGTTCACGATAAAGTGAGCACTTTTGAAAGCCCTGCTAAAGTTATACTTTCTTGCCCATTATGTATCGTTCCGCCACATGTAAACAAACATTGCCATGTGACTGCCATATGATTGCCACATGTTAATAAACTCAATGTTTACATTTCACGACTGCTAAATGTAACATGTTTAATATTATAAGCCATGTAACATAGTAACATATATGATGTGTATAATACATTATATATATGTATATGTGTGTGTGTATATATATATATATATATATATATATATATATATATATATATATTGTATGCATGAGTAACATAGTAACATATATGATGTGTATAATACATTATATATATATGTATATGTGTGTGTGTGTGTGTGTGTGTGTGTGTATATATATATATATATATATATATATATATATATATATATATATATATATATATATATATATATATATATATATATATATATATATATATATATATATATATATATATATAATCATTTGTGTCATGTCATAGCTCCAATAGACAAAAACTTTACACAACAAACAATTGAAAAATGAACGCCCTAGCGATGAAGTAACGGAAACCATGAAATAGCAAACATTAAATTGGGCCGTGAACCAGGACCAACACGACATGTTAAAAAGGAACACACATTAGTTAAGCTGAAAAATAATTGGGAAGGCAGCCAAATCCAGATTTTAAATAGACTAGCACTACTGCACACCCAAGGCACAACACCACTTGTCACACAAATGACCAAATATTTAAAAATTGTACCGCAAACTTAACGTTTCCCACGACTCACTATTTTCTAAGTGCCCATCGCTCTGTAGCATGACTAGTAAAACGTCATCTCTAAAACATGGTAGCTGTGTTTGGCCTCAGCTGACCAAAGTGAAGTGCAACTAAGCTATCAGGAAAAAGCGTACATCCTGTAGGCATAAGGTAACGTCATAACATAGCAGATGTCTGAAGCGTATAAAGTAGACAGAGCGAGGCCGTGCAAGGCCTTAAATAAACAACCACTACAAATCAAAAAATGGCGCACGAATGAGAAAAGTGAAGGCAGGGAGGCAGAACAGCATGGTAAGATAGGGGATCTGAGCCAAGCAAAGAGTACACCACTGCACAGAAGTAGATTGTGCTAATAAACTTAACGTGGCGGTGCTAACTTGGCAGTATAAAAAAATTTGTAATATATAAGAAAGTAAAATATATAAAATATGTGCATGTATATGTACATTTTAAGGATAGTTTTATATGCACCTTTATAAATGGAGATAAATATAATTCAACATAGGCCTAGTACATATATATATATATATAATTAAAATAATTTAAACTAAAAATATAAACATATCAACAAATGCATTTGTATATAACTACATTTTTTTTGGCACCGTTACTCTGTGTTCATATCCTTCTGAGACCCTCCAAAAAAGAACTGAACTTTTATACTGTGTATTGAAGTGGTAACAGAAGGGTATACCAGGCTTGTAACTGGCACCACCTTCATTTGTACAAAATTATTCTAAAAATAAAGTTTATTATTTATAGCTAAGTGAAATGCCAATCTGGTGATGGCCACATTTCTGGTGTCTCTTATGGCCCAAATGGGTGCAACATTTCCTTTTTGTCAAACCCACACAGACCTCAAGAAACCAATTTTACAGGTAAAGTGCATGGACTCTCATCATTGTTGTGGTTCCTTCATTGCAATGACTGTAGCAAAACTGAAAACTTATATGAGAAAAGTATTTAAAGAATACTACTATACATACAAAAAATGGTTCATGCATGCACACACAAAGCTGAAAGAAATGTCTTATTATTAATGTAAAACCAATATATATCCACAAATGACAGCAAAATGATAATGTAAAGGACAAATTATAAAAGTAATACTTACAGGCAAGTTACTTTTATCTAGTGTAAGACCGACACACACACAACAAAATCACATATAAATATACAACTTCATTTCTAAGATGTAAAACTATCATGACACTTATATTAACAAGATTCCAAACATGTTAACATGACATTTATGCTAACAAGATTCCAAATATGTTAATACGTTACAATTACATTTATGTTAGCAAGTAACTTAATATACATGACCTTATCGTACCATGCAACACACATTTGAACATTTAGAAAAAATTTTGCAAAGACACTATATGTTATGTAAAAAAATATCGCTAATATTTTTTTGTACTAGACACTAAAAACAAATAACATATTTTAACAAACAACATGACAAATACATAACCACATGTGGACTCCAATAACAAATAGTACCACCCATAACAGATATGTGTATACTACAAACAAGCAGCTGCAAAATGCAAATACCTTTACCTGGTCATACAAACCTGACCGCCACTGACCATCTAGCACCTACTGTGCAGTAGAACAGCCTGTGGCACTGCCAATACTTCATCGCCACTGCCAGGATCATCTTCGTCAGTGGTGTCCAAATCCGGATCCTTCGTGCACTTCCTTCTCCCAGTCCTCTGCAATCAGCTTCTCCACGTGGTCGACATACTTTGCCCATCTGAAGGAAAGTTTGTGCAAGGTACATTTCAAAGCTGTGTGTTTAACATGTGGCACCAGAAACATTCATATTTTCATGCTTAAAAAAAACTCCAAGCAATAATGCTAATCATTTAAAATAAACAACCAGACCATGCATATATGCTACCAAGAAGCATTAAAGTTTTTCAGTATTTGTGGAATTTCAGTAAGAGAGACGCAAGTAAGTCTAAGAGTGAATTGTTAAGATTTAAGAAAGGTTACGTGGCTGGGCATAAATAGATACATACAGACGTATTTAAGGTTAGGCCTACATTACAAAACAACACAGTAATATACAAATTTGTAAAATTAACATATAATTACTGCCGGCAAAATTTTCACTTGTTTTAAAGGCAGATTTAAGAAAGGTTACATGGCTGGGCATAAGTAGGTACGTACAGATGCATTTGAGGTTAGGCCTACATTACAAAACAACACAGTTATATAAAAACGTGCCAAGTTAACGTATAATTATTGACGGCCAAATTTGTACTTATCAAGCAAATTTAAGACAGGTTACATGGCTGGGCGTAAATAGATACGTACAGATGTTTTGAGGTTAGGCCTACATTACAAAACAACACAGTGATATAAAAACGTGTGAAATTAATGTATAATTATTGACGGCAAAATTTTCACTTATTGTCAAGACAGATTTAAAAGAAAGGTTAAGGAGATAGGCATAGGTACACATAAATATTTATATTATTTGTCAAACTTAGGATATAACATGTACTTCGCAAACTCACATGAATATATTAATGTTGCATTTCTGCTGTCGTTAATTTATTTTCATTATTGTTATTTAACTTTCTGTTTATAACATCACTTTTCCAACTGTCGATTCCTACTTGTTATTTTTCAACAATTTACTTCAATAATGTAATGGGGATAAGCGGGGAAAACACGTCGTAAAACCTGTTTGGGGAAACATGTCATAAAAACACATATACACTTACCTCCGGACAGTTGAAATTGAAATTTTCATAATTTCTGCAACTCATTCAATGACCTTGCACAGCTTCACCTCTTCTCAACGAAGAATAAATACTTTTGGCAAGATTTATAATATCTTCCTGAAGCTGATTATTCATACGTAGCTTGCCGGAACTCATGACTTTACAAAAAATCACTACAACACAATTAAACACTATACGACTTATAATAAAACAATGCTGATTGCAGATAAGCTGAAAAATAAATGAGAAATATTAATACACAACTACTACCAGATTCCAAATTTGTAGCTTGTCTCACAACCCCTCCACACAAGCAAAGCCAAGCAACAAGCATGAAGGAACCACAACAACGGGCTGTTGGTTTTGTTGTTACAGTAAATACATTATCTTTACGCAAATGATTACTTTAAACTGTATAAAATAAACTTCAAACAACTTAAATAGCCATAAATTTAAACATTACACTTGCAATACAGCATTATTTCTTAAAACTACTTTTCAAATTTTGTTGCCAACAGAACTGGGTGTGTTCATCCTCAGCCTGTGTGGTAACACACATGGTTATACATACGCAGTTGTGGACAGTGGTATTTTTCAAAGGTTGATTTCTAGAGTGCTCACTTTAACGTGAACGGCCTTTACCAGATATAAGGGTAAAACTATCAACTAAGAAATAAAAGAGGAAAAATTGCAATAAAGGGAATTTTACTATAACAATTCAAAAATAAATTCTGTTACAATAAGTTAACATATATGAAATTGTAGTATGTATAAAAAATTTAAATCACAAAAATGAATATCTCAGTATTACAAAATAGATAAATACAAAAAATCTCATGGATTTTTAACTGAAAATAAGTATAACACATATGTCAAAGTTTTGTTTAGTTCCAAAACAGAAATATAACATCTGTAATGACTAAATAAAAATTGGTACATTCCTGTTTAATTTTTTATTTTTCTCAAATGGCTTCAAAATTAAATTTAATTCATAATAGCTTTCATTTAACTGAATTCTACAAATCAGAATATCTTACATTTAGTTATAATCTTTATTAACTGACGCCGGCTAAGAGCCTGCCACAGTCAGCCTATGACGGCACTCGTTGCTAGCGGTACATGTGGGTACGCACGTGTTCCCCCACCGTTACGGGTTATAGACTTTCCCAAAACGGGATATAAGTTGTTACAGTGTACTATGTATTTATTTTCAGGGTCAAAATGTTTGAAAAGTGTAACATGTCATTTTGAGGGTTTTGTTTGAAATTGCTATAAGAAATTATAGTGTGCGTGGCACCGAAGAGAGAAACAATAGTATTCAGGTGAGGACGCCTTCAAAAGACAATTAAAAGTCAACCAAAATTCCTAAGTAAATTCCTGTATGTAAAACTGTTTTGAAATTCTTTTGGTGCCATTTCAATTTGTCGTATTAAAATTTTCACTCAGCGTGCGTAGCACCTCCGCTTGTGTTAACCCCGTAGGCAGCCATGGTAGGTCCCCGCAACCCCTGCCTCTGGGCAGTCGTTCTAGGAGAGTTGGCAAGGTAAGATGCTGTCATGTACGCACTTCATCTTTTTGCACTGATGTAGGTTTCAATAGTTCACTTTAGTATACCGGATAACCTTTGCCTTGTGTAAGTTTTTCCAGACATCCCCAGCATAATGCTATCTGCTTAACCTAATAATGTGCACCCTTTTCAGCCTTTTTGAGATTCTAACGAGATGAGAGGAAGATGTGTCGGAGAGGCTATGAGGCCCGCGCTACTTGTATATCAGATGACATCCGCCCATGCTTAGGACTTTTCAATGTAATTTCTGCTTAATTGCAATGAGCAATACTAAGGGTAATATGTTTGTGTCATTATTTGAGGGCTTGTGTAATGTTAACGTGTTTTGCGGCCACATTGTTCACGGCCATGTGTTCCGAGATCACCAAGTACATATTGAGGCAATCACCGCGTTCTGAGGGGTAATTGTTGTTTTTTTTTTGTGCACCATAATTTATCTCAGCATTTTTGTAATATTTTCAGTAAGGGTTCTTGTATTTTTTATGTGTTTGATGCTTTTGTTTCTGACCACGTGGTCATCAGATGCACGTGTATTTACCACCATCCGGTATTCTAAGGGCTTTTATACTCTTGTTTCCAACACAAATAATTTTGCAATACAGAATCAGCTACCGTGGTCCACTACGAACCCTATCCAGCGGCATCCGCGCCATCTAAAACTAAGTTCACACCTTTGTGTGTTTATTTTCCTTGCTCATGTCATGCCCCATATTCATCAGGTGTTATTTGTTATTTTGTACTAACTTGCTGTTGTATGACCATCGCCACACAACACGTGGTTCGGGGACGAGCCCTGCCTAGTAGGCGTTAGCTGCGGAAGTAGTTGCATGTGTTCATTTCATACTCCGTGTCCTGTCTGGGCAAACCTGCAGTCCATCCTAGTGGCTGTAGGCCCCTTGCTCTCTAGAGGCTGTGTTTTCAGACACTGTGGAGCATCATCCAGTCGAAATGCACTAGATTAGTAATGGGCTTGGGGGAATCACCCACCGGAACTGGCTAGACACGCTCTTAAATCATATTTTGGCCTGAGGTGTACTTTGACAAATAAACATACCTTCTTAGTGTAAAAGGTGAGGCCCAACCTAAGTATTTTGTATTGCAGTGTATGTAGTAGCATCTCCCCTTCCCTAACTCCTATTCTAACCTCTAAACCTATGATATCTTATTCAATCTGTTATCAAGACTAAGACAATGTAGACGTACTTATTCAGGGTCATAGCTTTACTAGTTCACTAATAACTTCAGCAAGTTCATAACACAACTACTCTATTGAACATTATATTAATTAGCGCTTAAGGGGACAATAGGGTCTCGAAGGATAATTTTACAACCTAACTGCTTATTCAAGTTATGCTCACCAAATAACACAAGGGGGACCCAGAGCTCTTCTAGGCCTTGTTGTCATGATGCTTTCGTTGCTAGCTCCGGCAACTAACGTTGTGGTACCTCAAGCATCGTCAAATCACCGGGTGGTAGGGGGCATCATCTATGGGAGTTTTATACATTTTGCCCAGTAGGTCAGCGTTGTGTGTTTATAAAACCTTCTCGATCCATACTTCGTCATAGTTTAAGTGGTATATTCTTATGTGGCCATTATAACGTAGGTGGTAATTTTCGTGAGCGGTCCTTCCTGGCTGCTACAATGTATAACAGTTGTTTTGTATATATGCATGGGTGAGACGAACCCACAGAACCCACTGCATCCCTGAGATCCCTGAGTCTCAAAGTGCGGTGTGTAGGAACCACCGCTGGCGCCCATCAATCACAGGTAAAAGTGTCGTGATCATCTCCGTGTCTCACCCGACGGCGTCAAAACGAACAAAACCTGGGTCCACAAATTTGATGACAGGGAAAGTGGCCAAAGGTCGTAATCGGCAAACTGGTTAACTCACAAAACTACATTCATTACTAAGGTCAGAACTCTCTAACAAAAATTACAACTTCCCTAGCGTCAAATAGGACTGAGACTAATGACTGACTTTCAAAATCACTCAACATATTTGCGACAAGGTATAGGCTTTTATCTACAAAAAGGATTTAACCAACCCAATTTCTGACTTTAGTGTAGTCGGGAACGAAATCTACAAAAGTTCTACACAGCTAGCATAATTGATACTTAGCTTTACTAGCGTTCTACATGCTGTCGGTCCATCGATACTGCACATGCCAGGTTCTCTACGCCGACTCTCTCAACAACAATGCAGTCCCTCCTTATTGGACCTCGCCTGATGTCATTGCTCACACCGCCCAGTTGCCACCCAATCCCAGCACTCTGCACACACGTGTGGCGGCTCACAAACACTGGCTTAGTACGAAGTTAGCCTCTCTTTAGCCTGCAGGGTCCTGCACTAGGGTCTGCTATGCGCACAATAGCACAACTGTCAACTCAAAAAAAGTCCCCATCAGAACGACTCCGAGAATTTATGGCATACTTGCACCACAAAAACAGATAAACTGAAACGATGACAGCACTTCGCCGACACAGCGGCAAAGGAAAACGAGCACAGCTGCGGCTGGTACGAAAGAAAAAACTGAGGCTGATCTCAGCTTAAAGTTGAAAAACATGTCCAGCACTGGCTCTAGAACTATCCACAGGCAACTTAATGAGTATTCCTGGGAAGAAAATGTTGAACAATCTTACATCACAATCCTTTTTTAAAAAAAAATTAAAACTCCTCCTGCACAATAAAAAATTATATAAGACCTGAACCCTTTACAAAATGTAAAAATGAATAAAAAAGAATTGTAAATAATTTCCAATAAAAAAGTTAAGGCCCCTGTATAGAAAATAAAATAATTAACAATTAGAAATTCTAAACAGGCACTACAAATTAAAATCCAAACAAACCACAATTACTAAGTTTAGGGCAAAAGACCCTAGACCCTAAGAGCAAAACAGAAGCAAAAGACTTTCCAAAATGATAACCATAAACCCAAATAAAAATAAAATTATCAAATCATTACCAAAGACCACAAAAGAAGATCTTGCATCCGAACAAATAAAAAAGAAGGAAAATCTAATCCCAAAATGAAAAAAAACTAACTGAACCAAGCCTAGGATCAATCTGAAAAACAAAATCCTAACCAAAACAACATAATTCAATAATCCTAAAATCCATCAAAAAATAATAAAACAACCTAATGGATCATAACAAAAATAAGAGTGCGTACCGGAGAAATTAAGGGCATCCTAACAAAAAATAACCTTGCAAAAAGGACTTCACAACAATATCATTAGTTGTATGGATAAGCATTGATATATTTTCTTCTGCCTTTGTAATGTAAATTTTATAATAGGTCCAAATATATTTGACATCCTATTGCCACAGATATCTCATTTGAATATTTCTGTTTCGTGACGATAAATGTTTGTTAAGACAAATACGATATAACGGGGCGAATATGAATGGTTACAATCATTTTTGCATTTGCACATAATTGTGCTACATTTCTTTTTGCTGGTTCCCTGTTTCACTCTGCGAACTTTGTATTTATTGGGGAGAAATTGCTGTTGTCAGAACTTTTTGAATTGTTTTCAAGTCAGATTTTGGGGGAATGTGATCCAATTTTTTAATTAGTCTTGTAGTTGTAAATGTAATGTATGTCATGTCTCCTCCTGCCTATCGTATACACACAAGCTAGGGCTGACTATAATTGTGTATGGTGTGGAAGGAAGAATGCACTGATGAAAATATTATTTTAATCTTGGACCAAATAAATTATCACCACTAACAGTGAATTCTGACCTGGGGTTTGATTTACCCGGATCCACATGAGAGCAATGATTTTGCAGCAATGTAACACAACTTAGATATGTGTTACTAAAGATGGGACACTCAGGAACAACAGTTGCAACCAATCTCTTTAGGTTAAAAACATCATGCATAACACTGGGAAGAACAGAATCCAAAAATACCACTTGCAACTAAATACACAAAGAGACTTGCGAAAAATAGATGAGTTTTAATTTAAATGAAAAAGTTTAGATTCTGACACCATAAAAAGATATCTGATCTGTGCAAACATTATTTTGAAAATCACTACAATTTATATAATTAGCTTTGCTCATTGTGGCAGTAACATGACTTTAGCTGCTCTCATATGTATCTCTTATTAAATTCTAAAATAATTTATATCTTAAAGATTTCTTAGTTTCTTACAAAAATTAAATTATATTTAATTGAATGTCTATCTCAAACCAACTCAGTCGTGAGAATAAATCAGATCTTGGCAGGGCTCCGTAAGCAAATTAGGCAGAATAACTTAAATATTCTGTGATCTAAGATGGCTTAATGTTTGCCAAGTATATTTTCAAAAATTATTAATTTAAATTCCTGGTTATGTCTCTGCGTTGAAATTCTCAAAATACTTAACTGAAAATACTAATTTGCAGCAACATCTTTTAGAATCTTTGTCGGCTGGTCCCGCCTGGTCATTCATCTTAATCTCTTCCATCTTAATCTCTTCCATCACAAGGCTCTCAGGTCTGGGGTATGATAAAACAGTTAATATCTTACCACACGTAACATTGCATTAGCTCAAACTTGAATCTAATTACAAAACCACGTAGGTAGCATGTGCAGACTATAGTCTTGCAGTTATATGCAGCACGTCTTTGCCCCATTGTGTTGTGCCGTTTGAATAAATGGTACATACTCTGCAAAATTAATTATAAAAATTACAAATTCCTACCAGGCCGATGACCCACTAGGTCTCAACCTACCTGGCATAATCAAGATGGCAAGACGCTTCCTAAACTGCATAATTATTAATGCCTTGAAACGTCACGCCAATCACAAGAGGGCTACATCACATCACGCCACCCGTTATTATGGTGACAAGATAATAGATTCCTCTTTGCAATGTAACCCACATACAATAACTTTGTGATAGATATTATGAAAGACTTCAACATAATTAACATTAGATCAGAAGTAAATAAAATGTAGCTGCCACAAATAACAACAAAAAATAATTTGATGTTACAGTATTACATACAGTGCAAAAATAAACAGAAATAACATTGACAGATAAATGTGGCGGTTTTGAAGTGTTACATAGTTTGGACTGGCATAACTTGTTTCCATTTAATTTGTAGTGTTAACGTAATACTTCACTTTGGAATCATTTGGATATGTTGTATGAATCTCTAATATGCCAACTCCATCATATCCCAGCAGATAAGTTTTGGAAGCTGTTTCTGACTAATATATGGTCTTCATGGGTACATAGAACTGCACAGTAAACATACATATTTTCAGCAACAAATGTAAACTTGTGCATAAATGATGTGAATGTCCAGCATGGAGTAAGAAATATAATAAATAAGGGCAGTTAAACCAATTTGCAGTGGCATGTAAGGTGCGGCATAAGATCAATGCAAGTAAATCAAGAAAGTGCAGACTGTTTTGATTGCATAGTCTCAGGGCAGTAGGTGTTAGATTCAGTGTATACTTTTAATCAAAATGCAAAACAGAAGTTTGAATCGGAGTACAGAGCTAACAGAATGGAGGGAACGTGTTAAAATAGATGAAAAGTGTATTAAGTTGAAAATTGACACTGTTTCAGAGGTTAGTGTGATACCTATAGATAGCTTTAAAAGAATAGACAGGTAATTAAAGGTGAGGTTCGCTGGAGTCATGTGGAGGCACAAAGATCAAGCCTGTGGGAGTTAAATCTACATTGTTTAGTAAGGCATAAGGAAGCATACCTTGATTTTTATATTTTGAAAGTCAAATCAACTCCATTGCTGGACTTGTCAGGGTGCATAAAACTAGGGCTAGTACATACAGTACACAGTATCATGACTCACCAGGAAGCAAAAGATGAATTGGTCAATGCCAATAGAGATGTATTTAGTGGATTGGGAGCATTTCCAAAAGAAAATTCCATTAAGATTGGCCCAAATGCTCCACAATTTCAACACTCCCCAAGGAGAGTAGCAAAGTCCAGGTAAGGTCCTCTAAAAAAAGAGATAGGTTAATGGAGGCAGGGGTAATTGTTAAAGTGAAGGAACCAGATACAGAAGGATGCATAAGGAATACTGTCATTGTAGATAAACCAAATGGCAACGTTAGGATGTGTTTGGATCTCATTGAATTAAACCGAGTGGTATTTAGGAAACAAAATTTATTCAGAAAACTACAGGACATTCAAGTCTAATTAAATAAAAATAAATATTACTCAGTGTTAGATTTTAAAGATGTGTTCTCACAGCTTAAGTTAACTCAGGAGTCTAAGAAATATGTATTGTCCTCGACAATATATGGCATTTTTACATACACTAGAATACCATATAGTCTTGCTCCTGCCCCAGAGAAATATCAGGAGCAAGTAGATGAGAACTTTGGTGACATATCAAATTGTGTCACTTATAGATGACCTTATTTGTTTTGGAGAAACTGAATTAAAGCTTGTTAAAGTAGTACAGGCAGTAATGGAAAGAGCAAGGAAGTTACGGGTGAAATTTAATCCTGGTAAGTTGAGGTTAGATATTTTGGGGGCACAATTTTGGAAAGGGGAATGGAAATTGATCCAGAAAGAATCAGGGCTTCAATGGAACGTTAGACACCAAAAAATATCACAGCTGCAGCGTATACTGGGAATGCTGAATTATTTCGGACCATTTCTTCAAAGCATGTCCGATATAGAGCAACCATTGCAGGAACTAGGAAATCAGACCCTGTATGGCACTGGCTCCCTTACCATGACACAGCTTTAAACAAGCTTAAAAATATTATCAGTCAGGCACCCACCCTGCTTGCACAGTTTTGATCTATCATTGCTGTTAAATGTGCAGTGTGATGCTTCACAGTCAGGATTGGGGGCATGTCTGCTTCCAGAATGGCAGCCAGTAGTATTTGTCTCCTGCAAAATGACAGAGAGTAAGTGTAACTGGGCGTAGATAGAAAAAATATTTACTAGCAATTGTTTTTGGGTTTACAAAGTTTCATGAGTGGATGTGTGGATGTCACATCAATATACTTACAGATCGCAAACAACATGTTCCCCTTATGACAAAACCCATAGAGAAGATTGGTTCAACACATGTAAAATGGTTAAGACTAAAGTTGTTACCATATGATTTGTGTGTAACATACTTACCAGGAAATAATATTCATGTTGGTGATCTATTGTCAAGGTCATATGTGAATGACTGTATCCAGGATGATCCCAGAATGTTGCACATGGTGCACTCTGTGTCAAAACTATTGAATGTAACACCAAGACGATGGGCACAATTTGAAAAAGAAATGGACAGGGTCCCCAAACTATCTCTACTTAAAAAAATACAATTTTGTAGGCTGACCAGAGCATTTGAATCGGGTAGATGTGAAGGTGCAAACGTATTGGCAAATGAGGAATGAAATCTTAGTTGAAGAGAATTTGGTCTTCTGTAAAGAATGCATAGTTGTGCCAGTGGTGTTATGGCATGAGCTGCTAGATTTAGTTCATGAAGGGCACAGTGATATAGAGAGATGTCTTGCAAGGGCGAGC
The DNA here is from genome assembly GCA_029891345.1 of Dryococelus australis. Classification (NCBI taxonomy): domain Eukaryota; kingdom Metazoa; phylum Arthropoda; class Insecta; order Phasmatodea; family Phasmatidae; genus Dryococelus; species Dryococelus australis. The sequence continues at coordinate 19,303,478 of CM057009.1, forward strand.
AATTTTATATATTGGACAGAGTGGGCTAAGGATGTAGAACAGTTTGTAAGACAATGCAGAATGTGTGAAAAATTTAGTCCCAATAATACAAAAGAAACATATCAGCCTAGAGAAATACCAAGGCTCCCATATAAACGGGTATCAGCTGATGTACTGTGCCAACTGATGCATATTCAAAATGGTTGGATATTGCTTCCATGCATGGTAAAACTGTGCAACATATAATAGATTCTTGTAAAATTGTGTTCACAGTGCATTGTGACCCCCAAATATTAGTGTCAGATATTGTACCTTCCAATTCAATAGAATTTTTACATTTTGCTAGAAACAGGTTTCATTGTCATTTCAGCAGTCCCAGATGTGCACAAAGCAATGTTTTAACTGAAAAAGGTATTCATATTGCAAAATAATTATTACTTAAATGTAATGAGACCAAGATTGATGATAGAAATGCTTTATGGGAGTAAAGGAATATTCCCATACCAGGGCTAGGAGCATCTCAATCACAGTTATTGAACAGGCATTTGGTATGCACAATCTTACCAATATCTGTAGAACAATGTAAGCCTAAAGTCCAACAAGGTGTGTACAGATGGTTATGTGATCGCAAAGTCAAAACACACAAATGCTATAATTGAACAACTGGTAGGAAAGAGGTCGAATGTAGTCCAGAAGAAAATTAATGTAGTGGAGAGAACAAGCAATGACAAGTAGTGGAAAACTGGCAAAATAGTAGGTATACACCAGGCTCTAATGTCATACTGGGTTTTAAACCATAAGGGGAATATGATAAAGAGAGCCTCAAGAGATATAAAATCATCACCAAATAACTACAGCCCTGTCTGGGATTACAGTGATCTGGAGAAGTTGAGAACTTGCCGGAAAGTAGTCAGTCAGTCAGTCACCTGAAACTATAAACCATAAAACCCAATCACATTGTAATATGGCTAGTGAGGAACAACATAATACAAGTAGTGACTCCAGTTTGTGTAAGGAAATGTTCATAGGGTTCAGTCCTCAAAGATCTGGTGATACTGTGTATGTATATTAACATATAACTTGTGTAGACACAGTAAAAGCATGTCAGGAAATAAATCTGTATATTGTGGCAGCGTGGAAGTTTAAGGGGGGAGAAGAAAATGATTTGGGTTGCCCGATACTTAAAACCTACAGAATCGGAAAAAAAAAAAAAAAAAAAAAAAGAATCGGGAATGGAAAAAAAAAAGAATAATTAACATTAAAAGAATAAAAAGTAATTTAAAGAAAGTTGAAGTGAAAAAATATAAAAATTTAAATAATTATCTTGTCCCAATCATTCTCATCCAAAGGAAAACACAATTAAGAAGTAAACTTCCTCTACCACTGGACTTATTGGTGGGTAGTTCAGGTACCCTTAACACTAGCACTTCTATACCACGAAACACCTCTGATGCTTGTCTCTCTTAGGGAAAAGTCTGTGCTCCACCTCAATGAGAAATTTACGAAATCCAAAATATAAAAAATCTAAAAATTCTGGATGAGAGGGAAAACAAGGTAAAACGGGGGAATAAGAGGTATGAGGCTGGTTAGAAAGGGAGTTTTACTCACCTGAAAAAATTCTCTCGGAAGGGGGGAGGGGGGAGAGATCTTTTTGTGGTTTCTGGGGCTGTAAGGAAGGTAATATACGGTACAGTTCCCCTATATAACTGTACTAAAGTATTTCCAAATATTTTCAAATTTATCTCAAGGTTTTTGTCTTAAAAATGAGATGAGAAATTCCTAACCTTAACTGTAAAATTTCAAATGACCAGAATATGATGGAGTCAGGTATGATCGAAGGGTGCGTGAATGAAAGAAAAACCCACGAGTTCAAAAATCAACTAACAAAATTAGTTTATTTAGAACAATATTAAAAAAAAAAACATTCTTTATCAATTAATAAAATTTAGTTTAATAGTCCATTACCTTTCAAGGCAGAAGGAACAATGTGAATAAGTACAAACAACAAATATAGAAAACAATGCTATTACATGAAATTTGTGGCTTGCGAACAACAAAAATTTATGAAATGTAGTAGTCGGTCAAGTATTTGGTTAGGTTAACTACAAATAAAAATTGTTAATCAGAACTATGAATTTTTCATCAAATATTTATGGTTTTCATAAAAATAAAGATAAAATTTATAAAATTCATGTATATCAAGTGTAATCAGATAGACTTGCTGCAGAAAACAATTTCAATCAAACCTTGAATTATTTTATAAATTTTCTGTTTCTCAAAATACAATAATAATAAGAAATAGAAAAATTTAACTTATATAACTCGTGAAATCCAAACTCTTTAACACAAATTATTCAATTAAATTTAACCTTTAAAATCATTATTAGCAAAGTGATTATTCAACCAAACTCCAAAAGAGGTTAAATAATAATTAAAATCACAATCTCATTACTAGAAGAAATAGGTTTGAGAGGTCCAATCCAAAAAAAAAAAAAATTAACTAAGGTAAAACTGTCTCAAAGCCTTTAGTGTTTCAAATTATTCTGAATGGATGTCTGTGTTATAGGTTAAACCTGTAAACAGCAACATAAATGTCAACACAGTCATTAAAAACACTCGTTAAAACTGTCTAAGAGCTGACTGATTTCAACAACTATTCAGACTTACGTTACCTTAAGAATGTAACTATATAATCTCTCACCAATTATTGATTGACCAAAATTATTAGAAAAACCAAAACAATAAGCAATAGGTAGAAAGATGCTACGAACTACTAGTTATGAAACTCTTAGGCTGTCAACAAAACATATGACAATTCCAAGGGAATGGCTATCAAGACACAACATGGTACCAACCTCGAAGACCTTAATCCAAAATTAAATTAACTATTAAAAACAACCACAAAACCAATACGACTAAACTTACTTCTAAACACTTCTTAAATTATTCACAACTAAAAGTTTAAAAATACCTATAACAAATTAACTGCAATAATCTCTCTCTTCACTCACTGAAGTCTACTCTCACAACTACGTGACTGTCGGCCTATTGGACAGCAACTCAACCTCTAGACACTTATACCCTTACACTCTCACACTCTCTAGTTCTTAACTAAACCTAAAATTATGACTATATGGATTTATCGGCGACATCCTTCCCGAAACTTTGGAAAGAATGTCCCGATCAATCAAAACAAAAACTAGGGCTTAGCTATTTGTGGATGGTTTTTGCAGCCTTCGCCCTGGCTGCACACATCCGCTCACCATGATGCCATCTCGCATACTCATGACCTCATCTCCCTGACCCTATTTACGTCATGCAACATTCCACCCACGGCAGCCAATCAGCCTCCAGGTTCCCTCCCCCTGAAACCAGCTGACAGACGACCGCCCTTGCTGCAGCACTCTCATTTTCCCCTTAACTGCCTACACTCTGTCAAGCTGCCTTCAGCAGGTCTACCCCTCTCCCCTAGGGGTACCTCCAAACTCCCAGCTGGCATTGCACAACCAGACGGAGGCCACAACCACTCTGGAAGCTACTATGTAAACACTGCAGTGACCAAAGATACAACAGCAATGTTCTGGAAACAACTAAAATATGTGTTGACGACAGTAATGGGTTATAAAAGTGAAAGTCTAATGACCAACTCAGCACAACAGTTCTAAAAGGAACAGAAAATAAAAACTGCCAATTTGTAACACCTAATTCTGGACGAATCGATCGCCCACTACAGTGAAAGGTAATCAAGAAACATCTCGAAACTGACCAGCCGAAAATTTGTTTAAGTCCAACTTCCCTTTTAAAATAAAAGGAAAATTAAAAGATTACCACTCCTAACAAAAAAAATAAACTAGTGACTCATCCTAACAAAAAAAGAAAGACTCGTCTTGAAAAAAGAAAGACTTTCCTCAGAGAAAATAAAAATATCTGAACAAAAAATATATTTAACAAAAAAAAAATTTCCCTCAAATTTTAGTCTCTCACAATATTTTAACTGTCAGCCAGAATGAAAACAGGTGACAAAGTAGTGTGTGTGTATTGTAAATGAAGTGTGCCTATTGTAAATTAAGTGTTAAGTTACATGTTTATGTGATATATACACATAGGTGAGAAAAGTCAATTGGTTGTTTTTTTTTTTTCCAGTTATGTTTAGGTACTTGTAGATAACATTTGCCAAAAGTAACTGTTACAGCATGACGAGCTTCGTCTCAATGAAAATTTATGTCTTGTAACCATCTAATACGTCTCTTCAATCTCACATTGTAATGTATGTGTAATTAAAGAGTGACGGTTGGCACCTGTGACCGTTTAAGATGGTGGCATGTGCGAGCTAGACTAGCCAACAAGTATATTACAATGTAGCAGTAATAAATTAAAGTGAACTATTAACAATTGGTTTCATTTAATAACTACATCAATGAGATCATAGATTTGATATGTAAAACCTGGACAATTCAGGGAATTTTGAAACAAAATTGGAGGCCACCTTGAAGAGTCCATCCCAGCATTAATCTGGAGTAATGTAGAGAAACCATGGAAAACTAAAGTCAGGATGGCCAGATCAGGAATCAAAACTTGGTCCTTATGAATGTTAGTCAGTGTGTTAGCACTGCACCCTCAGTTCAAGAGCTGTCACAGTAATATGTATTCATTCTCATTATAGCAACTCAAATCTTATGAGGTTGACTATGGCACAGGAGAGTAGACCATTTTTACATAAAACAGCTGTGACAAGATTTTTGTTGCAACTGTCATTACGCTTCAGTGTTTGAGAAATTTTTTAATGCATTATTCTATTGGTTTATTTGGATATCACATGAACTGAAATTTAGAATAATTTACTGATTGTACATGTAATGAAATATATCATTTAAGTAATGATAGGTATGCAAATATCAGTTAATGTAATTAATCTAAAGAGTTGTTTCTTTTTAAACATAAGATGTTGAAATGTATTTTTAGTTTAAATTTCATCTATTTGTAATACTTAGGATGATATTGAAAACTGCACCCGTATAGAGATTTTGTTAAACATTTTATACCTACTATAAGTTAAGGGTAACATTTTATAAATTTTTTGCCTACATGTACTTGATATATTCTTAATATAATGAACTTATTTTGTTAAAAAGTAGTCAAAAGACTTGGTAATTTTGTACAATTTTGCACTTGAAAGAACTCTGTTTTTATATTAGAAATTGCTATGGCATATTATTCTTTTTTTAATGCTATAGTAAAATTAATATATTATTCTCTTATTTTTAATTTAAAATATCAAAACTAATTAACAATTTATTTTAAAAACTAATAAATGTTGACACCGACGGGTGAGACATGGAGACGATAGCAACAACACTTTACCTGCTCATTGATGGGCGCCAGCGATGGTTCTTACGCACCGCACTTTGAGACTCAGAGTGATCTCAGGGATGCTGTGCATTCTGTGTGCTCGTCTCACCTGTGCGTACTCACTAAACAACTTTACACTTGACAATACACGTAAGAAACATTAGCTGGGCTGTGTATCTAACGCTACTAAAGAACATTCACATTTTACACTGCGGAGGTAGTTATTTATTGACCACTCACTCTACAGTCTGTGCCAGAATGAATACTATGATACATCTCGAGTGTGTCTAGCCAGTTACGGTTGGTGATTCCCCCAAGCACGTAACTCAACTTGTGCACCTCTGACTGGATGATGCTCCTTGGTGCAGTAAGGCACAACCTCTACAGAGTAAGGGGCCTACAGTCGCTAGGATGGACTGTGGGTTTTACCTAAGTACAGGACATGGAGTATGAAATGAACGCTAACATATTCCTTCGCAACTAACGCCTACTCATCGGCACTCGTCCCTGAACCACGTGTTGTGTGGCGATGGTCAAACGCATAGAGGACTAGTGCAAAACAATCACGTCATACAAGGATACAAAATAACACTGGAAGAACATAGGGCATGATATGAGATGGAAAATAAACACAACAGGTGTGAATTCACTCTTAGATGGCACGGATGGCGCTGGATAGGGCTCGTAGTGGACCACGTGTGCGAGTACAAAAACACATCAATTACTCTGGAATCTGGTCAATCATTATCTCAAATGATTGCATCTGCATATTGAAGTTATATTTGCCAGAAATAATGTACAAAAACCCTTAGACCACAAAATGGTGGGAAAAAGTCAAATACACAAGCTGACGGGTGGTCAAGAACGAAGTGTGTTAAACATGTAAAATACATGAACTCTTATTGTAAACTACATAATAAAACCCTGAGATGAATTATGGTGCACAAGATCGAATAGAAATGCAAATAGCCCTCATAATGTGGTGATTGCTTGGATACGGACTTGGTGGTATCTGACCATGTGGTCATGAGCTGTGTGGCCGTAAAACATGATAATATTACGAAACCCTCAAATAATTACACAATAATGTTGCCCTTAATATTACACGTCGCAATACAGCAGAAGTTACATTGAAAAACCCTGAGCATGGGCAGATGGCATTTGATACACAAGTAGCGCATCGTGGTCTCTGATACAACACTCTTCTCCCTCATTTACATCCCAAAAAGCCTTAAAGGCTGTAAATGATTAGTTTAAGCGGATACTAATATGCTGGGGCGTCTGGCAAAATGTACGCAAGGCAAAGGTTAACCGGTATACTAACATGAACTATTAAAACCTACATCAGTGCAAAAAGGTGAAGTGTGTACGTGACAGCATCTTACCTCGCCAGCTCTCCTAGGGTGACTGCCCCGAGGCAGGGGTCGCGTCTACCAAACATGGCTGCCTACGGGGTTCACACAAGCGGAAGTACTATGCATGCTGAGTAAATATTAATATTGCAAATTTGAAAGGCACCAAAATAATTATTAGACATTTTACTTACAGAATTTAAATTGGAATTTTCTATAAAAATCATAATTGTCTTTGGAAGGCATTCTCGCCTGAAATCATTGTCTCTGTTTTAGCGCCGCTTGCCCTTTGAATTTCAAATGCAATTACACACAAAAGCTCCGATAATATATATAACACTTTCATAAACAATTTTACCCTTGGAAACAAATACATTTTACACTGACACAACAGACATTACATTCCTGGAAAGTCCATGTGGTCTGAAGTGGTACTTAGCCGCATGTTTACCACCACGTGTACCATTTAGCGGTGAGTGCCATCATGGGCTGATTGTGGCTGGCCCTTGGCCGGTGTCAATGTGTTTAATATTTTCTTACTAAAATGAGAAAATGGGCCCTTGAAAATTAAATTGGTACCAAATTTGTTTGCCTCCACCTAAAATGAACATGTTGTTATGCAACTGATAATATAAATGCTAAAACATATAAAAATAATATATTAATGTCAAATGTTCAAAGATGAAAATGCTCAGGGAATATATAAAAGTGTGATTGTTGAAAAATGTAAAAATACTGTTGCTGGTATAAAAGTGTGCTGGGGTTATTAAACACACACAAAAATGTGAATTTCTGAGAATATATTCTTACAGATTGCTGCATACGAAATTGGACAGTAAAAGCATCTGTATTAATAATGTAATTTAATAATGTAGAGTTTATAAGCAGTAGTGCTTTTGAGTTCACCAATTGCAAGATGACTTGTTTGAAACCACACATCCACAGAGAACTCAATTAACATGATTCATCAACTCACATTACAAGGCAGGAGCACAACACTGGAACTTGTGCACTTGTTATTGAAGTATTTCTAAACATTGCATAATTTTTTTTAATAATATAAATTTTCCTATTGAACAAAAAAATAAGAATACTGAATAAAATTATTCTTTGTTCCTTTGCTGCTGCTTTACTCATCTCAAACCTCCATTCATTGTTTGTGATTTATGTTTGGGTTTCAGGTGATTCAGAACCTCTGCTGTTTCATCATTTACTAGACAATGCTTCAGTCCATGAGTTACCACTTCACTTAATTCACATGCATAGGAGGAAACATCTGCAGTCAATGTGTCATTTATTTAAAAAATATAACAAGACACAAGACATAATTAGTGAAGGAAAAAGGAACTTGTTTGATCATATATTAGTTGATGAACGGCACAAGTTGCTTTACTGTTATGTTCCAAAGGTATGGCTGCATATGTTGTTGGCATCACTTGTGATGATATTAACAAAGTTTACTTGATAAATGTAACTTAATTTATCACTTGCATGAGTTTTATTTTATGTAGCTCATTGGTAGTCGCCTTTCTTATTTAAAATGCTAACATATATAATTACTAGAGATGGGACTAACCCAGATTTTGGAACCGAACTGAACTAGAACTTAACCCAGAATATTTTTATTGAACCGAACCTGAACCGTACCTTTAAATTTGTACACAAACCGAACTCGAACCGAACGTTGCAATAGTTCGTCGAACTCAAACCGAACTTTAAAAAATGTCATCCTCGCACATATGCCTTCATAGTTCAGCCCTAAATTGTGTGTGTGTGTGTGTGTGTGTGTGTGTATATATATATATATATATATATATATATATATATATATATATATATATATATAACAAAAACATATGTAGAACCACCTTAAAATACAGTGGATTATGGATGCTAAACAGTAACCAGTGTGCGCGCACACGCATATTGTCAAATTAAGTACTTAACATCGATTACAGTGGTCCTGTGGATCATTTTAGCAGTGTTGCCCACTCAAGTAATGAGAGTTTTGTTACTGGACCTCTGGACTTGGCTACGAGGTGCAAAGTGAAAACAACATATAAACATACAACCTTCATAGTTCAGCCTCTATTTGTTAAAGTATAAAACACAAACAAACTAATACAGCCACATTCACAATTTCATGTCTATTGTTTAAACATGTGGGCCTAAAATAAACAGAAAACAAGTTTCGTCACTAATAATTCCAAAATGTAATGGCCAAATTTTTTTTTAAAGTGGAAAAAAGGTACAAAATTAACATAATATTAACTTTTGGTTTTTATAGATTTGGTTGATATGATAATTTATCATCACCGGGAAATGTATATTTCTACTCGTTTTAGACATGGTACGTGAAAACCACAAATTAGCAACACAAAAAAATTTTTAATTGAAAATGTCATTTTTCAAAATCTCAAGCAAATCACTTATTTTGTATACAATAATTTAAATAAAGAATAGCACCTGGTTTTACACATTATAGAGTTCAAGATATAATGCTGTCATCACTGCTACAAAAATAATAATCAAAAATGAATTGTTCGGTAATTTTTGTTGTGTTGCATTGTTATTTTTCAACTTCTTTGAAGTGAAGTACCGTATTTACTCGTGTCTAGTGCACACCATGATTTTTGCTACAAGTTCTAGGAAAAACATTTTTTTTTTACTAAAATTGCACCAACAATTTGTGGGGCCTTGTTAGTAAGTATGTAACAAATTATTCTTTTATTTTAAATTAATAAGTGGCAATTGTGATATATTTGGAAAATATTTTAACTAAATAACTCATGGGACTAAAAGCCAAAATATTGTGGCGTTCTGTAAGGTCACTGTAACCTTATGATCGTAAAAGAAGAATATCGACAACTGAGGTGGGTGGCTGGGTTCCTTTTCCTTTTTTGCTTCTTTTATGCAGTGCCAGTCGTTAAAAGAGAAAAATCAACTGCAGGGCAGCCTGCCTGCTTTCTTTTTTTTTTTTTTTTTTTTTTTAGGCAGTTGCATGCTGGTATTTTTTTGCAGTGCCGTATCCTTTTTTTGCGGACATACTACTTTTCACTAAAAAAAAAACTTGTTGCCTCTTCCCTTCTTCAGCCAGGTAGCAATCCTCCAGACTCTTCCACTACACTTCCCTTTAAACATCACAGGATAGTTTAGGAGTGGATAATTTACGGCTACCACTCCTCAGGAATGTTTTCCTTTATTTTGGGGGAAAAAAGGGGCCTACTGTACATGATTAAATACTTCAGTTTGTTTCAAAGTTTGTTAATATTGTTCCTTTCTAGCATATTTTCAAACAGAACCCGAACTCCTATAAATTTTTCAAACCGAACTAGAACCGATCTTTGACATGGCAATAAATTTCGAACTGTACCTGAACATAACCTTAAAGTTTAGGTTCGGTTCGAAATTCGAACGTTCGACCCATCTCTAATAATTATCGTCAGAATTACTGTGATTATGCTATATTTAAGTAAAAATATATATATTACTTCAATTATGGAATAACATTTTGAGCTAAAAAAAATTGCCAATGATAGTATAATGTGTTGTTATTTTTTACATTGGCTAAACTGCTCTGATATAAGTTACCTAACAGGAAGGACGTTGATTGATTGTTTATTAGCTATGTTGGAAATATCGCCCTTTACATGTTGGTAAGTTTTCATCAAGTTTTACATAATTTTAGAGAAACTACATGTATTTCTAATAAAATTGGTAGTTTTCAATTAATTTTTTGGGTGACATCGGTCGTGAAGTATGAGTGACTAGTCACCCCGTAGTAACTGTCTCTTGCTTTCTTAATCCATCCACTCATTATTTTGTCTACTAGTAGCAAATTCCTTTTTGCACCAATTTATTTAGATTCAAAATCACATTAAAAATGTTTTTATTATTTTTTTATTTTAGCAAAACATATCCCTCACATGCCAACATCACAACAAAGAACGACGATTACAGAATTATAAGCAACTGCACTCTAGCAAGGAAATTTAAGGCTTCATGCACTGTCAATTTTTTTGCAGACACTATAGACTAGTTTCGGACATTTGGCAGACCAACTCGTGTGCCATTGTTGTAGGGACAATTGAAGGTTGTCAGACCAACTTGTTTCTGTAAGAGTTAACGTATAATGTGTGTTTATTTTATTTTCAAGGTAACATCATGCCCCGAACTTACCACAGAACAGTTGGTAGTTGCCAGTAAAGGACTATAATGTTTAACAATTGTTCATGACTCAATATGCAGTCACACTGTCTTCAATGTTTGTGCAAAATATAACTCCAAAAAAAGCACAGGTATATTCTGCTGTCATCAATTCATATTTTGACTATATGGAAGCAGATTTAGAAGGAATTCATCCAGAAAATATCATCTATTTTGATGAGACTAACTTATCATATCATCTCGGACGAATAAAAGCAATTTCCAAAAGAGGGAAAAAATATTTTGATAGGGAGCTAAGCACATTGAAGTCTAGCTTCACCATTACGTTTTCTGCCCCAGCTTCAGGTACATTCTTCATACTTTCGTTGTTTATAAGGCCCAAAAGGTTTATGATGTATGGATCATGGGAGGACCCAATGGCACGTGCTATTCCTGTTCCTCTAGTGGATGGTTTAAGGCAACTCATTTTGAAGAATGGTTCTTCTCATTGGTCCTTCTGTAGATTTGATAATTGAAAAAAAAAAAAAAAAAGTAGTTTTAATTGGGGACAACCTGTCATCCCATTTTTCAGTTCGTATATTGCAAACATCCCTTTAGCATAACATTATTTTCAAATGCCTTCCTCTTCATTCAACACACATCTGTCAGCCATTGGCTGTTGCCCTGTTTGCTCCGATGAAGAAGCTCTGGAGACAAATATTGACAAAGTACAAACTGAAAAATCCATGAACAGACTAAAAATCTTATTTCCCGAAAGTGTCGAAGGAGTCAGTGAACACCCTCCAACCCTCAGGTAAAGAAATCATTAAGAATGATTTCAGAAAATGTGGGATTGTTCCTGTGAACAGGCTTGAGGTTCTCAAGACATTACCAATAATGTAATCTTCTGCCAACAGCACATGTTCATCATAAGAACCATGAGTGAAACATTTCTCTCTTTTTTTTTTTAAAGGAAACCCATTTTAACTCTTCAAAAGCCACAAAGTAAAGGAAGAAGTGTCACAGCGAATGATTTCACCCCAACCCCTGGACCAACAACAAGTGCAACAGCAGAAAATGTCACACCAAGTTCAGGCATCTCAAAGGATGGCACCACAAGCAAAAGAAAAAGATGAATGGGGCACAACTATAGTTCAGACAGTGAGGAGAGCGTGCGAAATATGTTGCTTCGCAATTCCGAATCTGAAATAGATTTCGAAGTTTTATTACCGGTAACTGACAATAATGGTGGACTGGATGTAGAGATGACAGCTCAAGGAAAGAATGACAAGCCTGTTATTGTTCAATATGTTATTGTGCTCTACAGAGGAAAGCACTCTGAAAACATTTTATTGGTCAAATAGTTAAAGATACAAGATTTAAAACAATGGCTGGTGAGCACTTTGTCCAGTTTGTCAAGTGGAAACATGAAGTGTTTGTGATGGATGGCAAAGAACCATCATTAGTGGCAGCAGACGTTGTGAAGGTGATTTCATCACCAAAACACCTTCAAAGAGGAAGATTTCAGTTTGTGAAGAATTAAATTGCCAACTTTTTGTTATAACTGATATTTTTGTTTTGTTTGATTTTACTTTTCTTTGATTTTATCTGAATAACTGAATTATCTTAAATATGTCAGTTGCAATTAATGTAGAGTTATAAGTACATTAAATGGGGATAAAACGTTATCATCTTCAAATATATAGAATTAAATAAATTAAAATAGAAACACAAAACATTACCGTAGTCCATTTTAATAAATGGTAGTTAATGACCGCTTACACCCCTGACCAAAATAATGGATATTTAGTGGAGAAATGTAGGTGACATTGGTCACTTACATAAAAAAAAAATTTCACAAAAAATATTGATGCTAAAAATATTTTTCTTTATCTAGAGTGTATACAAATGTTAGGGAAACATATTGACGAAATTTCACAATATTCCCATCCATAACAATTTGTAGGTATAAGAAAATACTACTTTTTTGATCAAAGTCACCCTTTCTGACAGTAATTGTTGTAATTATGCACCTAAACTGCAGCATATAGGCAGACCAGCTCCTATACATGCTTCTCATTTCTGTTCTCATCACCACCTATCATAGCAAACTGTTTCATTGGTAGACAGTTCCGTGTATGAAACCACTAGGTTCCAATCTGCACAGTATTTTTTCGTATATAGCAATCTGCTTTAGACCCTCTTACTAATTTGTGTTGTTCAGCCACTCTTTCATGTCATGCCAAAGATTTTTTTATAGTGTGGTGGAGATGTCCTTTAAAAGATGAGACATGTTCTCTTTACCTTCAGTGTCTTACAACAATAGTTCTGTACTATTATTTACAAACTTTAGTGCAGCCAATCCTTAATTAATCGCCACTTAATATTAAACTCCAGTTCCTCTATGCCTACCTCACTACCTTCCTCTGCATCACAAACTTATAATTAATATCTTGATTCCTGGTAGGTATCTCCATCACACCATCATTAAAAGTTGTATACCTTGCGTGTATTTTAATGTTTACTACTGGAGCTTAGAGCTAAAATCATAATGTTGGTGTTCCACAATTACTTAATTATATAATTACTTGTAATATAATTTCTGAACACTAGGGAGTGCTAGATGCAAAGTTTCTTACAAAAACCAGCCGCATTGTATTCAGATGATAATGCCTGCATGCTGTGTGTTCTTAAATGTGTCATCAGCAGTATGTGTGTTAACTCAGAAACTGGTTGTTTACAGGCATTCATGTTATTACTGCATCACTGAGGTATCACACGTAATAGTTTGTACTCATTTTGAAATCATTAAATCATTTTTAAGGAATTAATTTTCCTATAGTTTAAAATATTGGACATGTCCAGCAGTTGTAACTTTTCTTTGCTTAGTAACAAGTGCAATTGTTTGACAAGTACACTGTTTCAGTGACATATAGAGGACTGTATTTCCGAAAGCTATTGTTCCTTTTATTTACCCTGTTGTTTGTTTTTTAAATAGTGCATTTTTGTATGGGTGCCAATTTTAAGTGTTCTACGGTTAGGAGCAAACCAATCATATAAATGCTGTATTTAATTTCAATAAATAAAACTTGTTAGTCTATAATTTAAGTTTACTCGACTAAAATTGAGCAACACTTAGAGAGATTTATTGTATAGGCAACCAATGTCAAACTGCAATGTATTGCATGTTTCCAGATTTGAAATGTTGTGTAAAATATCAAGCAGAATATTACTTAGGAGCTATCATTCACCCTTCTTGTTTCTGGGGTAGGAAGAGGCTACCTTTGATCCACGCTCCTCCCAGTGTGGATAATTAATTGTAAGTACTATATAATTAATTATGTGAATAATGGGCCATTATTTAACAAGTGAAGTAAACCAAATTCTAGGCAATTCATTTTATACTCAACAGAGAAGATAAATAAATTGGTTCTTAAATAACAATATCTGTTCAAAATAGCAGAGAACAAGTAGCTTACAAACTCAATAAAAATAAAAATATTCAGAACAAAGAAATTGAAAATATTTCATCTTGCAATTTTTATTTGTTTTGCTCTCTCTTAATTATTGTATTTCATATGGCCTCTCTCATGCCCATTTGATTTACCATTTGGTTTTTTCTAATATATTTTCTGTTAACCTAGATATTAAACCAAACTTGAAACCCAGGATCGGATTTCCCATTAGGCTGACTTGGCCCAAGACTAGAGTGGCACATTTTAGGGGTGGCATTTCATAATGGGCAAAATAAAAAAAATCATTGTGCTTTGTTTATAGCTCTATGCTAGAATAAAATTAATACCAATTCTGGAATAAATCCAAACAAACTGTTTTGAGTCAATTGTTTATTATGAGCATAATACAAGTCCTAGTTGCCTCTAAACCCACCAGTGCCACCTTCCAGTGTCTTTTTATAAAGGGAAAAAAATTGGTTTAAATGGAGCGTGCAACTTTTTTGTAGCTCTTCGTTATGTTTCAGATTTTCAATTTTCGCTCTGCTAGTAGCAAATGAATGATAGTAGTGTTTCAGTTCTATTACATGTTTTATTTATTGCAACACAAGTAAAGGTATCAGAGTTCAGGATTTATAATTAAAAGATTTTACTGATACTGATGCACATGATAATGTTGTTTAGAAGTAGCTGTGTGTGACCAAATATTGAAATGAACACTAATACACTTGACAGTAAAGTAGCATATATATGTGTGTATGTGTGTACATGTGCATGTGTGTGTGTTTTTTGTTTGTGTGCTTATATATACACACATTTTTCCAATGTAAGTCATAAAAATTGTGATTGTAAACAGAACTTACATGAATTTTATTTAGGCTCTAGCAAGTACGTCTTTACTGTCGTGAAATAGATAATTACCAAATTAATTAAAGCACATTTCACTAAAAGGAAAATACCTAGACACAAAATCTAGTATTTAGGGATGATTGAAACATCAGTATTAACTATTTTATCACATCTACTTACAAAATGGTATCACTGGCAGTTACTCGGAATTAAAATAGCTGGTGGTTGTAGTCACAGATGGAGTAAAATAGCCTGAATGTACTGAAGATGTGGTAGACTGACTTTTCCTTTTCTGAACATGCCTCTAACATTTCCTTAAGGTTTGCCAATAGTACTTTCAAAAATTGTGGTGAAACAATGACATGAAGTTTGTTGACATTTAATTTAAAAATAAATAAATTAGAGGTTACAGCGAGAACTGGGTTCAGTTCCCAGTGGGGTCAATTTTGTCTTTGATCTTAGCATGTGGGAAGCATGGCAGACATTGCTGTTGGCTGGTAGTTTTTTTTCAAGATACTCCTGTATCTCCTACTGTTGCATTCCATTTCCCCTCCGCCTGCACCTCACTTTACTCACTGACGTTGAAGGCTGCTGTTAGCACTACCCAGATATCTCACTCTCTCATCAACAAATCCATGTCTTTTATATAAAATATAATATTTTTTTACATTTAAATGTACTTTCATCACATTAAAACTACGTCATAGGAAGAGTAGTAAACTTTAAGGACATACATTAAGGGCAAGTTGTTATTAACATGTCCGACTTAGTTGTAGATTTAAGAGAAACAGAAATCTGTGGCAATTATGACCGTTTTGAGAATCCTTCACCAACCTAGAAATGTACCAATTTGATGAGGATAGGAAAAGAAAGTGCATTCTGAGGCCTGACTGTAGCAGGAGAACTAACTTCAAAGACAGGTTTGTTACATTTCAATAGAATCACAATACAATTAACACTTTGCGTGCCGGTTGTAACATTTCAAAAATGGAAATTAAAACGTCACAATTCTTTGTTCTATAACTTTTTACCAATTTTCGTTAGTCTTCCCAAGAAATAAATGACATTCTATTTTCTTTTCTCCTTAAAAACAATTAGGTCATTAATAAATATTTCTTCTTTATCAATACTTTCAAAATGAAAACTTATTTCAGCAATTATATTCAATATTAAATTCTATATTGTTTAGTTATATATCTATTTTCTGTAATAAATCCCATCCACGTGTCCATTTCTAGAGGTGGTAGTAAGAGATTTGCTAAAGAAATTTATGTTCGATTTTACTTCTGCCTTGCTTATGTTGCCACCTATCCTTTGATTGGCTGTTGTCTTACCATGCCACATTTCTCCACCAACCAGCAATTGCGAGACGAGAGACAACCAGGATAATTTTCTTTCTTGAATTTGTTTAATAAACATTCAATGGCTTTTTCCCTATAGGGAATAATTGTAAAATAAAAACTACAACATGGAATACTGAATACTGTCTAGAAATAAATGAAAAATACTTCCACATGATCTCTTTGTCAATAAACTATTAAAATAACCAAAGATTTGACGTGGCTTGGGGCTTACAAGAGACTTAAAATGCCAGATTACCTTAATTCTTCTCTCAGGGTTGTTACAGGTCCTATGGCGGCATCCCCTCGCAGCATACATCTTACGATATATTTGAGAAAGTCATGGTAATACTTTACACACTCTGAGCACGTGGTTACACTTGCTGGTTAGGGCCAGTTCCCAAGGTGAAAGTTTCTTTACCTTAAAATAAGACACGTGGTTTGCAACAAAGGAATATATTACCAGAGAGATTACACGTGGCAACAAATGATTCCCATGTCTGAAACGGGCCTGGCACACGAGGCCTGCCAGGGGCCGATGCAGCGAAAAATGGCTGAACTAGCCTGTGTAAATTACGTGAAGAAACTCTCCGGGGTCACGAGTTGGCGGGCAAAGCGGAGGTTCGGGACACGGGAGAGCAAAAACTAAGAAAAGGTTCTGGTAAAATTACAAGTTTAAACTATTGACACCCTAAATGATTAACACAAGTTGATGAGGCTCCCGTATCATGCGGAGCAGCGCACGTCCGCCCTCGAAGACCCACTGAACCAGACTAAAGATAGTGGCATGTAGGTACCGTTAGCAGCGGACACCTTTCCGCCAGCATCGCAAGGGAAATGTTTATACAAGACAAAATGCAACACACTTCATACAAAAAGACACTAAATACAGGAAAATAATCGGGAGATAATTTTGCATAGATTAATTTGCTCAGAGTTCTTTTGGACAGTCTCTTGTTATGGTTACTAAATGTCTCTGAAATATGCATAATACGTAACAGGGCCAGAACAGGCAAGCAGAAGACCGTAAACACTATAATAAAATATAACAAAAATAAAACATATATTTAAAACCCTTCTCAAACAGCGAAATTAATTAAAGTGAAAATTAATTTATGAGCTGTTGGAAATTTGTTCTGTGGACTTGGCAATGTGGCTGCCAGAACTGCAAGCGTCTTTGAATGTTTATTTTCCTTAAAATGTGAAATCATTTACCAGCATAGCAAAACAAAATAACATACAGCAAAGCACTTCAGAATAATTATGAGTGTCTCAGTTCGTGTCAGCATGAACACACATGTACCACGTGGGTGAGCACTCAACATTGAAATATAAATTAGGGAAGGGGCGCAAGGAGGAGATAACACTTCCTCGGGCATGCATTAGGTTCTGCTTTAAGTGGGTCACACTTCTACACAGAAATACACTAGCTAGGCGCCAGTTACTCTTGTCAAGCGGGTCTTAGATGCAGCGAATGGATTCCTAGTTCATTTAGCAGTGAGCACTATTGGGCTGCACAGAGTGGTGCACAGAGCGAGGCTAGTGTCAAATTTTACTGTATTTTGTTTAACTCCTATAATAAAGCTGAAATTGGAAAATACATTAAATGAATTGACAACATAAGCAAGTATTCTGTAATCATATATAATTTAAACATATCTGATGACTGGTAAACATAACCCCTCAAGAACTTCCATGTTACATAACCCCCCCGTTTGAAATAAATTTTATGAATTTGTTAGAAACCAAAATAAACCTAATGTTTATTCCCTATAATTGCTGCAATATGCTTTTCACATTTAAATTCAGAATCTCTAATTATTACATGTATTTTACACTATTACAATATCACATTAACCTTAAAATAAACATTTGCTTGTAATATTTTCCATTTGATTCCTTAAGTTGTTTTCTTTTTTGTGAATGTCTTTTTTCTGTTAATTAATTTAGTCATTATTTATTTTACGACATTATAGTCTACAGTCTTTTCTTAACCATTTATTTTTACATAGTTTATACCAATCTCCTTGCACAACATATCATATAATTATTTTATATCATATACAAACAATACAATTTATATTAATACAGCAAATATTATTAATTTTAGTATCTGATTGCAAACGTTTCTTTTTCTCATTTCAGTATTTAATCACTGGTGTTTTTATCACAACTCACTTATGTTTTCTTTGTTATCAGAAAAAAATTATTTATAACATATTAGCATATATACATAGCACTGTACTTTCACAGAGTGGGAGCACCCGGAGAAAACTCATACTCCATAACAGTGATCAACTACTTCACGCCATCTGTCATACCACTCATTTGTACCACATAAGTGAGTATGACTGAAAAACATTTAGCAGAGTTTAAAAAGTACGCGGTCACAAAAATGTGAAAAGTTTTATCAATCGCTTGATAACCCTTGGAATATTGACACCCAAAATTGTGAGAAATAATCAATCAAAATGTAAGTTTCTTTATTATGTAGGCTACTTCTTTTTCTTCTGTAAATTATGCCCATAAAACCACTCTTTATACAAAAAAGAGCAAAGTAAACAATTTTTTCCTGAAAACAGTCTTAAAAAGCATAGTACAAAAGAAGCCTAAACTGACGGGCTTAAAAGCACACAGGTTATAAAATATTAATATATTATGTTTCGCTTGCATACTGGGCTTGCAAAATTACCATTCTAGCCCAGGAGTAAAAATACCAGTTTACAAAATATATAAAATACTTTTAAACATTTTCCTTGCCCTAATACAACTTAAGCCCTGTGTTTAAAATATATGTTCATATTAAAATTCTCTATAAAACATGGCAGGATCTGCCTTCTGCCAGTTAAGTATTTACATGGTGAGGTCCCTATCCAGTCTGTTTTTTGGTGTGAGAACACCCCTCGTTTATAGTCCGAAAAATGTGCAGTTGAGAATGGAGGAACACAGACGAACATCATAGCCATTGTAGAACATTTTCCAGAAGTTAAAAGTTCATTAATTTTCAAACTCTTGGTGATGTGTAGAGAAGTGTTGGACAGTTGCTAAATGCTGGCCCCTGGTGGTAGGCGGAGGCAGAACTCTGCAAGGTGTTAGGGGAGGGGGTAACCAGGTGGCTCGCACCACTCAGTGTTCGGTTGCTACTAATACCATGCATACGTGCTGCCTACTGGCTACGACCCAGTTCCAACATCGAACGGGCCAGCAACTAGGTAAGTCTTCTAACACCCAGTCGCTAATCATATGACGTAGTTCATGGCAAGGTAGAAAATTAAAGAAGTTTTGAACAGTGTTTCCAGCACCATTACACTACACACATCATTATAAACATTCTCTTTACGTTATGAGTTGCACATCTCTATGGGTAGATTAGTGTGATATATATATATATATATATATATATATAATATATATATATATATAATATATATATATATATATATATATATATATATATATATATATATATATATATATATATAAACACATACATACATATATACTATGTAGCTCACATGTGATTTTCATAATTTTGTTTGTGTACACAATCATAGGAACATATAAAAATTACTAACATAGTAATGACACAGTTTTACTTATGTTTGGTTTTACAGTTTTGCTTTTACTTTTTCGTTAACAATTTCTGTATGGTTATTTTTAATTCGGTTCTCTCTCTGATAACCTCTGTGTGTGTGCACGTGTGTGTATATGTATGTGTGTGTATGGTTTTTTTTCTCTGCACATTTTTTCAAGCTGTTTGCTTATTAACTAAGACCTTAAGACCTGACATTTATTGTATGTATAACAAAATTTTCCTTCCAATAAAATTTGTCTCTTTTATATTATGATTTCACAATTTTTTCCCTCTTAGGTACAACACTTACCTTAAATACATTCTAGTTTTACATATTTTTACTGAATTATAATTGTTATATCTCTTACATAAAAGTATATACAGTTATTGCCCTATCCTATTTTGTATATGGTCTGTCATTATTTATTTTCTTCCTACTTCCTACCTTTCTCATATTTTGGGTACCCCTTTTCCTTTCAATTTTCTTTATTAACCTTCTTATACAGCACTTCAATTCTCCAATTTCCTCTGCTATCTTAACTTTAACCCGTTTTTTTTCTTTTACTTTCCCTCAATTTTTTTTTCTGTGTTTGTGTGTTTCAATAATATTTGCCCACTGTGGTTTTTTCAATCTTACTTTAGTTTTGCAGACTTTGTTCTGTGGATCCCCCTCCCCCCCCCCCCCCAAACAAATTTTTCTTTCTTTTATTTTTACAAACTGCTCTTTTCATCTTGTAAATATATATTCCAAATTTTCCCATCTCATTTTCTTACCTTTTAACTTAGTCTTGAATGTGCGTGTTTGTTGTTTTTCTGACTCCCTTCCCTCCCCCCCCCCCCCAACTGCAATGATTTCAACATTACTGTAGCCTCCTGCATGCATTGTTTTGGTCCACTATTATTTTTCCAAAATCTTTATTCCCTGTTTCTTATTCCCCCCCCTCCCAAAATCCAGATTCTCATTTGCACATGACCTATCCTTATCACCTACTGATGTATGTCTTTGTTTACTCATTACATGCAAATAGGACTTTGTCTCTATTTCCTCAGTAAGATGTTCATTTTTCAAGTGTAATAGACCCCCCCCCCCCCCCCCCCGTTAGTGTGGCATCAAAGGGTATCATAATACTTACTTTGGGTTTGCACAGGAAAGAAATAGTTACAAAACTGATACATTTTCCCTTTTTGAAATACAAAATGCTAATTCTGAATATGGGATTACAAAACCTATTAAAACGCTGTAATAAAATCCCATGACTTTAAATTCCCAATAAAGACATGATATTCAACTTATTTTATACAAAATAATAAAAAATAGAATTAACATATATTTTGATTATTATGCAAAGCAACTTCCCCCCCCCCCTCTCCATGTAAAACGTTGGAACAGCAGTTTCTTCTCTAATAAAGTCCCTGGCCTGTCTCCCTGACAAGGGTGAACACAGGCCTTTTATACAAATTTGTCATATTCTCTAACATTTTCCAACGTTCACGGAACGGAAACTCCCCTAATGTCATTGTGGCTTACTGGCACCACATCATGTAAATGCTCAGTGGTGGAAGGGGAAACAGGTGAAGCTTCAAAACAGTACACTAGCGCGCCACGTGCCATTTACCATTATGCACTTCCGCAGGCAGCAGCACCGCGATGATCTGTCGAGCAAGTCCCATCACACCAACTGTAAGCCATTGTCCACAACCCTCACATAGAAACAGCAATCCAAAGGCGGGGTGAACTTAGGTGAATTCATGTTGTGCATAGGCTGTCACAACCTCTTCTTTACAAATCCCTTTCCGTGTCTTTTTTTATCTATTTCAACCCCCACATTTTGTTTAAATTTTGTGTAATTTAAATTTTCTTTTCATTCCCTATGATTTTGTTCACTACTTTCCAAAAAATTTTCTAGCTGATCAAACCTATCATTTTGTTCTACTCTACCGACTTGCATTTCTTTTTCAATGACATCTCTGACTGTTTGCATTTATTTTATAATGGTTTACTGCATTGTTTAAAATTTCTCAAATAACATAGCTAAAGTGCCTTCCATGTTAATTGTTTGGTTTTCAACTGTAATTACTTGTTCAACACCTATGATTCCTGGTTTTCCTCCTCACTCTCACTCGTTGCACTACATAAAAATAAAATTTGTCACAAGTGGTTACTTACAAAATTTTCTGTTCTAATCTGTAAAACACAAAAAAAATTTCTTTCTTGCTTGAGTCCTTGTTTTTCCCGGATTCCCATGATGTCCCACGTTGAGGCAAAATACGTAAAGTTTCAGTTAATGTATTTTCGATGTTCTCAGCATACCTCTGTGAATCATATTTCAGCTCTCATGACTTCTTAAATTGTAGAAGAAGATCTTTTCCAGGTGTGTTCCTACACTTTGCTGAAATCTGCAGCTTCTGACGTTCTAGACGGTCTTGAAGTTTGTCCTTCAGCCACACGTTGGGTCGCCTGTTGTTACATTTCAATAGAATCTCTATACAATTAACACTTTGGGTGCCGGTTGTAACGTTTGAAATTAGAAATTAAAAAGTCATAATTCTTGGTTCTTTATCTTATTAATGTTTTGTTAGTTTTCCCAAAAAAAAAATATGACAAGTTCTTTTTTTTCTTCTTAAAAACAATTAAATCATTAATAAATTGTACTTCTTTATCAATACATACTTCCAAAATTAAACTTATTTCAGCAAATACATTCAAGATTAATCTCTATATTCTTTAGTAGTACATAAATTTTCTGTAATAAATTCCATCTATTTGTCCATCTCTGGACATGGTAGTAAAAGATTTGCTAAAGAAATGTATGTTCAATTTTACTTCTGCCTTGCTTATGTCATCACCTGTTCTCTGATTAGCTGTCGTCTGACAATGCCACATCTCTCCACCAATTGGCAATGGCGAGACGAGAGACAACCAGATAATTTTCTTTCGTGAATTTGTTTAATAAACATCCAATTGCTTTCTACCCTCTAGGGAATAATTTCAAAATAAAAACTACAACATTGAATACTGAATACCATCTAGAAACAATGAAAAATACTCATACATACATGATCTCTGTCATTAAACTATTAAAATAACAAAAAATTATACTGTATTTTGTTTAATTTATATAATAATGCAGAATTTGGAAAATATATTAAATGAATTGAGAGCATAAGCAAGTATTCTGCTATTTGATCAATGATAAACATAACCTCTCAAAGCTGCAATGTTACAAGTTCAGATAAGTTTCATGTTGGTACTTATTCTTACAGTTTCTCAAAAGTCAGTGGGCTAAACCAGGTTTGTTAAGTTATTGAAGTCTTAATTAAATAAGAGAGTTAATTATAATTTACAAATTTACTAAAAATAATTACAAAGAAAATACTTTCATCTCAATATCTCACAGTAAATTGATTTCTCTTGCTATTTATAATTAATGCATTTCAATTAGTACAATTCAAAATTACTTAAAAAAAATCATGTAATTAAGCAACTAAAATCACTTATAATTTACTAGGGTTTAATACACTGTATATTATATGTCCATATTTGACAGTTCCTACATTTACAATAAAGTCTGTCTCACGTGTTCATACAGTCCCACCACAGTTTAATGTTCTAAAGTTCTCAGAGAGTGCCCTCATGCACAGTAGAATGAATTCACTCGTCAGGTTTCACGCCCTCCGTCCATCCTCTTCACCAATATCCCTCGCTGCACCCGACTTCACCTGGCTACTGTAATCAGCAAAATACATCTACCAACAGACTCCCGGTCCTGCAGCCGCTGCTATATTTATAGAGTGGTAGGCCATCACCAATAAATGTCTCTAAATGCCACGTTGCACAGAGTGTCCTAGTTCCCAGAATATTCTTGTTTGTGCATCCTCTAAAGCCCACGACTCCTTCAGCAGGGGGGGGGAGGAGAGGCTGTGATACCAGCCAGGTCACCACTGTCAATCATTCCTCCGGCTGCCGGGCGAGTGATGGTTCAATGAGGGGGTCTCCCTGGGTGAGGGTAGGATCTAAGTAGGTCAGCTTCCAGAACCGGACCGTGCATGGAGCTCACGTCTAGTGCTAGCATCAGCATTTAACAATATTGTTATGAAACGCCAGGGGTGTATCCAAGTTTATGAGGGAAGGAGGTATTAATAAAAGTAAAACAACTAAAATTAATTTTTTAATTTACGTATAAAGCAAAAATACACACAGCTATTATTCACAACAAAAATCTACCTGTACAACTAACACTTTTTATTCTCAGTGAGTGCAGAATTTAATGTTTATCTCAATTCTAATTGAAGTCTTTATATTGGTTACATTCACTTAATTTAAATGTTTTATTTATATATATTTAATCCAATTGTCTATTGCTATCGTTTCCAATGTCTGTCTGTCACACATCCAGTTCAGTAGTCCCACCCGTCAGTCTCTCTCTTTCCACTGCACCGATACTAGCAGTGCACAGACTTTATTCCCGCTGGTCACAGTTGTCTCTGCTCATTGTTTCACTGGCTTGCTGCTTCACCTGTCACTTGAGACCGCATAATCCTCCAAACTCCAGACTGTCAACTCTGAGTCCCGCCTCGCTTACATAGTTTCCGGCAGCATGATCGAGAAGGTTCCTCACTTCTTAAGTTGTGCTGAGCAAGGGGAGAGCAATGAGCAGAATATTCTTGCAACAACAACACAAGACATTCAATATCCAAGGACAGAAACTCCACGAGCCCCGATAGGCTTATTGTGCATGTGCAGCCAGCTTTCCTTTGTAAAACGGACAAGTGTGTGTCTGTTCTTAACTGCTTTGTACTCTAAAAAATAAAAACTCCTAGTGCTCTTGTTTTTTGTGTTTGGTAGAGCATATATGCTAGAATTTCTCATTCACTCTGAAAGTGATGATTGTGATTTTTATTATGTGCTGTAATAAGTGTGATGTTATTTCTTCATCATTTTGATGTAAAGTAGCATTTGGTGCAAAGTTATCAGTAAAAATTCATGCTAAACCTGTTATGGAAACAGAACCTTTGCTCAGAGTTATCTGGAAGCCGGTAATGCTCCTATCAAAGGCTTACTCCCCACTGACTGTTACCTTCTGAAAACAGGATAAAGTGAACTGTGAAGTTTCACAAATAGCAAACAAATGTAGTCAATTCCTTCGCATGGAAGGGAGCTTTTCAAAATCTTGGGCATTAGTACATTTAAAAGTATTAGAATGCCAAATCATACCTAAGAATTCATTGAAGATTTAAAATTCATCTTAAGCCTTTTACTCTTGTTTGTATAGCTGTCAATGTTAGTAGGTGAGGCAGTGAATAGTAAAAGTAGTGATTCAGTAGAGTTCCTAGGGTGCCAGGCCGTGATTACGCGCATTTCTGTGCGGTGAGCGCAGAGTCTTTCTAAGGTGGTGACGTAGCCATGTGACTATCCACTAACACAGACTAATACCTATTCTGCTCCTTTATTAGCCACTGAGCCTGCCAAATGCAAATACAGGAGTGGATGACTACTTAATACAGGAGTGGATGACTACTTAATACAGAAGTGGATGACTACTTAATCTTAGAAAATAAGAGTGACCACGTGCATGTTAGATCCAGAGCCATCCAGCGTTTATTGCAAAATAAAACAACATTAAAATGTGTAGAAGGAAAAAAATCAATACATTGTTTTAACACTGTGGCACAAAACACTTGCACAAGGCCTCGCCTGAACCAGCATGAAAGTATGCTAAGTTAAATTATCAGTGAAAAGCTCATATGTTGATAAAGGCCCTCCAAATTGACAGAAGGACCAAGGCCAGCTGCAAGGGTAAATATATGTTTTAAATAATTAAATACAACAGGATTACAGATCAGTGAAAGTAACGATGAGGCTCCCGCAAGCCATACTCACCTCAATCACCCTAATCGGCTCTGAAGAACTTGCTATTAAGAGCTGCCCAAATCTCTTCACTCACTCAACAGCCCATGCCGGAAGTGCAGGTCCTGTCAGACCACGTACATGTATCTGAAACATGAGGGGCAAACTATGATGAACACAAGAACATGCACAGGAGTAAACAGCAAAATAATTACACAAAGATCTTCTATCCTAACAATTCCTTTGCTGGTGGCCTCAACAATTGTTACTTACAAGCATGCACAGTAGTGTGCATCAACTGATATGTCAAACCTTGTATACAAGTTTACAGGACCGGACATTGGAGTGTACGGCAAAACACATAAAAACCTTAAATCTAACATGGACCCTTTTGACTATTATTTTCGGCCATCTGGCCTACCTCCAGTGCTCTTTACACCAGGTGCAGACATACCGAACACATGTAGCACATGTATCAACGCATTACTTGGCCCTTTGCCTTGTGCATGCGCAACCCATGATGGGCTTATGCTGACCGAGGGACGAGGTTAAACGACAAATGCTCCTCCCCGCCCTGCTAGGCCATCATGGGCATGAGCACATGGGACCAAATTATGTGCATCCTGACATACGAGAGCGGTGCTGCACTAGGTGGTGTCAACTCGTGACATGGTTCTGGAGAGGGGGTGGGTGGCAGCCGGTGTGCCCAGTGGAGTCGTCGTAAGCTCGGATGCTGTCAGCTGTGGTTCATAGTCACGTCATGTCCGTAGTAGTGATCTCGGTATATGGAAAGCATTGGGATGCCTCGACAGAGGTGGCATATGACACACTGCAGGTTTGGGGGGTTGTTAAGGGGGCCCCGACGTCATTCTTGAAGGCCATCGGGCATGACATCTGACGGTGTTGGCATCTTGTATGCTGGGTTGGACACTTCTGTCTGCCCTGCTGTGGCAGATGGTTAGTCCACACCTGCAGACAGGCACATAGACGATGATGTGTCTGGGACAGACAGTGCCGGCATATGGTGTACGCATGCATGCATAATGGTTTGGTCCCAGCAGGCCGTGGACGATGTCCCACATGTGAGTGCGGGCCTCATGTCTTCTCTGCTTCTCGAGCTTGCCTCTGGGAATGGGCGGTTAGTATCGGGACATTCTGCGCAGTGGCAGGATGCCCTGAGTGGCATCTGGAGGCGTCATCTTAGCTGCTGGTGATTGAAGAAGTGATGTCCGCCAAAGGACCTCTTCCACCGCTAACCCAAATGTCGTTGGGGAAGCCGAACATGAGCAGCATTGATGACGTAGATGCAGCCGGGGCTGGTATCTTGGCGGCAACACTTGGCGTCTCTGCCCTGCTTCATACTGCTGACGGGTCTGGTGCCTGCATAGCGATGTCGGGCAGTCTGCGCTCGGTGCCTAGTTCCACTGGTGCTTCTGGAGGTGGCATTGCGACACTCGGCGTCAGGGTGCGGACATCCGCTGTTTCCGCTTTATCTGTTGCGATGTGTCACATACGGTCATAGTAGTGGAAGGCTGCTCATGTCCGGCATCTGAATAGGTGATTGTGAGTGGAGGTGGCATCTCGGCAGAGATCTCGGGTTAGGGTGTTGGTTCTTCTGAAAACCACAGTAAATCTGGTTGTAATTCTCTGGTCAATACACTGGTCCGGTCTTCTACTGCACCACACATTGCACACTGGGTCATATCTATCAGCACGTTCTGTCACGTGGAACATGTTTTGGTTTGGCGTTTTCTGAAAGTCCTTGTTTATATGTTTTGCGGGTGGAGATAGGCATTTGTTGCACATAGCAGGTGCACTATGTCACAGAGTCATGAGGGTAGCTATCTCTCCTAGGAAGGTCGGTGGAATGTGCCATGAACCATGGCCTCTCTGCATGTGCTCTCTAAGTGATTCACAATGGCAGCAAGTTGACCACATGATGACTCGTTTGGCAAGCACTCACCATAACCTGTTCCATTGCACAGTTTGCTATACTCACTTTTTTGAGGTGTTTATTGAAGTCAGTCACATGAGCTGGGTGCCATATTGTTATCAGTTTTAGTTGCGGATGTAATGGATGGTAAAAGTAGTGATGCAGTAGAGTTCCCAGGATTCCAGGCTGTGATTTTGTGCATGGAAATGCAGTAAGCATAGACTCGTTCTAGGTTCGTGACGTAGCCACATGACTATTCTCTAACACAGATACATACCTCTTCTGCTCCGTGTTTGGCCACGGAGCACGTCAAATGCAAGTACAGGAGTGGTTGATTATCTAAACTTAGAAAATAAAGAGTGACCATGTGCACGTTAGATCCAGAGCCATCCAGCATTTTTGTTGCAAAATAAGACAACATTGAAATATGCAGGGCACTACATGAACTCGAAAAGAAAAGAACCAGTACATTATTTAAACACCGCAGTAAATGCTTCCACGAGGCACAAGGTCTGGCCTGAACCACCATGAAATACGCAAAGTTAAGTTATCAGTGAAAAGCCAGTTTGCGATAATAAATAGTTAAGATCTCTTTGAATCAACGGAAGGGCCAAGTCTGACTGTGGTGGTGAAAAGAAAAAGATTTTAAATTATTGAATACAACTGAATTACGGATAGCTTAAAGTAATGATGAGGTCCCCACAGGCCATGCGACACACATCGGTCCAGCTTGAGCTCCAACTAGAGACTCCAAATGGTCGTCGGAAGTGGGGACACTAGCCCACGTTGAAGTGCATCCATCAAACCACGTGCATAGATATGAAACATGAGAGGTAAATAATGATGAACACAAGAACATGCTCAGTAGTGTACAACAAAATTAATATCAACACTTACTTACTAGCTTACAGAACTGCACAGGAGTACACAGAAAAACAATCAAGCAAAGATCTTACATGCTAACAAAACCCTTTGCTGTTGGCATCTGCAGCTGTTACTTAAAAGATGTGCACAGAAGTGTGCACCAACAGATATGTCAAACCTTGCATACGAGTTTACAGGATGGACACATGAATGCACGGCAAAACACACAAAACCTTAAATCTAACATGATCCCTTTTGACTGTTTTCTTCGGCTGTCGGTGCACTTTTCACCAGGTGCAGACACACTGAACACACACGTCACTCATCCCGGTGCATTGTGGATGTGGGACCCACGATGGGCTTACGCCAGTCGAGGGACGAGGTCGGATGACAGTATATTACATCATCAAAGGTACATAACAAACTACACTGGTGGGAAATTAAAAAATGAACACTCGGGCGGAATGATCCCAAATGAATGAAGGTTATATTGAATAATTATAAAGGTGGTTCACTGTATATGATAATGATCATATGGTCATACACCTATGAACAGAGGCTACAGAGTGTCTTCAACAACGTAAGTATCTTGTGTAGCCTCCTTTAGCAACGATGCAGTCCTGCAGTATTGCGTAGAGACAATTATTAAGGTGTCATGTCATCTTGGGGAATAGTGTTCCATGCTAATGCCACCTGTCGTTGCAATTGGTAAAGGTTTGTTGCCTGTTTTGCAGACCACACCAAATGCCATCCCATCATGTCCCACATGTTCAATGGGGGACAAGTCGGGTGATTGTGCTAGCCATGGGAGTTGACAAACACCTTCGAGAGGGAATTGGTAACACAAGATGTGTGTGCATGGGCATTGTCCTGCTGGAGGAGGACATCTCGTTGGCATTGTAGGAACGGTGACAAAACGAGCTGGATGAGTTCTGGATGTAGCATTCACTGTTCAGTGTTCTCTCAACAAACACATAAGGCATTCAGTCATTGTAGGCTATTGCTCCCCAGACCATGATGCCAGGAGTTGGTCCTGTAAGTCACTGCCATATACACTCTGGTTGTTGCCGCTCTCCTGGTCGATGCCACACTCGCAAACGACCGTCACTGGCGCCAAGACAGGAGGCAGGATCTACTCTCATCACTTAATACAACTCTGCGCCATTCATCAGTCCGGTTGTGTTGTTCGCGACACCATCTGAGGTTGGCTGCACTGTGTTGAGGTATGAAGGAAGCTTGGCAAGTGGCACCGTTGATCATAGCCCAGCATTCAGCAAACTGTTCTTGATGGTCCTAACTGACACCCTGGGTGCAACAGTGTCCCGAATCTGTCCGGTGGTTGCCGTGCTATCAGCAATGGCTGCTAGTCTGATGTGGCGGTCCAGGTGAGAATCTGTATGCTGCTGCCATCCGGAACCAAGTTAATGAGCATGTGCACCATAATTGGACCACCGGCACCACCAATGATGCACAGCAGACACTTCACGTCCTATGCATTGGGCAATTCTTCTGAAAGACCATCCAGCCTCCCTCAGGCCTACAACACAACTTGTTAAATGTCCGTTAATTGCACAAAGTGTGGTAGTCTATTCCATCATAGCATGTCTACAATGCTTACTACACATAGACCCATGCTTGAAACAACATACTCTTTCACCGAGTCAACTACAGTTGTATTGGGCTCAGTAGTTTTATGCCTATTATGCAGTTCCTACTCTGTCTACAGCACAGCACTGTTAATCATTACATGTACTGCCCTCTATCAGAGCCCTATGTGCTTATGGTGTTTCTAGGTTGCTGCCTTTAATGGTTTTAATTTTTTATTTTCCATCAGTGTATTAACAAAATATAAAATAAAAAGGGAGGGTGGGAACATGAAAGTGACTATTACCAAAACATTACTTGGAAACTTGAATTTAAAAATGAATGCTCATCTAATTACAAGTGATTTCTGAGAATGGAAAGTTTATCAGATGTTTGTGTCTCATTGAGCCAGCAGAGAAAGGGGGCATCCTGTCATACAGTGTCATTGAGGAGGCCATGATAGGGGTTTGCAAGATCAGGTCAGATAGGTACTTCCAAATGTTACAAAAACTTCTAGAGTAAAACAAATTTTATGCTCTCTACCAAAAGTGCTGGAGGAATTGCTAGTAAGAAGAACAAAGAGAAAAACTCAACTGGTTACAGAAAAAGATTCTCTCTGAATTACTGCAGAGAAATAAAGATGCATTCTTATGTAGACCATATGACCTTGAAAGGACTAATGTAACCTGCCACTGCATTGATACAGGAAATGCCAGGCCCATAAAGCAACCATCAAGATTACTACCACTAGCTTCACGTGAGGCAGTTGAAGGTATTATGAAAGAAATTAAATAGTAGTTACATTTGAATACAACCATCAGTTATTTAAGACCATGCCAGCCGCCATAAGTGGTTGTCTGCCAACCTGCCGCAGGCCTCATCTTCCCACAACACAACATGAGTCAAGCTACCTTCCAAGCAGGCCACAGGGCATAACTGTTAATTATGTCAATCAATGAGTGATGTGACTAATGCTCAATTACGTTTCCAAATTATGTTTCATAGGGAAATTAATCTGGCAAGGGGCTTAATGCCTGTGAGAATTAGGGAGTGTGTCAAGTGAAGGCCATATGGATGACCAGCCCATGAAATATAGAAAGCCCAGTGCAAATACAAGCATAGTTTAACAGTCAGGGCAATAAATCAATATAAGAGTGTATGAAACTCAGGCCATATTACAGCTGGTAATATTAAATTAGTATAATCCAGCTTTCACCCGAGCAGTACAAGCTGCCACCGCAAACTTAATGATGTAAACTTTCTCTCAATCAAACATTGCATTACCGTAATATTTCTAGCTATATCTGGCTTACGTACATTTAAATTGCTGTTAAATGGTAATTGGTGATTTTCTCAATGTGTTTTGTGTTTCTTCCAGTGGTTAGTGCAATTATGTATATTAGCGTTAACTCACCTAACATCACTGCAAAGTGAGATAGAGATATGGAACAGCTTAATTTCATTAAATTGTGCTGTACAAACAGGAACAAGGAAGCTTTTATTTACAACACACACAAGTTTAGAGACTAGATAGATTTTATTACGCTCAGTGTACAATGTTTACAAAATTCCATGCATTGAAGCCACATCAAGTAATTGTATGATATTTGAGCAAGATTAAAAATCTTAGTGAACAACCTTTCACATGTGTTATAACTGGCAGAGATTAAGGCTAATATCCACAGCAAGCAGAGCTATTACTTTACACTTAAATGTTGATCTCTTATTGGCATCTAGCCTTGACACGTATATTCAATGCTAATTCAATTAAAGCTAAAATACACAGCAAGCAGACCTGATGTTTGCATTCATAAATACTGATTACCCATAAAATATACAGCTACAAGGCTGATATTTATACTTATATACATTGATTACTAATAAAATGTACAGCACACAGAGCTGAAATTTGTATTCGTAAATATTGAATGCTAATTAAATGAACAGCACACAGGGCTGATATTTGTACTGATAAATATTGATTACTCATAAAAAGGTACAGCAAGCAAGTTGATATTTACACTGGTAAATATTGAACACTAATTAAATGCACAGCACACAGGGCTGATATTGATACTCGTGTAAAAATTAATTACTCCTAAAATGTACAGCACACAAAGCTGATATTTATATTAATAAATGTTGATAAATATAGAACACCCAGCCAACAAGGCTGATGAATATGCTAGGAAACTGTACAGCTAGAATAAATCTACAGGTACTTTCACTATGTTAGTGAACACAATATTGAGCAGTATTAAATTGGTTCAGCAAGACAATGCATAATGATAAAAAAAACTCTCCTCACTCAGCCTTCACCTTGTACACAACTAACTGTCTTAATTAATAGTCTGGTGATTTTAATTTTGTAAAGCAAGCACCAATATTCTAGTTACAGTTCAACACCTAACATCTTGTTCTCTCATGAACAGGTAATTGAGCAAAGAAAAGACACATAAAAGTACCTAGCGGTTTTTAACACTTACCGCATAAAATCTGACCATTCAATATCATTAAAATCAAGAAAAATTAGTGAGGCCATCTGCTCAAAGACAAACATCTTAAAATTAGATGTGTGTTTTCTCTGGGCAGTAGCTAATATTCACAAACACTTGCTTATCTGCCCAAGTGCCTTAAAAATTTGCGCTAGCAACACGAGCTTTCTGTATCATGAATTGCCTTACTACAAATTATTTCTCGTGAATTATATTTCCTTACACTGGGAGAAGTTGTTACGTGTGTCTTGTATACTACACATATTCAAGAAAATTAAGTTGTTTAAAACTTTGCTTTACCAACATTACCTAACAGTTTAAAAGCTGACAAAACCAGAACAGCCAAAACAGCAAACATCAAATGAGCAAAATCGAACATAACAACCTGGCTTATGTCACTTATATTGGCTTAAGAAAAATATAAGAAAGGAAGGACAAGGGAATCTTGTACAAGAAGCAAGATGTCAAACAGGGACAAACTTTGCAAAACGTAGCGGACAAAGCTGCGTCAACACTTACATGAAAAAATGTCCCAGCAGTGAAAAGCCAATTTAAATCCCACACCTCCAGCGGTAACTCTTTCTAGAGTACTAAGCTAAAACTCCAACTCTGCCACAGCGGGCAACAAGTGCCCTTTCATAGCCGCTTATGAATAGAGTTGGAGTTTTCTTGACCCAATTCTACCATCGCTGGAGTGGACATTAACATTACCGCAAAACTAATTCCTTGGCTCGTGAAAAAATTAATTAAGCAACACTAACCCACACTAGATTCCAGTTTTGAAAACACTAAACTGTCCTGAAAAATTACGTGATCAACAAGCGTACTTCTAGTAGTAAACTATTTGCCTTCAAAACTATGCCCCGACCTTGCTCGTCGGAACAGGTACGTGTGAAGAATATTCGTGACGGTATTTGTCAATTTGAACTCTGAGGTAAATTATTAGGCAGAGAAAAGCTATAAGAGTCCGTAATATTTACCTGCGTACAAAAGGTAATTGTCACCTATGACAATCTCAATCATATCTGGTATCACTGACCACAACCAGTCAGCTATAGTAAGGAAGAAGAATGTCCCCTTGGCACGTATCTGGCGAGGCCCACGTGACGACGAGCTGAAGTTGAAGGAGTCGATGGTCAGAAGCTGGAGCAGGAGTGACAAGATGCTATAGGTTCGAAGGCCGAGATGAGAGTAACTGGAGAGGTAGCGGCAGATGTAATTGGACAAGGGAAGGAGGCGAGGCACGAAAGGAGAGCAGGGGAGGGAGCGAGTTGGCCGAGGAGCGCGCGCTTAAACAGAAAGTAACTTCACGAACTGTTCGGTGACCAGGTGACTGTCGCAAAATTACCAGGTGTGCCATTCTGTGGCACCATTATGTGTTTTTTCTTATGCTTTTTTTTTTGTCTTTGCCCTTTAATGGGGCGAAGTTTGCTTTTGTTGGCAAATATTGTTGTCTTTGATTTCCTGCTATTAATTATCTGTTGGTAAAATATTTATTTAATGCTTAAACTTAAACTTGAAATTTATATTAATTAAAGTTAGTAAATATTTATTTTGTCATAACTTGTATAAATTCCTATGTGTTTATTTTTCTGATTTACTGTTTCATAAAAATGGATTGTATAGGCTTATTTATAGTACAAAATATCTGTGTGTTGTCAATTTGTCAGTTATGTGTTTTCAAAATTTGTGTTGAGTTTCTCAGGTTTTGTGTTTTGTTCAATCTGTTAAGATAGCAGCAATTGTGGTATAATGCATTATTTATTTTCATTAACGTAATTATTATTTGCTGTTAGATCTCTTTAAAAAAAAATCATGAACCAATAATTTGTAGAAAAACCTTGGATAAAAGTCAAAGATTACTGGGCAATCTACTTATAATTGTGACCACAAGTAATGGTTCCTCTGTCGAACCACTACACTGTGGAGTTACCATTTCCTGTGTGTGTGTTGCTCTATACTGCTGATGTGATATTCTTCCCTTCATGAAATTATCATCATGTAGTTGACTCTGCTTTTCTTAAGCTATGCTGATAATTTATTAATTATGTGGTTACAAAACACCTAGTACCGCCATTGGTAAGTTTAATGTAAATCTTTATTTACCCACCCATATTTTCATATTTGTTTATGTTAGAAAGTTATAACCTGTTGGTTATATTTTTATGTTTAGTGTGGTCTAACTCGTTGGCCAACTTTCCAGCCATGATGTGTTAGCTGACTTCATGAGCAGACTCTTTGTATTACAAATTGCCATGTAACTGATCTTATTCCAGTCTGGTGGCAGTGTATCTGACTCGCGGAAACACCTAGTTAAACAGGAAATCCTGCACGTTACAAAATTATATTTTTTCATCTTGACTATATGGACTCTCAACAAAATTTTTATTTTAAGAAGCATGAAATTTCTTTTCTTAATATTTGGGTATCATGAACCCAAAGAACTCATAAGTTTGCAGCCATTATTAAAAAATATAATATATAAAATTTAATGTGGATAACTCCGCAGAGATGTAAACAAACAAAAAACAATTTTATTGATTTAACAAATTACCATGAGGTGCACCTCTTTAATGTAAAACTTCTACGTTTTCATTTCACATGTATTATTGTCAGTAATATTTTTTTAATCATTGTTACCACAAAAAAAAGGGACTGAAATAAAAATACTCTACCAATTGTACAATGCAGCAACAAGAAATATATACAGAAAGAGTCACAAAGTATTTGTTTTTTTCTTCTTATTTAATATTTTTATTAAGTTTAAATTCATGTTAGGTTTTAAAGTCTCTTTCACATGAACACCGTAAGAAAAGTCCCCATAAATCTGAGTCAAATGTGGTTGATTAAATCTTCAACAGCTGTGAAGGATCAGGCTAATCTTGAGCAGGCCACCAACAACCTAGGCCTCCAACTTGCTACCTTTGTAATAAGGTTGGGCATATCGCTCCTAACTGTTGGTAGTTAAAAAGAAAACCATATGCGCGAGACTGGGAAGTGAGCGACAGTTCTTGCAGCAAGGGTAAATTAGCTAACTCCCAGGTAAATGCTCACCTTTTATAAGCTGTAAGTACCTGTCATCTGTTCCAGCATCTGTTTGGGCTGCTTAAGCCTAAAGAACTTAAGACTAAAGTAAGTGTCTGCTGTGTGCATTTTCCCAATTTTGTAGCATACCAAAGAACTAGTGCCACATGAATTGAAGGTGCCTTGGGCTCTCTTCAGGTAAATGCACTTGTTGACTCTTGTTCGACCCGGACCATTATTTCTGGCAAATTATTTTAAAAACTCCGGAATTTGAACCTTATGAAATCTGTTGAGATTAATCACTTCAAGTGTTACACTGAATCTAATGACCCCGTACCCATATTATGCATTGCAACTGTCAAACTAAATATTTCTAATTTCACTGTGTAGTTAAGTGCCTAGTAATAGAAAACTTAAGTCAAAATATTACATTAGGTGCTGACTTCATGGGAAGTCTGGTCTCTTGATATCCATGGTAATCATGTTTCTTTTTAATTTTGCTCCTGAGTAGAAAATTTTATTTGTTGATTGCAACCAACAACCTATGTACAAGTCCTTTGGGTCATTTAAATGAAAAAGGGCATGCAGCTATTCAGGACCTTTATAGTCTGTTTCCTAGTGTGCTTACCTCTGAACTGGGATTAACAAAAGTGCTTGTTTATAAGATCAAATTATTAGATAAGGAACCAGTCAAGAGTCATCTCTATCCATTTGCACCTCCAAAATGGAGCTTTTGAGACTCCAAGTTCAGGATCTCATTAACAATAATGTTATTGAACAGTCCACATCTCAATATGCTAGTCCAGTATTTTTGGTTCCAAAGACTAATGGGAAATAAAGAATGGTAGTTGACTATCGGAATCTTAATCAAAAAATTGAAATGGAATCAGTACCAGTGCTGAACCTTCATTCTGCCTTTAGTTGGATTAGCAAGTCAAAATTTTTCACAATCATTTATCTCAATGTGGCCTATCATCAAATACCTTTGGCAAAAGATTCAAAACCCATCACTAATTTCAGTGTACCTTGGAACCTTAGCCAATTCACCTGTGTCCCTTTTGGCCTTGCCACCAGTGCCCACGTCCATATTTCATGACATCAAATTCAACTACATGTATAATTACATGGACGATTTGGTTGTGTACGCCAAGGACTTTGACCAACATCTCAGTCATCTTAAAGAGTTTCTTATCCAATTAGAAAAGGCGGGCCTCACTGTCAATTCTGTAAAAGTTGAATTTGAAGTTCAGGAAATACAGTTCCTCAGACACAAAATTTCCTCACAGGGCATTGCGGTGGATCCAGACAGAACACAGGCTATTAGAAATTTACCACCTCCACAAGATGTTAAGGGCACAACTCACTATATAGGAATGGTTCAATTTTTCGGAAAATTTATACCACACCTTGCCGAGAATGCTGCACCCTTAAATAAGTTGTATAATAAGTCTGTGAAATTTGAGTGGTTTGCAAAACAACAAAGAGCTTTTGAAACATTAAAACCAGATATTATAAATTCACCTGTGCTTCACATGGCAGACTTCTCAAAATCTTTTATTCTATCGACTGATATATCTAGTTTAGCTGTGGGGGCAGTTCTCACCCAAGAAGTTGATGGTGCTCGGCAGCCTGTAGCATTTGTCTCAAGCATGCTGACTCCTCAAGAGTGAAAATCATCTATGATCTACAGGCTAGAGTGCTTAGCTGTGGTTTTCGGCATTGAAATGGTTTGCCAATACCTTGAACATTCAAAATTCTTCCTGGAAACCGATAATCAGGCGTTGACTTGGCTTTTGGCACATCTTAGATGAAAAAAAAAATTGGTCGTTGGGTGATGCGTATTTCTTCCTTAAAATTTAACATTCAGTACATCAAAGCTATCCAAAATGTCATAACTGATACTCTTTCGAGAATGTTTGAGGGTTGCAATACTTCTGTAACACCTGGAAACCTTCACATTGCAATGTTTTGACAGACTTTCCCCTAGCACTCAAAAATATTCAGGATCATCAGAATGAAGACCCAGATTAGGAATTAAAGTACATGATACTTTAACTTATATTTACATTTCACCGAGTATAGGTAATTTGCGGCTCATTGAGTATACCAGGAAAGGGATTAATGTTGATGTTGTTGACTACATGAAGACCTGTCAGCTATGTGCCATGGGTAAGCCTAGTCAGAATTCACAGTTAGGGTTTTTGCCCTCCGAAGTAGCCAAAAGGCCCATGCAAAAGTTATTAATTGATTTTGTAGGTACACTTCGTAGGAGTAAGTCTGATCATAATATGCTTTTGGTATGTATTGATGCCTTTTCAAAATTTGTGTGGTTAATTCCCATGAGGAAAGCTGATTCTTTTTCTACTGTAAATTTATTCCAGTCTGACGGCAGTGGGTAAACACACCAGCGCCTAGCGCTGGCCATTTTCCAGTTATGTGTGAGTGCGTGAACCAAGTGATTGCATGTGTCTGGACATCAAGACTGTCAATACTACGCATTTATACTCCCAAACATGACATTGTAATTACCTAATTATGCTTGTTCGACAGCAACACGTTATAACTTTCCAACTGAAACAAACATGAAGGGAAGAAGGTCACGTAAGCACCATAGAGCAATGCACAGGAAATGATGAGTGCCGATGCCGAACCCTACCTTTCGACCGACAGAAGACGCGTCACATTTACAAGTAGATTGTCAGTAATATATGACATGTCTATGATGTAATTCATCAGCCATCTTCCCAGCCATGATGTGTTAGCTGACTTTTATCCAAGGTTTCTACAAATTATTCAAATATTAATTAAGCTCTGCTGATAATTTATTAATAATGTAGTGTCAAAACATCTAGTACCTCTGTTGGTAAATTTAATTTAAGTAGTGACAGAATGAAGACACTGTATGACAGGATATTGTCATACGAGATATTTCGGAGGAAAACTGTGGTTATGACTGGCTTGATGAGTGTAACGTCTGCTATAGTGTTCGACAATTATGTTTGTATGGGGAGATGTCTGCAAAACAAGATGTTGTTGACTAATTTTATAGTAGAATTTGAAGAAATAATCCAGGGTTACACAAAAGGTCTGATATTTAATGCTAATGAAACCGGGCTTAACTTCAAATTGTTACCTAACAAATCCCTTGCCACAAAAACTGAAATGTCTGCTCCTTGATATAAATTAAGCAAGGAGAGAATTATTTTACTTGTTTGTAGTTATGCATCAAATAGTTTTTGTCTTCCCTTAATATGCGTCAATAAATCCGATTTCAGACTTTTTCTACAGCACATAAAGTTTTGTAGACATTAGTACGAGTACATATTGTATGTTTTGAATACTGTTATATCTACTGCTATATTCTATGGACATAATTAAACACATTTGTGTATTTTTGCAAATTTTAGTACATTGTTTACCAAAATTATCCTCAGATTTGATTATCAGAAATTTTGGTCTTCAGAAACAATCTCAGCCTCTTTAGCTTCTAATAATAGAGGTTTGGCTGTATGTCAATAGTCCAGTACAAGAGCTTGGCTTTGAAACACCAGGTTAATCTCATCAAGATATGATAATATAGGCTAAATACATGTATAAAGTGATAGTTTTACTACATTGTACAAAAAATGTAACTGTTACAGAAATATAATGATTATTATTTAAATAATATTAGTAGATTGCAAGTAAAAATTACAAAATTCTGAAATTTAATTATTACTCCTCTAATTACATCCAAGTAATTTTACTGTTAATTCAATTATGTATTTGTAATGAATTACTCTCCAACAGTGGTTATAAATGTTTTTATACAGTTAATACAGAATTTACGGGCAGAAATAACAATAGCGGCAACACATTTCTACTTTAACAGTGAAAAATATTTTTATCTAAATTTCTTGCGTAAAACAGATGTAATAGTATCTACAATCATCACTGGAATGCTGCGCATATGTTAATAAATAATAAAATAATAAGTTATGCAATAACGACTTCAAAAAAATTTGTTGCAAAATATACAAACAAAGCACAACAGTTACTGGCTTTTTAAAACATGCCTAACGTATTTTATGAACAATTATTTGTTTTAGAAAACATTCGCGCTTGTGTTCATTTTGTATTTTTGCTAACATCCACTAGATAGAAAATACGAAATACCAAATTACCAAATACGTCACCATTTTTATATACAAAGTCGTGTTACGTGATTTTGTGAACATCATCTTCCATTTCGGACACAGCCTGAGAGGAGTCAGAGTGTGATCAGATGCGCGCTTCAACGGGCAGAAATGAATGACTCACGCAGGTCTCTATGACAAGCCGACAGTTTAAAAAGATAAACATCAGTTCACACGGCACAGCGATAGATGTATAATACCGCTGCTTGTTAAACGACACACTTTACAGAATCACCTTACCGCCGCACGGGTAAGATGAAAACCATGTGAA
Organism: Dryococelus australis; assembly: GCA_029891345.1. Lineage (NCBI taxonomy): Eukaryota > Metazoa > Arthropoda > Insecta > Phasmatodea > Phasmatidae > Dryococelus > Dryococelus australis. The sequence continues at coordinate 19,343,713 of CM057009.1, forward strand.
GCACGAATAAGCGGGAGTGTACTGTACTGACATCTTACTGATCATTATGATTTTATTCACCATGTACTTTTTTTTCAAAATGTGATGGTTCCAAGTTTTCAGACATAACAAAAGGTTGCATAAATTATTTACAAAGTCCTGAGCAACTTACTGTTAGCCAAACAAGTCAATGATCTGTTCATGTAAATTTGTATGTAGTAAGCAGAATGCTGGAAACGTTGTGGAGTTTTATTTATAGCTGTTGGTTTTAGTTGCAAATCTCCTAAAAATTCTGAAAATGTTTGTGTTTTATTTGCACAAAATATCTTCCTCTACCCCAAAAAATCTGGGATTTCCTAAGTAGGATTTAAATGGTTTTGTATGTGAGAATACAGTATTGTGAAGCAAAATATTTCTGAAGGAAGTAGTAATTGACTATCAAAATAAAATTTTTTGGAATTGTCTCATTTATAATTAAAATACTGCACTGTCTTTTAAACTGCCCCCCACTTAACGTCTTGTTTCGCTGCTAGCTCGCCGCACATTCTATGATCTCAGTGTCGTTTGGGTTCCCCTCTCCTTTCTCCTACCCCGCCCCAGTCTTCACAGCCTTTCCCCTTAAGCGCTTAATGCATTCGTATTCTGGCTCTTCAATGCGTTGGTTGTGGTCAGCATGATCGTGCTGCTTCTCCATCTTCTTTCCTCCGGCTCGTCAAGTGGATCGTGAGGGGCTGCAGACATTTCGCTTCGCTGAGCATCGACCAACGAAACAAATGTGCGACAGTATTTTCTGCTGCGTACATATCACTGGTAGTGCGTAAAGGCTATGCGTTTAAGATGTGCAATAATTTTGTGATTAGTTTGAAGTAACGAAGGTGCTGACCAAAGGTACAATGCCGGTGAGTTGTGGTGAAGAGCCATTATTAAAATTTGACTGTTGTTTGCTGGTGAAGTCGAGAAAGTGCTAATGTAATTTTATTGGTGCGGCATAGTTTTCCTATTTATTTAATATTGTGCCCACATTATCTAAAGAAATGAGTTGGAAGTGTGACCATTTTAATTGTTCTTATCATAATTTTGGGTCTTGAGTTTCCTGCTGCCCCTTATTTTGCCCGTTTGGTTTTGCACTGCCCATAGTCCACAACGCCGGCCTTCACTTATTTTTAGCGTGTATGGTATATTTTACAACAGGTGACTTTGTAAGGGCACCCTAGCCGCGGACCAGTCAATATTATTTTTTAGAATCTTTTCATCTGTATTTTAAATTGCCACGTGGGCCTTGATGGGCATTGACATGCTGCCCCGCGGTGGAATATTGATTTTTAATAGCAACTGTGTAATGGTGAAGAAGCTTCACTCGTGGAGTTATGGTTTAATGTAGTACCTGAGTGAAGTAATTGGGTGTTTGGATTCTACGCCAAAATCTTTAATGGTTTGTAAAGTATATTATTTTCTAATTGGGTTAACTGCATGATATGCAGTTTTTTTGTCAATTCACATAATCATTGTGTTGGAAGTTACATAAATTTTGCAACAATCTCAAAACTGCAGAGGCGCAGTTTCTAGTCAATTTGCATTTTAAAGAGTGTAATTGCAGCCCGCAGAAACACTCTTAATAGTCATTGTGTAATGATAAATTCCGAGGTATATATTTTGGCTGGGTGCCTCTTTGATATGATGCAGAACTGACCTTGAATAAAACACCTGGTGTTAACTAACCTTACCCAATGTGTTTTTCATTGTGCCATCTGCATTAAGATGAGTGTACACACATTGTGTCTAGGCAAGGTCGATCATGCTGTGACGTTGATTACAATTAATTATTGGAAATGTATAATAATATGTGTTTGACATAAACAAGCAACACATCCTGGCTGTGAATCGTATTACTGTTACTTTATCAGTAATGATTCAGTACCATTTAGAGTAGTTTTTCATGGAGTGTGTTCTAGTCATTTCACCGTCTGCCTTGTTTGTTACGGCAGCATGGTGCTTTAATGATTTTGGTGTTTGAATATATTTTTAATATATTGGTTTTGGTACGTTTGCTTTAAGCTAGTGAGGCACCTTGGCACAGTTAATTGAATAACTGCATCATAGATTAAGGCTGTTTCACATTATTTGTACATGATCTATGATGATACCAGGTCATTTGTGCCTTATATTAATAAACATGTTAAATCTGATTGTGATTGGGTGTACATATTTTTTTTTATCACTTATTGGATTCTTGTTACAGCATTCTGATATTTTCGTGGAGAAAGTGCTTTCTGCCAGTTTTTTTTTTTATCATGGTAACTACATCCTTAATTGATTTTACAAATTGTGGGTCACCATAATACTAAGAATATTACCTTTTTTTAGGAAATTGTGTGGAAATTTTTGGAATAATTTTTGATACCGAGACTAATGTCGTATCAGTAAGGCTACCATCAAAGTAAAATGATAAGAGCATGGACAGTAACATTCAAGATGGCTACCACTCCCAGTGGAATTGTAGAGTGCAAACAGCAAAATGCAGTGTGGCGTTGTTCAGGTAGAATTGCAGAACAACAACATTGATATACAAGTTTGTTGCTGTCCATGTGAAATTACAGAACATGAAATGATTGTCTGTGATCCTTTGCTTCAACTTATGGAACTCGTGTACTGGAAGGAATGTACTCTACTTGTTGCCTCTGTTAGTTAAAAAATGACTCTCTTTGAGCAGGGACTCTAATTTTTAGAAACTTGTTAGAATGGTGGTTTGTGAAGTCAGGTTAGTATGTTGGTAATGTAGGCACTGTGATTTTTTGTTTAAAAAAAGTTGTTGCACATAGTCCAGCATTTTTTTTGCCGTACCTTAGAACAAGTCTGTGCCATTGCAGTGATAAACTGAGAGTAAGCAATATGATCAAAATCATATTTTTTGCACCAAAAATGCATAGTTCAAAATTACAGCCATGTGAATTTTTCTAGCCTTGCGTGTTGCTTCCCAAGTTAGTGAACCAATATCTATGGTTTTATGTGGGGTGACATATTTATTCTGAAAAATTTTAGTATTAAGTTGTGTTTAATAAAATATTGAATTATTTAATTTCAAGTTGAAATTGTAGAAACTGGGTTTTTTTTTGCAGGTTGCTTGTACAAACTGGAAAAGAATTTTTCTTGTTTTGACTGGACAAGCAAACACAACTGATGTTCTTGCTATTCCAGCAAGTGTTGCTCATGAACAGGGACTCTTATCGAAGCTGAGCAACTATTCTGTTGCAGAAATTAATGTATTTTTACAGACATTCTCAAAATTCTTATTCGTAAGGCATCCTTTTGAAAGGCTTCTTTCAGCATACCATAACAAATTGGAACAACAGTACCATAGCTCCAGGTATTTTCAAGCGAGGTTTGGGCGTTTCATTATTAAAAATTACAGATCAAACCCTTCTAATGAATCTCTGATAAAAGGAGATGATGTCACATTCACTGAATTTGCATCATATTTGGTGGACCCTAAAATGAATTTCAATGAACACTGGAAACCAATTTATGATTTGTGTCATCCATGTCTTATTAACTATGACATTATTGGAAAGTATGAAACACTGTATGAAGATTCCGATTTTATTTTAAGAAGTGCTGGAGTGCATATGAAATTTCCTCGCCTAATCAAGACATCTAGTACTTCAACCAAATTATATAAGTATTTCAACTCATTGTCAGAAAACACTATAAATCAGTTGTATAATATTTATCTACTTGATTTCAAGTTGTTTGGTTACAATTCAAATAAATTTTGAATATTTCTTCACCCACTCATATGTAAGATTATACTAAAAAACAGTGATATACAATTGTGATTAAACATGGTGCGTTATAAATGTTTTATGTTTGCATAGTTTTTAATGTGATGTATTAACAAAGTTATTTTTTTGTTTTAGTTTTAAGTGTTTTTTATAAACAGCATGTCATCTATATGATTTTCTAATTCTGTTAGGTCGTATTATTAAATTTTGTTATGCTCTTAAAAATCATAACTTGATATAAAACCAGCATTTTAATATTTGAGTTTCTTGAGAAAACAAATTAAATCTAGTGGTCAGGTTCTCAGGCATTCCAAAGTGCTAAGAATTTCTGAGTTTGCAAATATATAGTTGTAATATTTATATTTTTCCATATATCAGAGATACGGTGTTGTAACTTCAGTTTAAATGTAGTATGTAATTACGACACCTTATCTCTGAGGCACACAAATGCCTCTTGCTAAAACATAGATGCAGTACAGATTGTTTAGTTTCCAGAAATACAATATTAAAACAAGACATTTTCCAGTGTTTTATTGAAAAATGGTTACATATTACTAACACCTTATAGTACGACAAATTTTTAGCATAAAGTAATTTGGAGAATTTATTGAATTTTTCTGACTGCTACCTGTTGCTGATAAATAATTATGGATGCTTTAAAGAATGTAAGTTGTTTACCCATTTTTCTGTAGTACTGTTGTGAACAAATTGAAAACAAGTTCTTTTTTCCTTGAAATATTTTATCTACTGAATAATTTGATCTATGTTGTGTTTGTTACACTTATATGTGCGAAACTTAGGATTTGTTGTTGTATGCTATGTACATTCCATAGTTGACAATTTTTATACTTATTTGTGACTTACATTTAATATTATATACGTAATCTGCAAGCCAATATTTTAACAAAAAATCTTATTACTTTACCTTTATAAAATTGCTGTGATATAGGTTTAATATTTTTGTATAAATTTTTTGAAAGTGTATAGAAATTTTAAAGAATACTCAGTGTTTTTGTAATAGTTATTGTAATGTTACAAATTTGATACTTTCATACTTTAATAAATAATAAATTTTTATCAAAATAACAGTTTATATAAAATTTGGTTTATATAAACCAATTGTCACATTAGTTTATTTTCTATACAAGATGAGCATCACGACAGAGGAGAGGGTTATGAAGACCAGGCAAATTCTGGGGTACAAAGAAAGCAAAATAAATGAAACAATTATTAAAAAATAAAACAATGACTACATAACTCTGAATTTATAAACAGTACTCGAAATAAAAAAAAAATTCATAAGTTCGAATGGATATATTGTAACAAAGTGAAAATTTGAGCAACTAAATTAGTAAAAATAAACTGCTAATAAGTCGACTAATTCATAAGTAGTACTTATGATAATTATAATAATCAGCGACTTGAAACAACTATAACATATCGGAAATTTACATCTTAAAGTAGGATATGTCTACTTCAAAACAACAAAATAAGCGACCAATCTTATAAACAACAGACATCTTCTGCATCTTAAAAGTCCAGACGTGTATGTGTCACAATTCAACTCATCTTTATGACTCTTAGATGCTCATAATGCATCTCAACCGAAACTTCTCAGCGACTATGGAAGGGGGAGGGGGCAGCTATCCATCACAAGGCTGTTGTGTGGGCTGCCTTGAAGCCCTTAACTAATAAAATTTGAAATACCATGTTTACTAGAGCACTTTCGCTAGGCGCAATCTATGCAAGAGGTATCGCTATGATCTTTTAACGAGCAACCACTGACTTAATAAATAGATTATTTAAATTACTAAATAATTTAATAAAACCATTCTGCAAAAAATTATAGCTTAAAGCTAATGATTATTTCAACTCCAAAAATTAAATACATAAAATACCAGATCACTAGGCATAGAATGTGGAGGGGGGGGGGGGGGTGGCAAACTAATATTATTATCAAATAAGCGAAGAAAGTTTTCAGGAACTTTGAACTTTAATCAATCAATAGGTATTTTCCATCCAAGCAAAAATAACAATAAAAAAAAGTAACAGTTAACAATTTATACAACTGATTGACAAAAATGTTGAACTTTTCTTATCAATAAGAATAAAGAATTCTTTGTACTTTAGCATCTTTGTTTACATTTAAAAATATTAAGTAACGGCTGAACTTTAACTCATTTTACATCAAGATAGATAAAAGGGTAACTGTACAATTTATCTCAAATTTTCAACTGCAAAATGGTTTTTTATATCTTTACAAATTTTATCTTTGTGGTAACTGGGGCACAAACTTAAGGACTAGGAAATCATGTTACTTAATCAAATAAAAGCAAAAAAAAACCTTAATATGGGGTCGTCTGGCATCACTGGCAACAATGTACTCTCAAAACTTTATCATTACACAAGTATATTATTCACATCAACTACATACTTAGTGAAACATCTTATACCACAATCTGGCACAAAAGACTTGGTACTGCCAAACCCTTACTTCCGACTTCTCCTTTACGACTATTTGTGTCAAACCATTCAGAGCTTAAAACATTTATGTCTGGAACTAAGGCAATTACTGTGGCTAGTTGGAAACCAAACTTCTAAACTCTACATCTATGAAAACTTAACTTCTACTGTACTTATCTTTATTCAACTGCTTGATGACTATGCCTTCCAGGCTCCTCTGGCCTCTACGAAGGCTTCACACACACACTTTTCTACTTTGTCTATGGCAGTTTAGCAACGACTTTCATTTCACGTCCTTCCATCTCAACGGCTCATCTACAACACTCTCCTCTCATATTCAAACTCTATGGTAGCTCAATAACAACTCTGTCCTCTACCGCCTTGTTCCTCGACTGATCGTCACGCATGCAGCGCAGATGTTGCCATTGTCAGGTAGTCGTCAGCTAAATCACCTTGCCACCGCCGCCCCCACCTCACCCATAGTGCAACCGCTACCTACTACTCTCCCCTCAGGTACCCTAGAGATACGCACAGCCGTCCTTCAACACCGTCCACAATTCAACAACTTAATGTTTCACGACATTGCTTGCCGGCCACCTTGCTGTATTCTCGCTTGGGTCATCTGCCGCTCATGTGGACTCTTGTCCAGCTGGTCGAACGAAAACCCGCGTCAGCATCAGCTCACGGCTGCAACGCGTGATTGCAAAGGCTCAGAGCTAGCCTGAAATTCTCTAACCAAGCCAACTGGCTATAAACTGGGTGAGCTCTAAGAAATTTGGAATATAGCTATAAGTTAAATTCAAAACAACAAATTGTCCTAACCATTTATTGCCAAAAAGATCCTAATAAATACCACACTAATTTCAAAAACACACAAATCCAATAAAAAAACTATCCAAACACCAAAAGTGATCTGCGTCCGAACAAAAAATAGAAACTCACTCTTGAAATCACAAACCAAAGAGAAAATCGCAAACCCAACTATTTTAACAAAAAATTAATTTTAAACACAAATTTAGAGGGGGAAGATGTGAAAAAAATGACTTCATAACATTTTCCTGCTCATCGCTAAATTTGTAGTCCTCACAAATTTGTTATTCGCTACTCAAAATAGTTACTAGATTTACTATTTATTACTTGGTTCAAAACAGAGAAAACTCATTCTTTGAAACATATGAGAATAATTTCAACGGCATTAATTTGCTTCAATATAGGGAGATTAAAAGTCTTTTTCATTTTTGTTGTCATAGTTTATTCTTTTCAACCGCTCGTAAGTTCGCTTCTACCAAATTATCACAAAACTTTTTTTCAAATGATGTGGCTTATCTGTATGTCTTGGAGAGACTCACAGAGAAGACTAGTGGCTGGTGCCTTGAATCGTGCCGGGATTGAGGGAGTCCAAATCATCACCACCTTGACTGGCCCTTGAACAGCTAAACCCCTCTCAGCAGCAATCAGCCTTTCAAATCAGCTCCGGACCTCGCCTCCAACTAGTTTGATACCTAGGCCAGAGCAATACAGTAGTATGACCAGCTTCAAGACATTCATCACCAAACAAGGTATCTTGTAACATCAAGAAAAAAAGTTTAGGGTATCAACAAAAGCAAAGGCATGAAATCATCTTTACTAACGACAAAAAAAATGAACAATCAAACACTCCAGCAACCAAACAACTGCATGACTAAACCAATAAGCAAATGAACGAATGGAGAGATGAGAGACTGTATTTGGAGGCCTTAAAGTAAACAACAAATTCCTAAACACAGCAATCTCCCGTCAAAACCTTAACCTAACTTCAGACCTTATAGCTAGGAAAACAAAATTGACTTTGGGGTCTAAAAGCTAATTACAGGATCTAGGAAAGAGGGAGGAGGGTGTAACACTGTTCACAACAACAGTTCATCACATGCCATTCTGTTGTCTTTAGTGTCGTCGTCCTCACTCGGTCCTCGGGCTTATCATTCTGGTGGGCAACTGCTACTGGCCAGCTGGTCACATCAGACAGGGAGGATGGTACGAGGACAATGCCTCCTGCTGGAATTGCCAGGAGTCCATCCCACACTGTCAATACCATCCGGGTGTGGCACTGGGGCTGGGTCATCCACGTTGGGGACGAAGGCTCAACTTGCTACGATTGTGAGTTGAGGATGGGGAACACCGGTAATTCACCCCTGAAGAAGCCAGGAGTCACCCGTCCATCTGCTTTGTGACACCGGTTCGACACACTGGTGGTGCCTCCAGACAAATATACCACACAAACATTGGAGCGTCCCTTCACGACTGGCACTCCTGAGGAGTGTCGATGAACACATACCAAACGAGAGTCCTTAAGCTCTTCTCCAACTCTTGCACTTAGAACATCATTTGACATCCCACTCCGTCGACTAGGATAGGGGTAGGGAGAGGAGAGACAGGTTGGTCTGCTCCTAACCCACCTATCTATGGCTAAACTAACCCCTTTCTTAAACAAAACTGCAAAACAAATAGACTAAAATAACATCTTATATTGTACTAGCTCCATACAGGGTCTCATCTACACCATCTGTACATAGCATTTACTTAGAAAAATAATTTTAACAGGGGGTTCTTCACCGATCTTAACGTCAACATAAAAAAAACTTTACGCTTTCACCTAATGGCACATGACGTTATCAATTTTTACGTCTAAAACAATCTTAGTGGTTAGTCATGTCTTTCCAAGGCCACATATCCATCCTTGTAATAGTGGCTTTCTAAGCCCAATTCATCCTCTTCATCTTCATCGTCCTCATCACACTCTCTTACATTAAAAAAACTTACATTTTACAGCTCAGCTGTTTTTCGGCAGAAAACTATGAACTTAGGGATCCCTTAACCGAACTTATTCTAGCTTATTCTAGTCGGCTTAAAATTATGAAGACTCTCAACAAAAAAAAAATTTATTGTTTTCTTCTTAATCTATTTAAAACTGCAGATTTGAACTGCAAATTAAATTTTCTTTTACGTCATATCTTTTCCACAACTTAATAAACAGCTCTCTACATCTCCTTGTGTTGTTTCTAAAACTTTTATCGGCTACATTAAAGACAAAATCATTAACACAACTAGTTCATAATTTACTATAACTGGATAAACTACAGTAAAATGGCTTCCCTCTCCAACATTAAATTTTTCGGCAACAACTTAACCACAAGTATCCTAACTGCTGAATGCTGGTCCTAGTAACAACAGAAAAATGCTTAATTTATCTTTTTTATAATCTCTCAACAACCACCTAATGAGTATTGTAAAAAAAAAAACACGATTAAATTTTTGAACAAAATAAACTAGGCCATTGGCACAGCACCTTCAAGCGCAATAGTCTGGGCAAAAGAGCTGGGAGCAGCACCGGTACTTCCCCTGAAAGATGCAGAAGAGGAGGAACTATCTCTTACTATGGTAATGCCCTCTTCAGTAATGGAGGGCGGTGGGAGTCGGGAGGTTGAGGAGCAGGCCCAGCCTACTGTGGGAGCCTCGAGAAGAGAGTGCCAGCCTACAGAAGCTGTTCTACCAGGTCACAAATGGAATCAGCACACCTTCCAAGAGGCGAAGACATCCGCCGTGGGATTGCACCACCTGCAGTGATGCCTCGGCATGCTGCAGATTGCTGCCATGTAGGGAGTCCTACACGCTACATCCTCGCCGCAGGGAGCATAGGAGGTGCTCCTGATGTGAGTGTCTCCGTTGCAGCAAACAACCACACTGACGGAGGGGGGAGGTGCGCTTGATGCCATCTGCTCTCCCCAAGCCCATTTGCCCGCCATCGCCGCGTCCACTGCAGGAATCCACACTCTACTGGGTGCTTGTGTGCATCGGTTGAGTAGTGCACATCATCAGTTACGTCATTCCATCAACCACAAGACTGCGACAGGTGGGGGCAAGTGCAGCACTGGTGTCGTGATAAAGCCAGTGCAGTGCAAAAGCTGTAAATTGGTCGAGCAACCACGTGCATGTATATAACAAGTAAACCTTGTGAAACAGGGTGTAAGCCAAATAGGCTGAGAAGATGAGATGCTCAAAGACGCCTTATCACAGAATGTCATATAATAGAGCCCTAAAGTGTTTTTAGTGAGCATTTTGTAATTTGTTGTACTTTTCATTCTTAATGTGTTCCATCCTCACTTCATTTCATTCAGTGCATTTTACATATAAAAGGGTTCTTTTTTTTGTTTATGTAATCATGTAGAAGTTGCAAACAGGATAAACAACATGAGTGTTATTATCAAGAATTTGTGGTGTAAGAAAATGGTCAGCGCAGCTGCTTGCTCACCAACACCGGCTGGCATGCTGCACGAAGAGAGTTAGTCATTCTACCATGTTCGAGGGTGTGGACCGATGGGGTCGTGTTTCACTTGCTCGGGCGGCACATCAACTTTTGCTACCAATCAATTAATTACAATATATCTTTAATTACCGGAACCATTCATTACTAGCTGCCCGAGACACTCCACCCCTCTCCTTACCATGGCTTGAATCGCCTGGGAAGGCATAATTTTCACTTAAGTATTTTGTGGCCTCGTGCCGACTTTGTGGAGCTTCACCTTGCCGGCAGGTTCAAGCCCGGCAGTTTTATGCGAAGTGTCTCTCATTAGAATAGTGTAATAAAACCCATTGATTTACGCAAAAGAATTGTGTGCATCTTTATTCGTGTTGCCTACGTACTTTTAGGGACATGGGCCCCCACCTTACCGCAACATAAGAAGTATTTGCAAAGTGTTCATGTAATGTTTTCAGTTTTTATTTTGCCGTGTTCTGTATTGGTGTGTGGATCGCCCCGAGAATCTACAGTGTATCACGCGTACTTCAATAATTTTCACATAAAGAGCAACATAAGTTTCACATCAGAAGGATGCCGCTTTTGGCTATTGGCACACGACCCTGAGACAGTAGTCAGCTCTACACTACAAGTTGGCATTGCCCTTCATGCAATAACTGGTGCCTGGGTATCATCTCAGAGTTTCAACAAGTTTTCACTGTAAATATCCAACCAAAGTCTCAATCTTAAATTAACCCTCTTTTTCTCCATCCTCCGTCAATATTAATGCCACATTGTTATGCATTACTGAAGATGTGCATAATGCTAGGTTGGAAATGCAATAGAAACCAGTGTTCACAATTCTTTGATCTCAAACATACTGAACCAAGTGACATTTATTTATAGGTATTTTAAATAGAATCCAACATGATAACATCTCTTTACATGTGCTAGCCCCAGTGGCACCTGGAATTTTTTATATGTTTTATTGTCATAGCTAAATACAAGCAGTTATATACAATACTTCATTAAATGTTATTGCGGATGTGCCTTTGGCAAACAAGGGTAGTCTTTTTTAAAGATACCATGCTTTGCTCTTGTACATACATATTTATGTGATTATTAAGATTAAAAACCACTTCGAAAATTTTACGTCATATTATTTTCCAAATGTAAATACCACCTGCGTTCAATCATGCCACCTTTCTTGCGTATACAGTTAAACCATAAAGTTTCTACCAACAACATCGGCTACATGCACATTTCATACACAGTAACAAGCTGGCATCGACAGAGGATGTCTGGCGAATGTGCACAAATTGCTCATGGATTTTTCTTATTGGCAATTCTTAAGAATAGGGGCTTTTTCGAAAATCGGAAAAATTATACCTGGATTTTTTAGACAAGATTATTAGTAATAATAATAACTAGGAATTCTGGAGGGACTTCAAGTATTTTTCTGTAAAAAAAATTAATTTTTATAGGGAGGAGTGTTATGAAGATTGCTGTATTTATGCTATAAAAGACGTATAATTTATGTAAAATATAGTTATATCGGGTTGCTGCATTGTTTTACATGTAAGAATACCGCCTGCAACGAATATTTAATGTGTAAACCGTCATACCAGGCGTATATTTATAGCGTGGTGCGGAGGTTATACAGGTAAACAACAGGTATGGCACAGTGTCGGGTGAATTACTCAAGGCTCGCCTGGTCTATATTGATGAGAGGATAAAACATATTACTAGTAGAATAAATATACATATAGTAGATGATACACAGCCCCGTTCAGAGACAGTGTTTATTGGAGGCCATGTATAATACCATTTCATTTTTTTTTCCTTACACTGTGCATTCATTGTTGGTTGACATCAAGTGGATTGTGGGAAATTACTGGACAGACATTACTTGCAATTTGATTTGTGTTGTGTCGGAGGTTTCAGATTCACGAGTACTTAAACGCGTGTTTTATTGCAATTCGTGTTATTTGAAGTGTTAAAACTAATAATTGTGTGAAATTACGAGTGTTTCTATGCTATTATAGCAAGGTAAAAGCTAAATTATAATACATGTACGGTGATTAGTGTGTCTGTGTAGTGTGGTCAAATGGATCAACGTATTGGTGTGCATATTCATATACACCATATTACTGGTGAGTGATTAGGTAAGTATTAACTCAAGTAAATTAATTTTGTGGAAAACAAAATCTAGGAAAGTGGTATAATTCAACTCCACTAATTACACAGAACGCGAATTTACTAGGTACATCAACATTTGGCCAATAGAAACCCCAAAAGCGATAGTGGGGACTATTATGTAGATCGGGGAAATTGTATGGCAAAACGTGTGTAACATATGTACATAATGCAATATTTATTCACAAAAATATGTTAAATTGCAAAAATACTGTACAAGCATAGCCAAATATTATGCGCCGAGCCAACGTCCCAGCCCCAGCAGGGGAGAAATTCCCAAAAACCCTGATTCAAGGAGCTCCTGCAATTATTTTTAGGTGGTGCTGTGAAGCGTCATGCATCAGCGATTGTCATGTGTAGTCTACTTGCACTGAGAAATAATGTGTGTGTTTTGCAATTTACATATTGTTGTACTATTTTTTAACATTACTGCAATATTGTCTCATGAAAACATGTTTAGTTGCAAAAAAAGATTGACTGAACATTACCTAAATTGACGTCACCAATACAATTTAGAAATACGACAGTGGGGAGGGCTGTGAACTGGAGGAAAATCGAGGGGCAAAAGTTTATGATAAATATGTACATATTTTGTATTTATTTTACCCCACAATTTCCCTGATCATCATAGCCCTCCCCACTATCATATTTGTAGCTTGTATTGGTAATATGGCCTATTTAGTTAATGTTTGGTTCAGTTTTTTTTATATTTCATTTTTATATATTTTTCACCCATTTTACCCCACAATTTCATTGATCTTAATAGCCCTCCCCACTACCATTTTTGGGGTTTCTATTGGTCAAATGTTGATGCCCCTAGTACATTTGTGTTCTGTGTAATTAGTAGAGTGGAATTATACCACTTTCCGAGATTTCTTTTTAATTGTTTCACAAAAGTCCCTACTCTAGAATTTTTTTTAAAGTGGCCGCTACCCTTATTAATTACCTGCAGTTCTATAATACACAAAATACATACTGGCATTTCCAAATACCACAATGTCAACAAAAGCTGCTTATCAGCACTTATTGTTCTCCTTCCCACTGATGCTGTGGCTGTGATGATTTCTCCAACACAGGTCAAAAGTAATTCGAACGTGCTTGGTAACATTCTGGGAATGAAAAAGTAATACTAATCACTTCCTCTATTAATGAACACTAATGCTACAGTATACAGAAAATACCCTATTTTTTTCTTATGGTTGGACAAAAATCTTACTGGCTGCAAAAGATGTACTATAGTTTCATTAGGCCTATTAAACAATACTCACAGAGGGGGAGGAAAAAAAAAAAAAAAAAAAAACAAGATTACACAAGTATCGAACACCTGGATGTAATATTATGTAATGCGGTATTACATACCTAAAATGGCTATTAAACTCTAGAGATGAGTAACGTTTCACGACTTGCTCCATGTAGTTTTTAATTCTGAGCTTTTTTGAACTTTCGCCATGTCTCTCCTTAGTTATTATGACTGCACATATTGTTTCATCGCCATCCCCTGCACCCTCGCATGAATAACAACTTATTTCACTCTCAGTTTCTGTTTCTTCGGAAATACTACTGCTTTCTTCAACACTGCTGTTGCTATCAAAAATACAGTCGAGGAGCACTGGGATGATTTGCTGTGCAGCCTCCATTTTTATTGTAAATAAACACTCATAATAGAGCATGGATGTTGTTCTGTTCCCCAGCCCAGCGTTAAATGCATGGAGTTATGGAACAACTGGCGGCTATGCAGCTGGATGCATCAGTGCAGAGAACAGTACAGTGCCTGTCTTCTCTTGATACCACAGCATTAAAGACAATATAACTTACTTCTAAAGAAATGTTTTTTCTTTTCAAATTTAATAGCAATAGACAATGAAGTTTAAAGTGCATAACAAGTAATACAATATAATCTGTTATACTAAGTTATGTGTTGAATTGAAAATAAAATTAGAAAAAAAAAGAGAGAGAGAGAGAGAGAGAGAGAGAGAGAGAGAGAGAGAAGAGAGAGTGAGAGAGAGAGTGAGAGAGAGAGAGTGTGAGTGAGTGAGTGAGTGAGTGAGTGAGTGTGTGTGTGTGTGTGTGTGTGTGTGTGTGTGTGTGTGTGTGTGTGCGCGCGCGCGCGCGCGCGCGCGCGCGCGCGCGTGCAGTCTGGGTTGTTGTTGCGCACTATCTGTGTGACGAGATTTGAACTGCTAACATTGTTTACAATTACGTACATATTGATGTGCATCATGTGACAAACCTGCCCAAAAAAAAATATTTTCTCATATTCCGAATTGTTAGATTGGTGCCTCGGTGCTCCGCTGTGTAACTAGCGTGCACGCATGCAAAACTTTTTCTCACATGTTTACCGGTAAACAGTCTCCATTTGCTATTGTCCCTAGCTGAACAAGTTTCGAATCGGTTGTCTAACATACTCCACATTTTCATTCACACACTTTTGCATTCGTGATTGCGCAACTGCACAATTCTTTTTCGTACCCTAAACTTCAAGGTACAGTTTGCTCACAAAAAAATATTTGTTTTCTTACATATATTTTATGCAACTGTGATTCGCCTAGTGGTTCTTGCGGAAGAATTTAATTTTATTCTGCATCAACGTAAACAATGACTTCCGGGTTCGGCGCTCATGACAGCGCATCTGCGAGTTCGTTTTCTTTACGACAAAGTCATATGCCTGTAAAAGCAATGCCCACCAGGTTAGTTTGCTATGTGCCTCTTTCATACTGCTCAGCCAGAGTAAGCAGTGATTATCTGTCCCCAGGGTAAACATATGATATTCCAATAATGTGCGATACTTTTTCACTACCCATACCATTGCTAAACTCTCTCGCTCTTTCACATCATACCCAGCCCCTCCTGACTGGTGTCACTTTGTAAAAATAACTGTCGTGTGGGGTCGTATTGAGCTAGTTTGGGACACAATTTGAAACTCACTTTTATCTCCTGAAAAGCCAGTTCCGCTTCCTCCATCCACGCAAATTGTTTCTGTGGTGACAGTAGAGCAGTTGGAGGTGCTGTTACTATTGCAAAACCATCAATATACTCGCAGAACCAGTTGATGAGTCCGAAAAACTTGTGTAACTGCTTGCGTGTATATGGTGGATGATGACTGTCAATTAATTTGAACTGTTTCGGGTTAGGTGTTTTCCTGCTCGCTAACTACGTGTCTTAAGAAATCCAATTTTGTCTTGCTAATGTGACACTTTTTCACTGTGCATGTAAGGCCGTTTAAGGTGAGCTTTCCAATATAACAGGCAAATAATTTATGTAGTCCTCCCAACTATCTGACCATATGACTACATCATTTAAGAACACAAGGGTGTACTCGACTACTAGATTATCAAGTACATGTACCATCATGGATTGGAATGTTGCCAGTATACATTTTAAGCCAAAAGGCATTTGCAGAGAATTGGAACCAACCTCCATCCAGTGCAGTGAAAGCAGTTTTCTCACGGTCTTGCTGTTTTACTGATATTTGCCAGTAGCCACTCCTTAGGTCCAGTGATGTTAAGATTTTGGCTCGTCCTAATGAATGTAGTGTGTCCTTAATGCTTAAGTAGGGTGGCAATGCATTGCAAGTTCCTTGATTTACTGGCTTAAAGTCGACACAAAAATGTTATCCCCACTCTTTTTTAGGTCATATAGTTATGGCTGACTTAAACTGACCTCGTTTTGGTTCTATTACACCATCGGAAAACATTTCCTTTATTTGCTCCTTAATAATACGTGCTTGGTGTGGCATGTAGCTGTGTGGTGCGGTGTATATAGGCCCTTCTTGCATGAGAGAAATTGCATGTTCAGCGACAATTGTTCATCTGAGTGCATTGTGCTGTGCAAACACTCTTTGAAGTTCGTCCACAAGTCTTTGCAACACGGCTTGATAATTGTGGCTGTATATTATGGTCAAATTCCTCTAGCAATACCCTGGCAGTGTTTTCTGTTGCACACATGTTAAAATTATAATCTGTTCGACTTTCTTTTGCGCCAAAGTGAATGCGCTTTGCAGCAGGCTCAACAATGATGTTTAACTCGGGCAACCATGGTCTGCCTAAAATTGCTTCTTCCGTTATTTCAGCTGTTATTATTGCAGTTCTGATTGTTTCAAAATCGCGAATTATTACAGCGACGGTTGCCTGTCCTACTGCATTATTACTCTGCTGCCCTGTGGCAAGCCGTATCATTTGCTTTACAGGCGTGATGTCATGCTTGTTTACGAAATATGGCTGTAAGAATTTTTGTGAAGCAGGAGTGTCAATAAGTGTGTGGCGTTTTTTTTTTCCATTGCTGAACTCATTGACGTGTTCCTGACGTCCACGTATTCCTTGTACCCGTTTGTTCCATCACAGACGCACCAACAACACAGCAACACTTGACGAATCGACATTAGGTCGTGGTCTCGATTAGTGCAGGTCGAAAAGAACAGCTTTCACACTTTTCTTGCCGCCCTGTAACTCATGGCTGCGGGTCATAATATTTAACATTCATTGCAAAAGGTAACTCTCATGATGAATGGATATGCGGCCTAAATGTGCGTGTCCCGTGAAGTCACGACCATTAGACGCAACAGCCATTGGAGGCAACACTGGAATAAGCGATGCCGCTTATTCCCACAGCTTTCCAATGCACGCGATGTCGATGGGCCCTGTGGCCGAATCCGGAGTGCGACATGGCTCCAAGTGGTATCAAAAGATGGGGAATCACATTCCCGCAGGAAATTTAAAGTGGCGAGTGGCACCCTAGCCGCATTAATTAATAGGGACATTTTTAGTCATTTTTAGCGGTGATTGAACCACAATTAATTAGGGAAACCGCCCGTTCCAGCATAGAGAGTTGTTAACATATCATAGAAAACAGGGCATAGCTCCACCCCTAGTGATGAAATCCATCTGTTGTCACATCCATACACATTACTATAATTATAACCATTACGACACAAGCAGATATTAATATATTAATTATAAGAGTGAACATGTAATCATCTATCAAGAATCAGTCACCTGAGACATAATTTCATTTAATATCACCCTTTAAGTGCAGTGACATACTCGTGACATCATATTCTTAGCCATATCTGGGGCTTCGATGTTCATGGGTAGTCACCAATGTGCTTTAGTTTAGTAATCATAATAATGTACCATGTAAGTTTCATCAGTCATGTTAATTATTAAGTTCCATTTTTTTATGTTATCATTTTGGTGCTGGATTCGCCAGACGTGCGGCAACATTTTGTTGTACTTTTGTGGTAATAAAACAGTCATACACTAATTAGACGTGTTTTATTGTATTAACTCTCCTGATATCATTGGGTACTGCGCCCTCATACCGCATAGCAGCATCAACTTTAAAGTGCATTTCAGTGTATGTTTTGAATTTACGGAACCTGCCTCCCTCAAGCATAGTAAATTCAGTGATAATAGAGGCGCGAAGTGGCCGAAAGCTTCGCCCCAAAGGAAATATTCTATATTCAACATAATCTATTAGCTCTCCTTCATATTGACCCCGTATCCTGAGATGTAGGCCATCAACCATACGACCCCCTTCAACATTGTTCGCTCTACCAAACATGGTGCCGGGCACATCACCAGTTCCTGTTCTCCACCTGCTCCCAAGTGGGACACGAACACATCACAGCACCTCTGAAGGTGCAGCGCGTCAACATGAATACAGATGAACTGCGCCATATTACCACTCACCTGATTTATTTGCACAATTTACGGAATCAGATTGGTGTGATTTGTCGGGAACGGGGCATCATAGACGTTGGGTCTCCTTACCCCTGCCTTCTGTTTCTCTGCTGATCGGGTGCTGCTCCCTTGTATCCGTCAAGGTGGGAATTGTTAGGGCACTAACTGTGCCAGTAGTATTCCTCCGCCGGTCTTCAGTAGCGGCAGGGGTGCTGCAGCTTCTTGGACTAATCCCACTTGATGTTCCGATTCACGCGAGTTTGATTGGGACTGTCGCTTATTCTGTATCCACTTTGCCATGCACTGTCTTCTCCTGAAATTGCATTTTTGAATTTTCCCGGAGTTGGTAAGAAATGTTTCGAACACGATTTCGACTGTCCACTGTTCTCGGCACCATCTTCATTGTACGGCGCATCCCACCATTCTGTGGCATTGAATTCACATTGAAGTTGACAGGTTCCAGTCTAGAATGATGGCTGCTCTCATCATCTCCTCTGCTGTGCTCTTTAGTAATGGGAGCACTGCTGCTCTGTACTCAGGTAAAAATGTTTCTGCACGACATCCATGGTTTCTTGTTTCGGCAACTGCAGATGAAAGCACCTTACTAAATGTACTTTGCGGGTTATGAATGCTGTGAGTGCTCCGCAAGATTGCTGAGCCTGGAGTGTCAGTTTACCCTGGACTTGTAATGGCGTGAATGCACTTTCAAATCTGCACTGGAGCGTGTACGAATTCTTCCCAAGCTAGACAGTAGTGGTTTAGTTAATGCCACCTAACTTTTGAATTTATTTACAGCTGTGTACTCACACATCCTGCCTATTCCTCTTCCAGACTCTGTAACTCTTCAATCGATCGGTGCAGTCTTTCAGAAATGACATGTGGTCTTCTGTTGGTGTTCCCGCAAAAGTTTGGCAGTATTTGGAAACACGTTCACTTTTTCTCACTCTTGTACTGCTGTGCACTGCTGTTCAATTTCATCACTGTTTGCGGTGTACTGTTTTGTCTCCAGCGGTTCTCTGGTGTCACAAGCGTTGCGGTAGGAAATTGAGTATTCATGGGTGGCATGATTAATAGGATTAATAGGCGGTATGGGTGGATGAGGTGCTGTGGTTAGGGTTGGCACTGGTTGGGTTGACTGAATTTCCTGCATCTGCATGCTGTCACGTGAGTGCTGTTGACATGTGATAGTTGCTCTGGGCTTTCCTTTGCTCTACAGCCATTACACAAAAACTGTACTCTGTGCAGCGACAGTTTCTCCTGTGCAGTTTGGCCCCGCTCATGGTACGTTGTGTTGCAGATACGACACTTATCACATATACATTTGCTCCCAAGCAATTTACCATCGAACACATGCTGATGTGCTGTTTAAATTCCACAAAGAATTTTCCCCCAGTTAAAAGGTGAACTCTTTGGTTGTTTCAGATTGTGATTACAATTCTTAGACACATTATTGTTGCCCATTGCGTGCTCACAAATAAATTACATCAATAGCAAATAAAATATATGATGATGAAAATGTAACGAGGTGGAGTGAACCAATTACTGCCCCGGGTAGCAACTTAGTCGTCTTCCCTCATGTTTCCAGGGTGTTTGTTTGGGACTGGTCCGATAGGCTTACGTGCTGGGACAAAATTGGTTGATACAGTTACTACCTGTAAGTACGCACAGGTTCAGGGTGAATTACTGTATTCAGAACCTTCCCGGTGGTGGTGCATATTTCGCAAGTGGTATGTGGTACTTTAATAATGGGGCCAGCTGTGGTACAGGCTTCACTATTGGCTCTGGTACTGGGAGTGTTAAATAACTCACATGATCTAGATCTGGCCATGGCCAACTGATCCCTAATAGCGAATCCAAATAGGAACTGCAGATTTCAGTAATCGGAGGCACTTCCCTTGCTGGGTCGACTAATCTTGCAATTGGCGGAGGAAGGGTTGACGTATACTTAATGGGGTGCTCGATGATGGTGAACTGAGTTATCTCTCTTTGAAGTGCTCGTCGTGCAAGACATCTAATCTGGCTGTTACACTCACCTCCTTTCTTGGCCATTAGGTAAATGAATAATAATATAGTAAAATTGTAAAATATCTTAATTGGCTCGTGATTTCACAAGTTATTAGTAAGGCATGCTTGCAACCTAGCAGTGGTGCTCAACCTAGCAGTGGTGCTCAGGCCCTCCTGGGTGTGGTCCTGTGCACACACATCGATGTTATGAGTGTGACTAGAGGCTGGCTAGATAGGAACATTTCTCGAGCAGGCTCGGGTGCACAGGACAAGCCTCATGAGTTTCCGGTCTTTTCAGACTTAATAGCCTTATTCAGGCTCCAGGAATACCAAGGGGTTCGGCCCACTCTTGACTGGTGTGTAGAGGTCGCTTGTTAAATTAATGAGCCACTGATTACAAGTAATTATTAAATTGACACTTGCTTAAGTGAAAGATATGAGAGGGAAGTGAAATGACTACCTCACAGGAATTAAACTTACCACAGTGTATTTATTACTGCTATATGAAAACAGAGGGATGATTGGTTCTGTATAACGAATGCTCAAAGAATATTATTAAAATATTTGTGAGTCATGTTAAGGCAGGTGAAGGCAAACCTGCATTAGTTAATAAAAATATTAAAAAACAAATAACTCAAAATTTATAAGTCGCAATTTACAGTGATTAGTAAAGAGGGTGGTTTGTCCAGAAGGGACTAATTTTATGGCCGCTACTGCGTAGTGCAAGGATTGACTCGGGCAAGGGCAGTGGTAAGGACATCATGATAGCTTGGAGCTTCACCAGGGTGGTTGCCTCTGCAGGCTACAGGGTGAAAACTGGAGCTATTGGTAGATGTCGAGCTGTTGGAGAGCCCTGCGAACTTATACTGGCGACCGCCATTTTACATCACTGGGACGCTACTCCCTCAGCGCGGGGGTAGATCGGTCCCTTGTGAGGGACCTTGGCCACCCAGTTAGCTTGCGGAGGCGAGGAGAAGCTAACCCCCTCCCCCCTCCGCACCCATCAAACTTACTTTATACTGCAAAGCTAGGTGGTGCCATGTTCCTCCGTCGCCACTGCAGCAGTCTGTAGGTGAAGTCAGTATCATACTGCATAGGGTCCATCAACATCTGTTTGAACTGATTCATTACAGAGCAATAGATAAACTTTTAGAAACCTTTTTTTTATTTGACTCCAAGCCATACTCACCACTATCGTGACTCCAAGCTGGAGAGTTAAACAGGTAACAGCCACTTCTAGGCCTGTTAGTAGTCAGCTCAATGGAGGAGCTTTGTTTTCCATGTCTACTTAAACTGTAAAAGTGCAGCCATCACATAGTTTTCATCAGATATATTGAGATTTTCAACACAAATTTGTATCCATACTTTAAGTTACAGATTTTACTGGCTTGTATATTTTGCTACATTTTCCGTGAGATTATGTTGCTTTGTAATTAAAACTACCAGCAGTTTACTCATTATAACAAATATAATAATAATGTAGGCATAAGATTTACAGATTGCATTGTATTTGTAACTTAATATTTATTTACAAATGCTTAAGGTTTCAAACATAGTTTGAAAGTGCTACAAGTCTTTAAAAAATGCTTTTGATAAAAATTTCATTTAAAATTTGAAGATCATTTTATTTCATTTATGGCATAAGATTTACAGATTGCATTGTATTTGTAATTTAACATTTATTTACAAATGCTTAAGGTTTCAAACATAGTTTGAAAGTGCTACAAGTCTTAAAAAAATGCTTTTGATAAAAATTTAATTTTATATTTGAAGATCACTATTTTTCATTTATGGAATAACATTAACTCTGTACACAATAGCACATAAACCTGACAAAATGTTTTCTGAATGCAAATTAAGTGAACTATTGTCAATGTCAAATCATAACTACGACACTTATAAAAAGTAACATTCTCTTAACACATTTTAAAGTGGTGAAATTACATGACAATACACACAAAAATAACCAAATTAAATTTTACCATGAGTGATAAAATTATATATTTAAAATTTACATGATGCTATTTAAGTTAAAATCAAGCCTCAACATTTAATGAATGTATTTAACAGTAGCAATTTTCAACATTCCATTAGGTTCCAAGTTAGTGTGCTATTTTCTAATATAATTTATGATTTTTCTAAATTTATTGTTTTTATCAACAAAGTAACAATAACACAACAACAGTTTGCCGCTTACCACAATTTGAGCCAATAACAAGTTTGCAATTATTACCCTTTGAAAATACATTATTTACAAAACATAATTACAAACCAGGCCATACTTAAACCAGCAAATATGTTGAGCAAATATCAGGAATTTAATTTTTACATACAATTATGACCATAAATATACATATATAATATATTTGTACTTAAAGTCGGCACTTTATAACAGGCATATTTCCGAGTTCTTGAGTCTTATATAAAAAACACGCACATATACACAGGATGATTCACAGCATTTGTAGTACCCTTTTTCTCAGCAGCACCATGACACCGGGGGTTTGCGACAAAATTGTGATACCTACACCCTATATAAATCATCGATTGGTAGTAATTCCATTCCTCCGACCATATCAGAGGTAGAGGTCCGGGGGGGTGAGCTTTGAAACTGCACATGGGAACAGGGGTGGTATATGGTATCATTGGATATATTGTCGAAAAGGAAACAACATTTACTAAGCCAGTTGTTTTCTGACGTGCATAGTTTACACACAATAAAAAAATCAATATAAGCGCATGGTTTGTGACGTGCATAATTTATACACAATGAAACTGAATGAAAACTATGTTTACTCTTACTACAATCAAATGGAAATCAACAAAACATGTTGTTTTTATGGCGTGCCTACCTAGTTTACATATAATCAAAAGGACGTAGGGTGTACTGTAAATAACGGTATGGTGTGTGACATTACTGTAAAATGGGAACTGGGAACACACACTCGCACACATCACTCTTCATAAGTATTCTAAATGTTGACCACTCTGTATCACACACAATTCTGCTCTCCTTCTTACATTGGCGGTTGCTTGGCGGACCTCAGCACAGCAGAGGGATCCACATTCTGCTATGATTCTGTCTTTCATGTCTTCTCTTGTTGTTGGATGCACATCGTAGACAATGTCTTTAATTCTACCCCACAAAAAGAAGTCATCTGGGGACAAATATGGAGAACGTCGTGGCCAAGCTACAGGGCCCATGCGTCCAATTCACCACCAGGGGAATAACATGTCAGCAACTAGCCGAGCTCTGTGTGAAAAGTGAGCAGGACAGCCATCTTGTTGAATCAAAGTGTTAATCGCAGAGCAAGAGGGACATCTTTGATCAGCTGATACAAAATACTCTCTAGGAAGTCTGTATACAATGCACTATTCAATTTCCCTTCAAAAAAATATGGTCCTATAACACAATGTCCGAGAGGGCCACATCAAGTAATAAGGCTCTACATATGTTGGTTATCCACTTGATGGAGCCAATGTGGGATGACTGCAGACCAGTAATGGTCATCATGTATATTAATGTCACCATTACACTTGAATGTGGCCTCATTAGTCCACAATGGTCCTTTCTCAGGTGCCAGTTACAGAAATTAATGCGCTTAGGAAAGTCATTATTCCTAAGTTCTTGGTGCAGCTGTACATGGTACGGATGTAAACTATTATCAGTGAGGATTCTCCACACTGTACTTTGAGACAATTCTGAGTCGTGAGCAATCCTCCTGTAGAATCATGAGGGTAACTACCATGGCAGCAATTACACCAACAGCCTTCTTGTCTCTCACAGGTCGCCTGATACAACAATGTTTGTTGCGTGTCAGTTGCACTAGCCCGGTTGTGTGCACGCAACATGCAAGATGCTGGAAGACATTGTACGAGTGATGGATGCATTGTGGGTATCTCTCTACGTACAAACGGGCACCAGCTCTGCAGTTCGATGACATTCCCCTAGTATCATCAGCATGCCAAATGCTTCTTCGTTTGTAAACTAAATTCCATTCAGAAAGCAACACCACAGACGGACTATGTCTGACACTGAAACAACACACATAATTAATGGTTGCAATGTAAAACGAATGACTGTCAGAATGAACAATCTTTTGATTGTCAGTTAACTTGACTGCAATACCTACAGTTCCTGTAATTGGTAGATGGCTTATCTGCTTGCTGCATAGTGCTGCATTATTCACCACTTTTGCTTGGAAAGAGTCTAATTACTACTGTAAGAGTCCATGAAGTAAGGCACACAGGTCACTCAAGGCTAGTATCAATGTGAGCGTCACACTCGAACTGGCAATACCATAATGATGCACATCGTATATCTGACGTGCATAGTTTACGCACAACCAATGATAATTGGATAAACTCAACTGTTATTATTAGACTGCTTCCGAACAAACACGGAGAATTAGGCAGCACTAAGCAGCAAGCAGATAAGCCATCTACCACTTACTGGAACTACATGTTTTGCATACATGTTAACTGACAATTGAACGTTCGTTCATTCAAACAGTCACTTGTTTCACATTGCATGAATAACAGAAACAGAGCAGCATGTGGATCTCTCATCAGCGCTGAGGTTCGCCAAGCGTCTGCGAATGTAAGACGGAATGCGACCCACATTCCCATTTGCAATTTCAAAGGCCAACTACCATACCCCTACCTCCGGTATGTTCGGAGGAATGTGGTAACTATCAATCGATGCTTCATATACGTATTTTGCGAACTCCCACGTGAGTGAGTGTGTGTGTGTGTGTGTATATTATATATACACACATTATATATATATTAAAATACAGTCTGTGCTTCTAGGGCAGCAATCCATCTGAAAAAAAAAAAAATGCTTTTAAGTTTTAACAAAGGATATGTGATGAAATTAATTTACAGCAATAAGACACACATAACTAATATAATCCTATTAAAAATTTTTTATAAAATGATTTTCACCTGAGATAATATAATTCCAGAGGTATTTAACTTGATAAAAGCCTGCAGCAAAATATTTAACCAAAACATATTTAATAACATTAAGTTAAAAGAAAAGAAAAGAAATTAATGTATTTTATGCTCCCAACTTAATGACTTGAAATTATATCCAGGGAAAACTTACATACTACTGCTAATTTACATAACTATTTTAGTATCACACATTAATTGAACTTATAACACTTTTGTTAAAGTGAAAATCTCATAAGTTGTGCCCTATTAAGGTCCCACCATTTATAACTAAGCGACAAGAACCATATTTTTTCATGTGAGAATAGTAGCAAAGAGCAGCTGATTGAAGGTACAGACTAAAAATTAATTTGAAACAAAATATTTATTACATTTAAACTTTTTTTATCAAGAATTGATGTAGTAGAATGTACATACTTAGCACATATAAGCTGACAATTCGGATAACGGCCTTAGGTGAAGTTGCACACTGCAAGGAGACTACCATGAAGGTCATTACACATCAAATCAATGCAAAAACAAGGATTTTGTCACCCACTACCTTAGATTTTTTTTAAAACTTGGTATACACCTTTCCCTTATAGTTGAAAGAAACCCCCTGAAATATTTCCAACCATCGCACTTCAAAATCTCATTAAATCTGCATTGTCTGTTAATCTTCAGACATTTTGCACAAGATATCCTTGCTTACAATTTATTTTGTTTCTCCATTATCAATTATTCTATGTTTTTGAAATTTTACACAAATCTCAAAGAAACTATGGGAATAAAAAAACACCTCAGTACTCACTCAAAGGATATTTATAAATGGCTAAATAAATTAATAAAATATTTGTATGTTAAGATTTTGATTTAAAAACTATGCTTATAAAACCTTAATTTTCAGTATGTGGGCATGATGGAACACAAAATATCTGATGTTGAAAATTACTGGAAAAACATGTTCTTTCTCTACAGAGATTGAAATTAATGGATTTTTTTTTTACTCCTCCTATAGAAAATGTTACATTTTTTTGGACATTTTGAAAAAATATGGCTGCTGGGTATAAATTCTGTACAATTTTCGTACATTAGATTTCTGTAATAGAAAAGATTAGTGGAACAAAGCTTAAAAGATAGAGTGGAAATATTTCAAAGGGTTTCTTTCAGCCATAAGGGAAATGTGTACAAGTTTCATCAAAATCTGAGACATAGGGTGTGACAACTTCGTTGAATTGACATGGAATGACCCACAAGTCAAAAATCACTGTTGTGAGAAAATGAGCATTGAAGCTTTGTTATTGCTGTGAAATGCAAATTTTTTAAAACTTTACAGAACCGTCTTGAATTCATTTTCTGGTTAGTTTTATGACACACAATAATGCAAACTAACATTTTGTATAATGAACAAGAAAATGATTTGTGACATCGTTTGTTGTCCGATGAAGTATTTAATTTTACGTACAACACGGTGCAGAAGAAAGGAAAAAAACAACTGTTTACAAAGCATACTGGGCTACCAAACCACTTCATGAGGAACACCTTAGCTTACAACACAGGGCCTAATAATGCTCACAAAGTTATAATTTGATATCGCAAATATTTGTTTTCTAATCAAAATTACAGTGCTCTTACTAACAAAGTGTAGTGTAGTTAATGTCCATAGTCAACTAACTACAAGTGTATTAAGTGGTGCACTCCATTTACCCTTATTCTTCTTGTGTTTGCTGAACTCTGAAGTTCGAGAAAATAGGGGTGGTACTGAAAACAAATCAAGCCATTGCAGAAAGACAGCATGTACTTTCTTCTTTCATTCAGAGATGGGAAGGTCATGAACAAAATATGCACCTTTTTTTTGGCCGAACCCTATCTGATCTACCTTTTAATGATAATGTTCTTAAGTTAACAGTCATCCAAGTTGCATCTTCTGCTGTCACGGGGTAATTTTTGCAGTATAGGAAATTTTAGTTATGGTTTTTTCCTTCAGATTTGTGTTAGACTGTGATCTTTCTTTTTACTGCTGTTTTTATCAGGTTTCAAGTTTTTTTTTTGTTGGGATGTGGTTGATTTTTTGATCGGAAATTATTTTCTTTTGTTTAGTTTTGGGTTGTTCAGTATTTGTAGGTGTCTTGTTAGTTCTGACCTTTTGACTTTTAAATGTTAGTAGTGTTTTGGTGTTTTGTTTTAATTTGGCTTTTCTTCAAAATTTTGTAATGTTCACCCACATATAGCCTTATGGCTGGATGAAGGCTTTGGATGGCCGGGGCCCTAGCGGACACGCATCACGGCCATGAGTTATGCTGACATGGGCTTCCATTCGAGTAGCCAGGGAAGTTGATTGATGTATGCACACAGGCCATGGTTGACCATAGGTGTGGGTCGCAAGGCGGACGATGGCGTGGAGGCGTAATGCATGAAACTGCTGAGGATGCACGGCAGAAGGACGGCTGTGCCTGGCTCTAGGGCATCCAAAATGGTGTGGTTTAGGTACGCTGGAGCACCACAGGGTGAGGCGGCATTAGCAGTGTTTTTGCTGATGACTACCTAGCAACAGCAGAACGTTAGCATGGGTCCAGCGAGGACGCGCTAAAAGACTGGGAGTTGGCGTCGATCTGCGAAGCAAGATGGTCATGTGTATGAAGCTGAGAAGAAGAAAACCATTGGGTAGACCAGAGGAGCCTGTGGAGTTCTGTAGCATGTAAACTACTTTTATGTAGTATATCGTAGACCATTCCTGGGGCTCAGCTTTGGTCAGGGTTAGTTTGATTAGATACTTAAAGCATAAGATAGTTTGAGAGTAAGACCTGTGGCGGAGTTGAAGTAGACTTCTATTGAGATTATTTATGTAACTGGGTTCAGGAGGTCTATGAGTTTTAGAAGTTTTAAATGTTTATTGAAGAGGCCTACCTATAAAAAGTAATAAGTTTGTTTCTTTAGATTTAAAGAATTCTTCCCCACGTAGGTAATTTGTTAAAGTTGTTAAACTACTATAAATTTATTTTTGAGTCTGTAATGTCAAGGAGTTGCAAATAAAATAAGTAATTTTTGTGTAGTAATCTCAGCGGGGTCACTTTAAAGAACAAGATCTTTATGGTTTGAAAATGGTCCTGAGACCAACCATTCCTTTCAATGTCAAGTATCTTGTGTTAAAATTGTTAACGGAAAGATTTTGAATAACTATAATGTTGTATTTTTCATAACGTTTACTTTTGAAGTATAAGGTAAATACAGTAAAAGCCCGATGTAACGCGGCTGTTGGGGGACATAACTCATATCCGCATTATAGCTTTCCGCGCTATTCCGGGAGTGGCCGAGTACAATAGCAAAAAAAGCCAGTGTTCTAATGGGGCGTGGCACCTATCTGTCAAACACTGGACAAGTGGTGTTATTTACTGCCGTAACTCGTGAAACGTTTAGCCCCTTGCTATTGGAACTTTATTTTTTTTATCTGCATCACTGGACTTGGCAGCACCCAAGCAAGAATAACTAAAAATTACTGCAATTTCCAGTCAAAGGATGTACTTATTCCACCAAGGGCGGTGTTCGCTGTGAGTTGTTTGTCACACTGGTTGAAGAAGGGGGTGCACTTCCTGGCCCCCTGCTGGGCCTGGTTGGGAGGAAGTGAGAATGAGAAAAGAATGCTCACGTCCAAAGGTCGAATGCACGCTGGCACTGCAGATGGGATCTATCAGTGCCGCATGTGTTGTGAAAACATGTCGCTTGCTTGTCTGATTTGCATTTTACAAATGAAAACTAAAACAAAAAAAAAAGCCAAATATCTGTGGCATGCAAAGAAAGATGGCTTTTCTGCATTAAGCCTTGTCCACAATAGCTCGCCCGCTCGGGATTTAAAAAAAAAAATTCGAACACATATCTTATAGCCGGTATATATACATTATAACCAAAGTGTCTACATCATAATTATAATAATTACATAGAGTTATATGCCGTAGGAGATTAATTATAGGCCTGTAAATGACTTCGAAGCACGAATTTTGAGGCGCGCATCTAATTTAGAAATTTGATGCGCGCCTCCAATAATGTAACCCAAAGTGTAAATAAATGACCTATAAAATTCCTTACATTGCATGCGCTGCGAAAACTATTGATGATGGAACAAAATAATGTACTACAGCTTTTCAGAACACATCATTATCTACAAAAAGTGTCGCGACACCATGTCGAACTATTATAGTTATGTCACAATAACTATTTTTTTATTTTAAAAATTGAATTAAAACGCCACTGCTAGAAAAGGCACTTTATTTGTACCTTGATATTAATCCTTATCAAAATAAATTACTTCACATTCAAGACTGGTTCAGTACCTGTATATTACTTTTTGAATTATTCAATTCGGACATTCCATTCAAAAGATGTCATGAGTTTAAAAATGTATCTATACTAATATTATAAAGAGGTAGTGTTTGTAACTTTGTGTGTTTGGATGTAGGAGGTAATCTTCGAAACTACTCATCCGATTTTAAAAATTCTTTCACCAGTAGAATGCTACGTTATCACTGAGTGTCATAGGTTATGTTTTATTTTAAAAATCAATAGGGATCCCTACTAAAACTCCAATAATGTAACCTAAAGTGTAATTAAATCTATACTTCTATACTAATATATAAAGAGGTATTGTTTGTAACTTTGTGTGTTTTTGTGTTTGGATGTAGGAGGTAATCTTCGAAACTACTCATCCGATTTTAAAAATTCTTTCACCAGTAGAATGCTACGTTATCACTGAGTGTCATGGCTATATTTTATTTTAAAAATCAATAGGGATCCCTACTAAAACTCCAATAATGTAACCCAAAGTGTAAATAAATGACGTATAAAATTCCTTACATTGCGTGCGCTGCAAAAACTATTGATGATAGAACAAAATAATGTACTACGGCTTTGCAGGACGGACAGATTCAGAAAATAAAACGTGCTGTGTGCTGCGTACGGCGCCAGCCTTAGAAGCTCTACTGCCATTATGGGGGGAGTTACTTTTGTGTTTGCTGGGGATTTTCGGCAGACACTCCCTGTAGTTACAAAAGGGACGCATGCAGATATCATCAAAGCATGTCTTAAATAATCTCCCTTATGGAGTTCTATTCAACACCTAAGTTTGCGAACGAATATGAGAGCCTATCTTGATGGAGACACGCATAAAGATTTCCCACAACAATTGCTCAGACTTGGAGGAGTTTTTCCTTCTCTAAATTTGGGCACTAATTCTGCTGATATCATTTTAAATGAGACATTAGGTCAGACAGTCCACAGTCTGCAGCATCTTATAGAAGCAGTATATCCAGGCCTCGAAAATTTACTAGAAAGACTTTCACTGGTTGTGTTCCAGGGCAATAGTATCGCCTAGGAACGGCGCTGTCAATGAAATTAACAATCTCATTATACAAAGAGTTCCCGGCCAAGTCAAAACCTATAAGTCGATTGATACAGTCACCAATGTTGACGATGTCGTCCACTTTCCTCAAGATTTTCTAAATTCGCTTAATCCTTCTGGCTTGCCACCTCACGAACTATCATTAAAAGTCGGTACTCCTATCATGCTTTTAAGGAATACAAGTCCTCCTAACATGTGTAATGGCACAAGATTGCTCATTAAAGACTTGAAAGAAAATTTGATTGTCGCGACCATCCTCACCGGTCCAGCAGCTGGCCAGCTGGCAAACATCCCGAGGATTCCCATGATTCCCACGGATTTGCCAATATCTTTCAAATGGTTGCAATTTCCCGTAAAAACATCGTTCGCGATTACTATTAATAAGTCCCAGGGTCAAACTTTCTCTTTGGTTGGAATCGACCTATGAAAAGAGTGTTTTTCCCATGGCCAACTATATGTTGGTTTATCACGAGTTGGAAGTCCCGAGAAACAGTACATTTTACTACCAAACAATAACAGGACGTCAAACATTGTCTACAGAGAATGTCTTAGCCAATAACATATTAAATACTTCTATATCAGATAAATTGCATTGTAATATAATGTATATTAATATGAAAAATTATAAAAAAAGTAAAAAAATATCAAATAAAAATAGCAAATAAACTTTAAATTATAAATTATTAAATTAATTATTAAATTATAATGTGCTTTTTATTAATGCTTTAGGAGAGTTTACCCAACCTAATTAATGCCGGGTTTAAGCAGTTTTTTTTATCTTAATTCCACCCGTGCGAAGCCGGGGCGGGTCCCTATATTCACTAAAGCTGTTATACTGTCATCGTGGTGTAATGGATAGCACATTGGTCTATTATGACAGATAACCGTGGCTCATGCCCACCCACGAGCAAGTGTCGTGGATGTTAGTGTTGCGGATTTGGTTACTATTCGTCAGATAATATAGGTAATAAAAAATCAACAGTACTAATATTTCGAGATATTTTTTAATAAAAATTTATTGTACGATATAGTTAATTTCCCCTTACTTTTATAGAATTACCCCCCCCCCCCCACTTTTGTCTGGTACTTTTCCTGCACGATTAGGACGTAATTTTACCTCATGTAGAGGTAATTACTTCCTTACATGTAAGGGAATTTTACCTCAATTTATTTTACGGTGCACGCAACACGACTGATGTTGAGCTTCAACATTTCTAGTACATTATAATCCAAGTGTCTACATCATAATTATAAAGATTACATAGCGCTATACCCCAAAGGAGATTGACACGGCGGCTTGCTGTTGTCGCTCGTGCCAAGATCATCAGGGCTGGACAGCTGTCCATCAGTCGCTACAAGATTATTCTGAAAGATGAGTTTATAAAGGGAATTTGAATTTTAAATGAAAGTCTTCGTTTTGCTAAGGAGATAAATTTTTAGATTGTGAAATGCTTGATAATTTTGTAGATTTTTAAAGTAAACAATTTGTGGACCCCTGTTTAAGAAAGTTTATGGTGCTAATTTTGTTAATAGAGGTAAAAGTAGTTGTGTAGGATGGAAATGTAATGAAAAAATAATTTTTCTGGGGTTACAAATTGTTCATGAGGGGAAAATTCATCACGGAGTAATTCTTGTAGTAATTTTGGTTTTTCCTAGAGATCAGTGTTGGGTTGTGATATATTTTTTTTTTTTTGCTGTTCTTATAGCGTTTTAAAGTTTTTTTGTTTGAATGCGGGTAATTGTTTTAATTGGAAGTTATTTTCTTTTGTTTTTGAGTCATTCAGTATTAGTTAGTTTTTTGCCAGTTCCGACATTTTGGCTTTTAATTATTAGTAGAGTTTTGGTGTTTTGTTTTAATTTAGCTTTTCTTTAAAATTTTGTAATGTTCACCCACATACAGCTTTATGGCTGGATTAAGGTTTTGGATGGTCGGGGACCTAGCAAACACGCATCACGGCCATGAGTTGTGCTGACCTGGGCTTCCGTTCGGGCAGCCAGGCCAGTGGACGTATGCATGTGGGCCATGGCTGACCAGATGTGAGGGCCGGCAAAACGGAAGGATGGCTGTGCGTAACTCTAGGGCACCCAAGAGGTGTGGTTTACGTAGACTGGAAAACTGCGGAGTGAGGTGGAGGCAGCGTTAGAAATGTTTTCACAGCAAAGCGTGAGCGTGGGTCCAGTGAGGATGCTCTAGAGGACGGGGAGTTGTAGTCGGTTTGCAAAGCAAGATGGTCATGTGTATGAAGCAGAGATGCAGAAAGAAGACCATTTGGGTACGTCGGAAGAGCCTATGGAGTTCTGCAGCATATAAACGACTTAAGTTAAGTAAACTACTTTTATGTAGTATATTGTACATGATTCCTGGGGCTAAGCTTTGGTCAGGGTTAGTTTGATTAGATATTTAAAGCATAAGATAGTTTGAGAGTAAGACCTGTGGCGGAGTTGAAGTAGACTTCAATTGAGATAATTTATGTAACTGGGTTCAGGAGGTCTATGAGTTGTTTTAAATACTTAATCAATTTAAAACATGATTTTTCATTATGTATTATATTTAATCATTGATGAAAAACTCCTCATGGTCCAATTCTGATGTGAACCTATGTGTGCAATCAGTATATTATCTAACGTGCAGTGCACACAGAATGGTTTAAGCAGCTGTGCTCTGTGAGCACTCATGAGAAGAAAATGGAATTTTACACATGATGATGGGACAGGGGCAATATGGCAAGTGATGTTTCTGCTGGGCTGAGAAAAGGAAGATGTGCGCAGGAATGCAAGTGGGAGAAAGGGGCATGAGTGAGCACTTTGTTTGCCAGTCACTGCATGCCAGAGTATCACGTAGAAAAGAAAAAAAGAAGGCAACTAGCAGCCCACCTGCTGTACAGCATAGCTACACTGTTTCTACACTGCTCATTGATTTTCTTACACAAGCATGATACAGTGGCACATGAATGAAAGTATACAGTGGATGGAAAAAAAAGAAGGCAACTAGCGAGCCCACCTGCTGTACAGCATAGCTACACTGTTTCTGCACTGCTCATTGATTTTCTTACACAAGCATGATACAGTGGCACATGAATGAAAGTATACAGTGGAAGGAAAATAAAAGTGCAGCTAAACTTTCAAGTTCAAGTTAAAAGTAATTCATTACACATGATAAAATAGAAAACAAGGTGCCGCGAGAAAATGTGTGAGATGGTGATGTACCGAGGAGAAACTAGACGAGGCACAGAAAAATAAAAAAGGCCTTCTTCATTTTCTCCCCATTCTTTATGACTGTCGTAACATTGACCAACTCGGCCAGCCTTGATCCCGCTACCGTAGCATTCCTTGTGTATAGTTTCTGCAGCTCTCTTTCTCACTCCCTTCCAAATCAATGTGAAGGGGAGGGCACAGATCCTCCACGCCTTGTGACAAACACAAAAACACAGCACAAAACGCAGCCCGTAGTAGAAAAAGTTTATCCTTTGCCTGGAACATACGGTATTTCAGTCATTCATGCTTTGATGCTTTTCCCCCCCTTCACCACTCAGAGATATGCGGTCACACCAGGAATAGCATGGGAAGCTATGTTGTGTGTCTGAGTCATGTCCCCCAACAGCCATTTATAACAGGCTTGTTCTGTATTGCAAACAATTCTAATTTATCCCATGATTAAAAAAATATATATATATTTGTGATAAAGTTTATTAGGGGTGTATTTAAAATAAACACAACTTATTCGCAAATGTAGTTAAAAACACACAAATGTAAACATTTGGTATTTTATTCCCAAATATCAATAATTATCAGATGTCTTTATGTACATATTTGTACATCAATGTAATGCAAGTAAAACTGCTTCAAAACAAACTTATTCTGATAGTATTAATATTGGAATACATTAATTAAAAATACACAATATACGTATTGAACAAAATGAACCACAACACATTCATTAACTATATCATATCTAAGTTTCATTATGGACAATTTTATATGTATTATTGTACCAATTTTAATTTCTTTGATATCTGTGTTGATACGTTTTTCATTACTAAAATACTTTTAATCTGTATCTTATAATTTTTAAATATCATTCAGGTAAAATAACTTTAACTCAATAGGAAATAATTTTCCACAAAATGCATATTGGCAGACTGAAAATGTGAGACTTTATACCACTATATTAATCTCAAGCATATGGCTATTTTTGAAGTCAATCAAGGTATTTACTGTGGCTGGAAATGCTACCACAGTTTACACACACACACGCATGCACGCACGCACACACACACACACACACAAAATATAATAATTAAACAGAAAGAATATGTATTTTATTTTAATCAAATCAGTCTGATGAAAAACATTTCATTCAAAGAATTAATTATTACTAACATTGATAACTTTACAGACTTGGTAACATTACATATTGGATTCTTTTGAAGTAAGAAACATGTTTTCAGACAAGCATAAATTGTTTGATGATTGTTTAAATTAAAACAATACAAATAAATAATAATGTTTGTAAGTACTACAAATTTAAAGGGTTTTGATAATATAATCAGATATCTTGGAATTCATGAGAGGAAAACAACATAACATTTGTGGATATTGAAGTATTTGTAAAAGTATAGTTATCTTCGAACAAAAGAAGTCATAACAAAACCAATTTTTATTGGCATTACATGGATGGCTTAGTAAGAACTGAATGCATGGTGATGTTTGCCCATTAACAGTAAGAGACAGAAAATGAAGTAATGATACCATTAGGTGACTGACTACACCTGTATATATCAATGAGTGAGATATGTAAAGACTGTAGCATGAATCAGTTCCTAATCAAACTCTGACAAATTCTAACACCCATATGAACCTATTGTGTTAAAGAGATCATCAAAGCCCAGTATACTTGAATCGTACATATCTTTGGCTGAGCAATACTGCAGTCATTCTGTATAATACTATACAGGTAGGTTTGCATGGACCAGCTCCAGTATTGTAACAGAGCCATGTTCGCAGATTTCACAAAGTGGGAAAAGTAGCTTGACAAAGCAAAAGTACCATAAAAATCTATTATTCAGTTTGTTGTTTTGCGTTGGTCATTTTCACAGATTGTGCACACACAAAATACGTAAAAATAAATATGAAATACTGGTTGTAAACACAAATAGCACTTATAAAATCAAAATTTGTACTTGCATTCAGAATACCAAACGTAAGTTCACTAGATTTTGACAGCTATAGAAACGTAGCACAGCCACAATATCCTTGCACCACAGCTGCTCTGTACATGAATAAAAAAAATTAGTGTAAACAAATGCTATGATTAATGTAGGTTACAATTCCAACCTACCTTATTTTTGTTATGGTAAAGTCATACTGGTGTGGTTCCATTCATTTTATTGCCAGCAGATTAGATGGGGTTTGGAGAGACTTTAGTGTAACATATTTCACGAGACAGCATTATTTTGCACATCTCCTTAGGAGACTGTATATAATTACATGTTATTTTAATGAACAAGTGTAAAATTTGCTCGTATGAAAAAAACATTCAAATTATTATATAACCTGTCAAATTTCAACCTCACTGAAAGAAAACGATATAAATATGTAGTTCGTACCAATTTGATTATTAAACACATTTAGGACGTAAACATTTTTGGCGAGGTTCGTTTTCCATACAATAAAGATATTATTTTTACACAGCAAAATATATTTGAAATGGCATAATTACCGCATGATGAAACATGCCTGGAATCTTATTTTTGTATGTTGTACATTTATGTTTACTGTAAAACTGTTGATTGTTTAGTATGTATTTTGCCTGTTATAAACTTAAAATCTTACCACCAACCAAATTAATTACGTAGTTCACTATGATATTAAAAGGAACATCCAAAAGCATGTAACATTTTAGAGTTCATAGTTTTGTTTATAATCGCGATATGAAATGTTATTTTGATAAATATTTTTATAAACAACTTCATATTAACATAAACTTTGTTACATATGTTCCCTTAAATTTAAAAATGATTGCTAACTGCTCTACTGAAAAGTACTATACGTATGTACAGTTGTATTACATGTATCACTTTAATACAAGAGTGAACATAAATATGAGAAATAAACATGCAATACACACAATTTTCTTACAGTTTCCTATTTACTGTAATTGTAGAATCTTTCGTTTTTTCATAAATAACATTAATTTTTTTACATTATTCAGTATGTCAAGTATTGTGCTATGTAACATTGTTACATAAATGAAAAACATGATCTTACAATAGAATATTAGCTGAAATGGTCATCTGAATTGTACTTTGTGACAGTTCCCATGTTAAGTGTGGTTTAACTTGCCATATTTGCATGAATATCTATTGATTTGTAAAATATTCACGCAGGATTTTATAACAATTTTTTTTTAGCTTTGTTTAGTTTGTAACAATATTCATTATTAACTTTCTGTTCAGTTTGTTTTTCAACATGCAATATATGGAGCACTTACAGATGTTTGCCACCAATTTTATTTTATTATCTAGAGTGGACACAAATTTAATTTTTGCACATGTAAAAAATTATAATTTTACAAGCAGTAAAGTTCGATCCCTATAAATGTAATATGTTACAGGGCGACTGTAGCCTCTGCTGGACAGCCAAGTACACACTGTCTAGCAGAATTCAGGTGGTGGTTTCAGGGGATGTATACACGAAGGCTGCTTGCTGTTTACTTAAGCTGTGAAACAATATATAAAGATACAGCAAACAAAAATGCCTAAATGTGAGCTTACGATCATTTTGTTTCTGTCTCACATGCACACACACAAAACACATAGATATACACACATACACAGCATGTGATTGAAAGAATCATCAGATTTCAGAAGGTCATCACTTTTACATGAATGAAGATACAGCCATGCATGCGGTAAACGGTAAATTACACATTGAAACATAAAGTTCCCCTTGCCGAATGTTGCACGTCACTGGTTCCCTTGGTTTCCGGTAGGTGTCTCCCTGGTGGCACTACAGTATGAGTCAGTTATAACTTTGCAGCATGATTTCCGTTGACAGTACGGCAATGCATCTCTTACTATGCAGAGCATCTAACAGTGGCAAGAGCAGTTTCAAGAGACTGGTTGTTTATGTAAGGGGAAGTACCACGGGTCGCCCCCGTGTGCCTGAACAAAACGTAGAATGCATCTGGCAGAGTCTACATAAGTTCACTCATCGTGGCCATTGTTTTTCAAACCATACAAGATTTAAGAGCTACAAGCCCTTTGTGATGGTGATAAACAACGACGCCTTGAGTTTTGTGAATTCATTCTGGGCATGGAAATGGACAATGAAAACTTTTGGTCATGTTTGTTGTGCAGCGATGAGGCCACGTATCATTTAAGTGGAAAAGTGTATCGCACAATGTATGAATATGGGGAACACAGTGGCCAGATACCAGGAGAGAGACTCTCCAAAACTGAATGCGTTTTGTGCCGTTTCCCGAGAGCAGGTGTATGGTTAATTCTTTTTTGTGCAAAACACAGTAATGGGAATGTCGTATCTGAATGTGTTAGAGTGAGTGAAGTGATTTGGATGGCTCTTAACAGCGACATCTTGAGAGCAGATGAGGGTAATTGACGTGAGTATGGAGCAGTGCTGGAATGAAGGGGTGGGGTAAACGGGAAAGCCCAGAGAAAACCCGCCAACCAGCGGCATTGTCCGGGCATGATTCCCAAATGCAAAAATCCCACGCTATGCGTATTTATCAGGAAGTAGAATAATACTGATGCATGTCACACTGATGCAAGAGATGCATGCCTGTTTTTCTCTCAGCACTGACTAATGTGTTTCTAGGCCACAATCATGCAAATACAGCTCAAATGTACATGTAAAAACTATGGCATTCCAAAAACGGTATGCTGCACAGCCAAGAATGGCATATGAAACAAACATATAAAACAAGAATCCCCAACAGATACATACCCTTACGGCTACATTAAAAGAAAAAATATAATACACATTAAAGTTACTGATGTTAAGTGTCAGCTGCATACTAATGCAAACAATCCCAATGGGTTCATTTAAACTGAATATAAAACAAAAATCTTAAAATATAAAATATTTGTATGGTGAAAACATTTTTCTCTCCGACATGTGAAGTGCTGTGGCTCAGTGAATAAGGCACTAGACAACCAACTAAAAGTAACATGAGTATTGATAGGTACTTCTAGTCTACTCTTCAAAGGAGAGATAAGCCTATGCAATAACTTTCCTGTTTGTGAGTGTTCCCTCTAAAATGTTTGAGCACATCAACCAAATTTCACCAAACTCAGTACACATCTAGTACTCAGTAAGGACATGCAGCTTTTATAGTGCTCAACTATGTTGGGTGTGTGTTTTAAAAAAAATGATGGCCATTTAAAAAATTTAGGATGCTACATCATATCTATGGAACCATTTAACCAACTTAAACCAAATTTTGAATGTTGATAGTACAGAATGTAAGCACAGAATTTAGACATGGATATTGTTGTTTGTATGCCATTTTAAACAACAGCACTAAATGAACAAATAAAGCTTTAACATTATATCTTGAAAACTTCTCAACCGATTATCATCAAATTTGACATGTAGTAAAAATATGGTAGGCCATGACAACATATGTAATTTAAATGGATAAAGCAATTATTTTCAAAATTGTGGCCATACAAATCTTTGTATGCTGGCAGTATATATTACAAACATCAAATGTGTGTACACAAAGCCTCCTTTGGCCACCATTTTGTAAAATAGTGGCTGATTAAGAAATAAAGTTTATTTGTCATACCTCCGGAAACAATAAACTGATTCCTATGACATTTGGCAAACAAGGAATATTACGGTCAGCCATACAAATTGATATGGTTTAAGAACTTAATAAAAAATGATTTGCAGGCATGTACAGGAAAGAAGGCTCATTAGTTATATCAGTTACACCTTGTTTATATATTCAGATGCATTACTACACAATATTAGTAATATTACAAGAAGTGGGTTGTTTCTTGTAATGAATGAATAAGTACATTAAAAATGCAATGCTCATTATTTATGAGATTATAACAATGCCTTGTGAAAAATAAGTGACACAGGAGAGGGCATGCCTAGTTAGTTACACACACACCCACCTCTCCACCATGGTGGTGATTACCCCCCCCCCCCCCCTAGTTAAAAACCGAATAAATCCAGATTAAGCAGCAAATGAAAGAAAGCCTTCTTTTAGTGTTTTAAATACCATTTCGACTAATACAGAACTCTATTTTCTACTTCATAAACTGCATACAGTTTTACAAATATTTTCGTTTGAAGGTTTTTTATGGTGTCTATACAAGTTTCCCCCTTCCCTTCATAGCATCTGTTAAACTAGTTACTATGGGAGGTAACCATGGCTCCAATTACAACTATGTTTGCTCAATCCGAGAAAAACTGTGCTGTACATGCTCTGTAATTAGTATGTTTCCTACATGCCTGGGCAAACAGGGCTTTGCCCAGACGTACTTAGGTCTCACCCCTACATAGAACCTACAATTCTCCTTTTCGACTAAGAGTAGGTTA
Source organism: Dryococelus australis (assembly GCA_029891345.1). Taxonomy (NCBI): domain Eukaryota; kingdom Metazoa; phylum Arthropoda; class Insecta; order Phasmatodea; family Phasmatidae; genus Dryococelus; species Dryococelus australis. Next base: position 19,383,982 of record CM057009.1, read on the forward strand.
GGAAAAACAAGTATTTTTGGTCAGATCTCATACAATTAATCACATTCTATTAGTACATTCCCTCTCAAAAATTGTTTCTAGGTAGATTACTATTCTATTAAGATATCTTGTTAATGGTGTGCCAAAATACAATCCACTTACATTTTATTCTTTTTTTGTGATAGTGTAATATTGCAACTTTAAAATAAAAAAAGAATAATCTGCAAACTACATAATTTTGAGCAAATAATAAGTAAGTCTTACTACAAATTCAAATATACTTTCTCTTACTTGGCTGCCATTTGTTCACTGTCAGCATGAAATGTAATTGGAGTCTGCCCAACATGATGTAACTGAAATACCAGATTCTTGTCAACACCTTCATACGAGGATACAAGATTCTGGAAAAAGAAAGACATTTTTTCAAGCTAAGTCTAAAAATATTTTATGTTTTGACAGCAAAACTTGTAGATTAAAAACACCATTCATGTTACGGTATGGAACAACTATAATTTACTATTTACAGAAATAAAGCATGCTCATCATATGTAATACAGCAAATTTTTAAGCAGAATAAATAACACACATGGTAACATTTTACAGAATATTAACATTACAAATATATAATGTTCAATAATTTATATAATAAAAATATATTTTATATTAATTTTTACCTTAAGTTTCTTAAATTATGTATTGATATGAGTATTTATATTAAAAATACTTATTTATTTATAATTACTCTTGAGTTTAAGAAGTCTATTATGTGGCTAAGGAATATTTTAAATTTTGTAACTGACTGTTCCACAGTAATTACAAAGGTGAATGTAATTTTTATATTTACACTTGTAAAAATCTGATGATAAATGTGTGTGATGCATTATGTGGCTAAGAAAATATTTTAAACTCTATAACCAACCACTGCCCAGTCATTACTTAAAAAGTTGGACACTTACACTTGCAAAAATTTTCATTAATTAGGTATTTGATGTTCAAGGTTATTAATTAGGTATTTGATGTTCAAGGTTATTAATTAGGTATTTGATGTTCAAGGTTATTTACGAACAGTGTAATATGTCATCAAAATATTACTTGATTTTAAATCAAACATTTACCAACTATTACAATATTGCTGGGGTATGAAGGATTTGGGTTTTAGGTCACATGGCTGCAAACAAACGAGATAAGGAAGACGGGATTTTCTGATTATAGTGGACTACGAACCACTTGTATACACAGTTAGTGCTTATAAACTGAATCATGTCAATAAGACGGCATGAAATTTGGCCAGTATGTTCTCCTCATGGGAATATGTTATCTGAGTGTTCATGGCTACCAAAAGATGTGGAATTAGAAAAAAAATTGCATACCTAAACAGCTGCTTGTGATGATTTAAGTTGTACCAATAACATGACAATAATTATTGTCCTTTAATTATCCTTATGCAATACACACAAAATATTACAAATTACACCCAAGATAAAAAAAATTATGAAAAAGACAAGGATCCCTACAAAAGTCAAACCTCGGAAGACCACAAAGGCAATATGAATAAATTCTACATGTGATGTAAAAGAATAATAGAAAGCAATTACACTTAATGGGTGTGTATTTGTGCATGCACCTACACATAGTATACTCTCAATTAACTGGCCTTAACTCATCCCATTTACAGACAATCCATGTATCTCATTGCTATAAATGAATTCTGTGGTTAGGCCTTACAATTTCTAAATCTTTACAATTTTTCTTGTCCTTTGTACACAATTCCTGCTAAATGTAAGTGTTTGCCTGTTTATGTAATTTCTACATTGAGGTATTTACCAGAAGGAACTTTGTTCACTTCGTTTTGCCTACGTCATATCAACACTTCTAAACAAGGGAAAATGTGAGAGTTACAAAGTGTGCAATACATAAGTCATTGTTCAACAACCAGGTTATATTCCTGGAAAGTGTCCATTATGCAAATGTTCATTACTTAAATCACGCTTCCCCCATGGAACAATATTTATACCAAAAGTTAGATTCCTCAATCTTACAGAAATGCCTATATATCTTATAATATCTATAGAATGCCACAGAAAAAAGTAGGGAATGGAAATTGTTGGCAATAAAATTATACACAGTCTCTACAAAATTCTCTGTATTTCAAACAATTTTGCACTGAGTGAGTGAAGAGATGTGGGTAGCTCTTGACAGCGAGATCTGGGGAGCCAATGTGGGTGATTAAGGTGAGTATGGAGCAGCACTGGAATGAAAGAGTGGGAGAAACAGGAGATCCCCGAGAAAACCTGCCAACCAGCGGCATTGTCCAACACAATTCCCACATGCAAAAATCCAGGAATAACCAGGCTGGGAATTGCACCCGATTCTCCTTGGTGGAAGACGAGCAGGCTAACAGCTCAGCTCAGCCACAGCAGACCCTAATTTCGTAATGAATTTTTCAAAGTCAATAACAATTTTAAAACTTTGCCTATGTGTTATTTTGATGTATATAGAGATGATTGGCATTAAACATTTTATTTGCTATATAAATTATTTTGTGTGGCCACTTTTCTTACCATTGTAATGTTCACATCCCACATAACATGGGCAGTTAGTCACTTGTGTACAAGTTACGCACAGAAAATATCACATTGCACAAGAAAAATTTAAAACATGCAAACATTTTTAATACAATAACCAGCAAACCAACATATTATAACCTGATATGCACTGCACCATATCCATTTTTTTTGCAAGAGAAACCAATTGCTAGCTTTCTTTACAGCAAGTCCAGTGAGCATGAGAGAGTGAGTGAGCGTGAGTGAGTGAGTGAGTGAGAGAGAGAGAGAGAGAGAGAGAGAGAGAGTGAGAGAGAGTGAGTGAGCATGAGAGAGAGTGAGTGAGTTAGTGCGTGTGAGAGCGAGTGAGTTGCGCAGAGTGCACTCTCACTGGTGTCCGAATGTCATTGTGCCTTTGCTCTGCAGGTCAGACCTCGGTGTCCTCTTCCCAGCTCCTACTTTGCCACCCTCCTTTCTACCCCCTCCCTTGCGTGTGCACATTGGCCAGACTCCCACCTGGTTTACGTGTGATTAATTTGAATTCGTTTCGGCCTATTCCTCATCCTCCCTTTGTAGAGGTTATTTGATTCTGATTCAGGTCAGTGGACAATGCCTTCTGCATTGTCTGTCACCATTTTCCTGCGACAGAAAGGTGGGTTTGGCAGCCGGACAGTGAATTACAATTTAATAGTGGTGCAGTGTTTGTGGAATGATTGATTTGTCTGGGCTTTGAATTGATTTTAGAATTTATTAATTTCTTTTGGAAGTGATCCTTGATCCAGTTGTTTGAACGGTTCACTTTATTTGATTTTACTTATTAATGTTCATTCGTATTGCCCATGAATAATTGGTTGGATAATAGGCCTCCCTGTTTTGCATTGCCAGCATGAGCGAATGAGTGAAGTGGAAGTAGTACTGGGCTCATTTAATTCCTGCTTTGTATAACAGTTGTCTTAGTTGGACTACCCAGGCCCATCTTAGGAATAAAACAAGGGTTATGACGTTTTATAATTTTAATATTTGACTTGTTTGTTATAGTCCAAAATTTGTATAAAATATGGGTGAGAACACACTGGATGCGACTTAGCGCAAACGTATTTTAAAGAGAAGCGTAGAAGTTCAAAGGTGTGGTTATGCTTGAGGTACACACCATTATAAATGTTTTGGTTTTTAAATGTTTGATGAGTTTTTAGCAGCCTTAGTACTCATCTTTGAAAGGTCAAGTCTGGCGCATGGTTACAAAGATCATTTTAGTTTGTTTGCCGAAATCACTGCCTTTGAAGGCTCTGCGGAGTGCGTAGTGTGTGATGATTTGTATTTTAAGTATTTATTTTTGTTAATTTGGTATGAATTCTGAAATAACACAACTCTTGTTCTAATATCTAGCCATGCTGAAAGAAAGAACAGTGCCATGTATAATTTGTATAATGCCTCAAATGGAGGCAGTGATAAATTAAGAGCCATATTTCTATTTGTTTGGAGTGGCTGAGCAATTAGCCCGCTCGCCTCCCACCAAGACGAACCGGGTTCAATCCCCGACCAGGTCACCGGATTTTCGCAAGTGGGAATCGTGCCGGACAATGCTGTTGGTCGGTGGGTTTTCTCGGGTACCTCCCATTTCCCCCACCCCCTTCATTCTGGCACCGCTCCATACTTACTTCAATCACCCTCATCGGCTCTCAAGACCTTGCTGTTACGAGCCGCCTAAATCTCTTCACTCAATCACTCACTCTATTTATTTGGAGAGACCAATGGTTATTAAATAATGTATATTCTTTAATTGGAAAGTGTTGATAAAGTTAGTTAAGGAAAGTTGGTCTTATATAAAATTATGGCTCATTTGAAACTGTACTGCTCATTATTGAGTGAAGTGAAGTGGAGTGAAGTGATGTGATTTGAGCAGCTCAACATCGAGGTCTTGAGAGCCAATGAGGGTGAAGTTAGGTGAGTATGGAGCAGTGCCGGAATGAACGGGCAAGGGGAAATTGGAGATCCCCGAGAAAACACGCCCACCAATGGCATTGTCCAGCATGATTCGTACTTGCAAAAATCCGAAGTGAACTTGCCAAGCATTGAACCCAGTTCACCTTGGGGGGAGGCGAGCAGTCTAACTGCTCAGTCACCATGGGCCCTAGCATACATTACGACTACAAACACAACAAACAATATAACTTGCCAAGCATTGAACCCAGTTCACCTTGGGGGAGGCGAGCAGTCTAACTGCTCAGTCACCATGGGCCCTAGCATACATTACGACTACAAACACAACAAACAATATAACTTGTCAAGCATTGAACCCAGTTCACCTTGGGGGGAGGCGAGCAGTCTAACTGCTCAGTCACCATGGGCCCTAGCATACATTACGACTACAAACACAACAAACAATATAACTTGTCAAGCATTGAACCCAGTTCACCTTGGGGGAGGCAAGCAGTCTAACTGCTCAGTCACCATGGGCCCTAGCATACATTACGACTACAAACACAACAAACAATATACACTTTAATAACTTTAATACACCAAACACAAATCTTAACAGATAACTGGGCGTAATTCCTGATACAACTCTAATCATGCACCACAACAAAAGGACTATGTTCAGTAACAAAACTGCTTAAGGTTTCCTTCCTGAGGGCAAAAAAAAATTGTTATAAGTTTCCAATAGCAATTCATGCACTGTAGGTGATCAGCTCTGGCCCTTGTGTGCCTGTGTAGAAAAGTAGGTCATCAAGGTGTTTACACAATGCAGCACTTGAAAGGGATGGTGTTAATAATAACAAAAGAACTAATTATTGAGAGGTTTAGTGCTGGTGAATCTACACAGAAGTTAGCTACAATTATATTTATACCACATAACATGCACGTGTTCCTGCCCAACAAGATGGCAGAAATAGGGAACGGTGTTTCTTCTGTTGTGGGGGGAAAAATAAAAAATAAAAAAACAGCTAATTTGTAATAAAAGTAACAAATATTTATTATACTATGCATTATCAACTTCAACATCTTTCTTTCCAAGTGTTTGTATCTAAAGTGAAACCCTATACCTCCAACATCACCATGCAAAATAATTATATATAAATATAAACTATTTTATATTCAGTGTGTACATTAACGTATCACAGTTGGGGGGATTTGCCACGCGACCATGGCCCTGAGAGCACAGCTCCCTGCCCAGCCAAGATACACTAGGGTTGGAGAATATTAATGATATGCAAGCACCCACGAGGGTTGGAGAATATCAATGATATGCAAGCAAAATTTTTAAATAATTTTAGTGAATATTTTTTGAATGACTAGGTTACTGCGGTAAGGCGAACATGCAGTGCTGTTGAGTTTCTGCCCATATATATGAATTTACTCTACGATGAAGTTGTTAAATAAATATATACACATATTAAAATGTTTTTCACACCAAGTTCGGCTGCGAATTATCCATAATTTTGTCCAAAATGTGACTGTCTGGGAATTTTGTGATCTGAATTAGCGGAGTAGAGAGATTTGGGCAGCTTTTAACAATGAGGTCTTGAGAGCACATGACGGTGACACAAGGTGGAAATGAAACAGTGCTGGATTGCAAGGATGGGAGAAATGGGAAGTCCCAGAGAAAACCCACTAACCAGCAGCATCATCCGGCATGGTTCCCACATGCAAACATACAGAAATGACCCTGCTGGGATTTGAATCTGGTTCAACTTGGTGGGAGGTATATGATCTCATTGTTACACCACCGTGGGTCCTCCAAATTAGAATGGATAATTGAGAGTATACTGTAAAGCTTCCCAAACAAAAAAAATTAACCACTTTATAATTTTAGGTGGTTGTAACTTCAGGTCCCTGTAGATGGCCTTGTAAAGGAAGATTGGGTACTATAATATGCTGCATGATATGCGATTCATAGGTTGCAACAGGGTGGTACAGTGCAGTGAATATTTTGTTCAATACATGGAAAATAAGGTGCAAAGATGATGTTAATGATTAACAAAATGGGAGTGCTTGCATTTGAACATGTGACAAGCTATGGCATGAATGAAGTAGCAGAATTTATAGGTGTATTGAATGTATGGTCATATGGGTAAACCAGCAGTGGCAACAATTCCAACCTAAAAGAAATCCTTGAAATTTTAGTTAAAAGGAACCCTAATGGACAAGTACTGTTGTTATTTTTATTGGTGGGGCTGTGGTGTAGTGGTCACACTACTCACCTCCCACTTAGGCAAATTGGGTTCGATTCCCAGCGAGGTCACTCCCAGAATGTTGCATGAGAGAATTGTGCCAGACGATTGCGACAGTGGCAGGTTTTCTCCGAGATCTCCCATTTCCCCTGCTCTTGTATTCCAGTGGTGCTCCATACTCACCTCACTTTACCCTCATCGGCTTTCAATGTTGAGAACTGGCAAAATGTCTTCACTCCAGTATACTCCATTATCCATGTTTCTCGGTTTGTGAAAAAACTGCTTCTCTTCCAGGCAAGAATTGCAACTAAAAGTCAATGTAGGCTCTTCACAACCATTTTCTGAAAGAAATTTCCAGGGAATTACATACCATGAATAATATGGAGCACAGTGGTAGGCAAGAGGCCTTCGCTCACTTCTCCTCACAAAGCTGCCTGGTTATAGTGGGCAAAGAGAAACAAACATTAGAATCTTCATAACTTGAAACATGTCATCTGATCAACTTAATCTTGTTTCTGCCTATGACGCCAAGCATTGTGTTCTTAAAAGATCTCACAAAGTCTTCAATAAAGATTGCATGTAAGGTATGGTTCAAGTTGGAGGTTGGAGGTGTTTATATAATGTTCTGGGGGTGTCTTAATTGGGTCCTTCACTTGATGTGCAGAAATGTGACTCATAATGGCTACACTGGGCTACTGGACCAGCACATTTTGTCTTTTACACATCATCGTACTGAGAAACACCAAATTCTTATTCCTGCATTCAGGAGTATTTACACACCTGCAATGACCTAAAAAAATCCCCAGATTAAAACCCTATTAAAATATGTGAGATTACCTGAAAAAATGAGTAAAGTGCAAAGGAACACATATCAATAAAATCTAGCTGAACTATGCAATTCTTTGATGCAAGTGTGGCTGAACACCAATGTTTCCCACATCTATACACTTGTTCAGTCCATGCCAAATTACACAGATGTTATTTGTGCTATAAGAGGTATTACACCATATTACTATACAACACATTAAAACATAAATTCTCAAAACCATAAAACTATAACAACACATTCTAAGTATAATGTCACAGAACATTGTTGACAGCCATATCTCTTGATGAATATTTACATTGTCTTGTCTAGGTATGTAAAACATGTCATAATTCACGATTTACATACATATAATGCAACAATAATACAGAATATTAACATGAATTACAAAACCATGATAAAACACTACATTTACATACACACACATATGATCCAATATAATACATATTAAAACATATAATATATTTATATTTTTTAAATGGTTACCAAATCATCCAAACAACTGTTATGAATCACATAATAAAAGTATTAGCAAAATTAGAAATGAATGATAATAAAAGTTTAGAAATACTTGAGTGAGAATTCTGAAATGTGAGGCACCCTTAATAAATCATAGTGTCTATTGTAATAATCTTAATTTTTTCTTTCAGATAAGACACAGAGTTTATGCCAGTGAACAGGCTCTAATCATCAAAACTCATCAACCTACCACTTTCTGCGAGATCAGACTTTGCCTCGGAAAAACTACCCAAACAAAATCTATCTTTGTGATAAGCTCAAAGCATTTGGTGCTCTAAACAAAGAAAGTGATACTGCCACCAGACAAAGGCATTTCCACAACCATCATGAACAACAACAACAACAAAAAAACAACCAGACTACTCATACACACACTAGTTTAGAAAAAAAGATCTAACACAGTCATTGAGTTAAAAATGTGTTATATTATTGGGAAACCTCAGCCCAGCTTGCTTGATGTCAACAAAAGAAATCTTACACCACACACCTCTAAAACACCATGTATGTATGTGTGCTTGTATGTAAATTACTAATACACAACATGCAAATTCAAGTGCACACATGTATGCACTCTATCTTTTATTTTCTCAGGTACATTACAAGTGTGTGTGCCTCACCTCACTATGCCAGAAGTTTTTCCTAGTTTCTGTTAAACACTGTCTTACCTTTGGTTAGACAGACATTATCTTTCACTAAGTATTTGTTACATTTCAGGATGTTTGCTCATAATAATATGACATCTTGGTGAGCCTGCCCCACTAACGTACAAGTATCAGAATCACTTAGCAGCATACAGAAACCACTTGAATATTATCCAGGATGTAAACGCAGATCTAAAATCCCATTCTCACAATATTTAACTTATAACCAAATGCAGCAACACAACTCATATAAAACTCAAAGAAAGAAGTTCTACAAATAGATGGTAAGGCAAATGGGATCTTCGCTTTCCTGTTCAAAGCTAACTTCTTCCTGGAAAACTTTGGGCAAAAATGCTAGCTAAAACAGACATTCCACCAAAAGTGTAGTTCACATATGTAGATGGTATGTTTTTGCTTTGGTAAAATTGAAAGAACAATCTCAAAGAATTAGCAGATATTTTAGCTCCTGCAGTCCCGCTACAGAATTCACATATAAAACGGAATGAAACACCACACAGTATACGCATAAAACCAGGTATCACACTATGATGAATAGATCTGAGAGTATTCGCTTCGCTGCAACAAGTAAACATAGTACTCAAATAGATTATAGCAAGAATGCTTGGCAATGGTTATTCAAACAGAATTCATGGGGGACCAGATAATCCCATACTTGTAAGTATTTTCAAAATAAATAAAAATTATATTTAAGTATTTGTGGAATCAAACATTTATTATTATTACCAATATGAACATGAAAAAATAACCTATTCAAAGCACTTCCAGTTTCAGACATTTATAGATGCAAAACTTCTACAATTACAATGGGTGATTGTTATACTACATCATTATTTGTCATTTATTTTGGCACTTATGATGGATATAAACAGTTAATTGATGCATCATGAACAGCACTATCAAATTAAAAGTCATTAACACTGATCACCTCTTTTCCATGAGGGTAACCACAAGAAAAATGTTTATGACCATTGGTCCTTAGCACTATAATGCTATATCTTTATCTCTCTGTGCTGTAGCCTTTCTATTTATCACGTGAACCATCACATTGTTTATCATGTCAAACAGCATACTGTTATGTCGAACATCATACCGGATGTCCAAAATTAATGTTTACACTCTTTGTATGTTAATAAAAGAGGAACTATTAAAGACAATCTGATAGGACTGTTTGAACGTGATGCTATAAGAACAACGTAGGTAAGTGCAAGCATGTGTAGCCATTCTGCTGTTGTCAATTCCATTAGCAGTTATGAGCAACAACACCAAAATTGTTGAAGGAATGGCAGAGGTAACAAGGTATTATTATGAGAAAAGTAAGTGGATTTTACACAGTTATTGAAAATGTGAGAACATGATTGAGGTGCATTGATGATGGAAGGTTAAATTTAAGACTGTGCTACCACCACGTGTAACAATGACAAGATTACATGTCGAATTTGAGAGGGGCAGAACTGTGTGTGATGTTAAGCAGCAAGGATGGTATGGCAAGAAGAGAATGACAATGGATGAAGGAAGTGTGGTGACTGTGTTGCACAAGAGTCAGGTGTCAGTAAATCAAGTGTCCATCATGTTTTACAGGAAGTAGAGTGAATTAAAGACTCCACATTTGCAAGTTACTTGATGTTACAAATAAAGATGACCCAGATAGGCATGTTAAATTCTGTGAGTGAGTTGTGAACAAGTGTAATGACAACAAACATTTTACTGATGTGATTGCGTTGTCCAAAGAGGCAGCCTCAATTTGAACAAAACTGTCAACCACCACACACGTGTGTAATGAGCCAATGAAAATCCCCAAATTGTGGTAGACCAAGCAATTAATCATCTTGAATTAACAGTGTGGTGCATTATGACTGCCAGAGTACTTACAGGATTATGCTTCTTTGACAGAACGGTGATAGGTGAAAGTTATTGTACCATGTTGCACGAAAAAAATTAAGCCAGCTCTTCACCAACTCTACCCAGATGACAATTGCTTTTTCCAGCACGATGGTGCATTGCCACATCACTATCTAGATGTACGGTCGCTCCTGGATGAAACATTTCTTGGGAGGTGGAGAAATCAATTAACAAATATTGAGTATACACCCAGGTCTCCCGATTTAACTCCCTTAGGTTATCTTTGGGGGAACTCTGAAGAACGCTGTGTACACCAAAAAGCCGTGGACACCGGATGCCATGAGACACAATTACAATCGCTTATGAATTCAATCCCATGGAAACTGTAGTTACTGTTTGTCATTCTGTTCTACAGCATTGCAGACCAAATCATGCTGCTGATGACTGTCATTTGGAACATTTACAACTGTTATTAACATTCACACACGTCTAATGGTATCCTTATTGCATCAAATACAAGCAGTCCAACAAGATTGCCTTAGATAGTCTCTGTTATTTGTAAACATTTATTTGGGACACTTGATATTTCTTCTAGAAGTAATTTCTCAACTGACAACATGTAGAAACTCATCTACAGAAACAGAACTTATTAGCCTGAAGAGGTGACTGCTCATTAAGATTCAGGGTATCAATGAGTTTAAAGGCAGTCCTTTAATTTTGGACATTCAACTGCACCATGGTGCAGTGACTGTGCCCTGCAACGAGCATACAGTAGCACTGGCCCAGAGTGTACCCGTACAACACCTCACAGAACAGCGCATCGCTGTAGCAGCACAGTGTGCAGCTACATACTTATTCTATGGTATGCCATCGGCATTCGTGCCCAGCACAGCGCTTTGTCAGTCGTTGCAGTTGACGAAAGTCTTGTCACGTGGTTTCATTTGCAATTTGTGTTGCTATATGTTGTTTACTGAGCGTATGCCCGTGTAAGTTGTTATCATTATGTGTTAAGTAAGAGCATTCAAATCTAAATTTCATGCTCTATTGTGTTTTAAAAACTGTTTATAAATAAACACGTGTTCCTAATATTATTAAAAATGTATTTTCTTTGGCTCCTTGCTCATTGTTGTGGATGGAAGTAAATAACTGTTATGAAATATCATTTAACGATCAGAAAAGTAGTTTGGAAAACTTAGTAAAATAAAATAAATAAAACAAAGGCCTAATAATCCATTGTTATATTCGCGGTACTCTTAACAGTGTCTTGAGTTAAAACTTATTTCTTTTACCATATCTTTCATGTAATGCTATACAGATGCTTCTCCAACCACGTGTAGCAGTGGTATTTTTAGAAACAAAACAAATGCAAGTGGATATAAGTAATGCACGGTGCTGTAAACTTATTATTTCACATTTTAGTTAGTTGCAATGTTTTTACTATATACATACATTTGTAAAACGATACCTTAAAAACAATTGATGAAACTAATACCAGTATTTTTCCCGATATGTACTTTACTAGCCCACTGCGCCACTAAGTTGTGAGTTACATATTTTGAAGAAAATGAGTTGGCGCACCATGTGCAATGAACTGAGTTAGCACAATTGCATGGCGCAGCGCTGTGTTACCTATTTCTAATGTGAAAATTAACATGTACATTTTGTTGTTATAAAGCTCGCAAGTTTTAAAAGTTAATAATTAGTATTTACAAAATGTCATTCTGTTGTATGTGTAAATAATTGTCAGTTTAAATGTTCTTCCAATTATGAATAAAATTCTGAGCATTTTGTAGACGTCTGCAGAATATTTCCCAAGTGTATGCTTACAAATAATACTACAATTTCAATCCTCATGTCCAAGTTATTACAAACCCCATTGAATTGAATTTTTCTGTCTTTTGTTATCAATGTGTATATTTCTGCGAATAGGATGTGTAAATAATTGTCAGGTTAATAAATGTGCATAGAAAAATGGATAACCTTCTGAGCATTTCATAGACTTCTGCAGCATGTTTCCGATGTGTGTGTATACAAATAATATTAAAATAGCATTCCGCATGTCCAATTTAGTACAATCCTCATTAAATTTTATTTATCTTTCTTTTGGTATCAAACACGATAGGTTAGGTATTGGCAAGAGGAAAGGGTGCCAGTCACTTTGTAATTCCCCTTTAAATGCAATAAATAATTGTAAAAAATCCCTTAACAACTGCTCTAATTTGTTTACAATCTTCTAATGACATGATAAGGTAATATTGCTAGGCTATTGGTGTAGCATGAATAATTGTGAAATCAACAGAAGTTGAACAGATAAACATAACCTCAGGATACAGAGTTAAAGAATTTTTATATTCCTGCTATTGTTGCAAATTTAAAATAAAGAGCATCTGTAACGTGTGTAAGCAGGTTAATGTTTATTTTCACTCTAGATGATCCATATATATATAAACAAACACGCACACGTGCACTCACTCTCACACACACACACATCACACACCCTCACACTCTCTCATACCCACCCACTCACCCACTCTCTCACACTATCACACACACACACACTCTCTCTCTCTCTTTCATACAACAGATGGTGTCCTAAAAGTTAGAATAAAATAGCAGTGATAACCGTATGTAGAGTAAGAAAAAAGTAATTCGTAATTACCAGCATTCATGAGTGCAGTGTTCAAATAAACTGTGTATGTTGTAGACATTGTAGAGAAAAAGCATTTCATGTTCAATTCAGTTCAATAGAATATTGATATACGTTATGATTGTAACAATACAGGATGTTCACCCTCAGAGAAAACAGGGAAAAGTCAGGGAGATATCAGAGAATTTCACTTGGGTCAGAGAAAATATAAATAGTTGCTACTCTGCAAAAAGTGTTAAATGTCTGAATACACAATAATGTAATTATGAGCATACACACTGTAAGATTTCAATTTTCCAATGTGTGATTAGTCAATAATGCATAGACCCTATTTGCCATGTGTTTTCCCTTCACCAAGCCTTGGGTCACATCAGGGAACGCAACCCTCATAAGCCTACCGAAACCACCTTACCTTTGAACAATGTGTTATGAGAGTAATACTTTCAATCATGCAATAAGTCAGCAGTTCAGTATCAGGTGTGGGTCAGCATTTAATAGGTCCACCGTTTAGTAAACACTGTAGATAATAAATGTGAGGGGAGATCGGCTCGCTGTTCCTGAGAACGTCAAGAGTCTCCAGCTCTCGAACAACCTTGACACTACCACATGTGGTGTCACACACGTAGTCGGGTAACAAATACCTCAACAATACTTACCAACCTTAACCTCACCACCCCTCATATCATCTTGCACCCCCAACCGAGCCACCACATGACATCAGCCTACATATGTCATCAGCCTACATATGTGTACAAAGTAATGTATTGGTGTGATTGTAACGGGCACTCGTGTGAAGTCGATACTGTGTATCGCAAGAAATATTGATGGGCTGAATCAAATATCAGTCCTGCTTGCTTGGTCTGTTGCAGTGTAATTTAATGCAACTTCACTGATGGCATTTTGTTGTCAAGGATAACAAAATACAGTATCGTGTTTCAGTATTCCCGAAAATATATCTCAGGAAAAATAGTAAGATATTGCCTGGTAAACAAGGAAAAGTAAGGGAATTCCAAAATGGAAATTCAGTGGACACCTTGCAATACTCTCACATACATACAAAAGCATAGTGAAGTAGGTGTAACTCTTTGCTTCATATTATTTCATCATACTAATCCACAGAACATGTGGCAATGCTGTTGGTGGGTTTTCGCAGGGTGTTCCCATTGTCTTTGCCCTTGCATTCCATCATAGTTCCACACCTGTCTCATCTCAACACATTAATCCTTAAGGCTGATTGACAATGACAAGTTTGGCCCTCCTGTAGGGCAGTGCTACTTGCCGCTATACTCCCTCCCCTCATCACATCCATTGACCCTGCCAGAGGTGGGAACAAAACTGGATCATTATTATTGTAATCCACAATTACATTTTCCCACAGATTAGCTACATTACGTAAAGTGATCTACCATTTTGTATAAGAACTGTGGAGCATTGTTAAACTGGAGAAATGTTAAGTATACAGTAACATATTCATGGTTTCCAAGCCTGAAAAATGTGTGTTTATATTCTCTCTGCTCTCATTGAACCAATAAACATTCTGAATATGAACAATTAGAGTGTTTCCTGTGCATGCAATAATACCTAGGATTTTATTTCACACTAACCTAAAACAACCACTGCAAAATATATAAAAAATGGGCATGCAGAAATCCGCAGAAGAATTTTGTGTGACATTTTGGTTACTGAAGGAACGAGATCCTGGTGCCCCTTTGACAGCGCAGCCTCATTTCTGCAGCAACACCCTTTCATTAGCGCTGACTTGTGTGATACCAAACTGGCAACTTGGCAGTCATATAAGTAATGCAGTCATGCTGACAGAATAGCAATACAATATACTTAAAATTTTTGTATAAGATGTTAGAATACAGTAACAAGCCATTACAAAACATTCCACTAGTACATATACTAATTTGTGGCATTCTTAATTGGCACTTTAATATATGTTTGCAGTAAAGAAACATTGCATTATTATTTTGGAGAAATAAAACAATATAATAAACCCAATATCTGTAGCAGTATGCAGGTGAAGTAATAGCATCCAAGTTTTAGGAATGAATATTAATGTGGGACACTTGCAGTTTTATATGTTGTGTATATGAAACAATAATAAATTTATTTCTAGGAGCCTATAATTGAAATGTTAACACAATTACTGCAAAGGTGATCATTTCAGTTAGTAACAGACTGCTTATATTTGAAATACACTAGCCACAGGATTTTTTCTATAACATGAGAGCAAAGCATAAATATGTTTCTTAAATGGAGAAAATATTTTGTCTACAACACATCTGCAGCACAAACTTGAAAAATGTTCCATAATCCAGTTTCACATGCATGGCAGTGTGTGACTGGAGTGATTATGTGATACACAGTTACAAACAAACAAATGAAACATAACTTCATTATTAAGGACATGTAAATGATACGTGCCCACTATTGTTCCTATTATTTGCTCATTCCTGGCTAAAGCCATGTTTCAGCGCTTGCCTTCTTGGTTATTTGTTTACTTTATCAATAACCATTGAAGTTGTCGTAATGTTATTGTAGCAACATACATAAAATTGTCTGTTGTCACATAGTGTCTAATATTTTTGCCAGAATGTGCGACCAGTCCAACATGACGAGGTGATTACGTGTCCGAATAGATTCAACAAGTACACGACTAGTCTACATCACTGTTAGTATGCAAATGTACATACTTAACAAGTATATACTGAGAATCCAGAAACAGCCTTAATGTACATATGTAGTTGTATGTAGTATGGAGTGTTACTACTCTATGGCAGTTCCATGTATTTATTCCGTTCCTGTTTAGAACTTTCATTGTTCTTACTATGGTGTTTAGTTTCATTTGATTTTAATTGCCTAACCATATTCTTTTGTTATTTATCTATTGGTGCACATACATAAATATTTTCACTTTGCAATGAATAAGAAACGTAAATACAAAAGTTGTAATGAAGTCGACGTCGTCCACCGGCACACAGCCCATGTCGGCGCTAGCCACCAACATATGGCTAAGTACTGCCACAGGCCACAGACTTCCCATATAAAATTTGCTACTTAATTTCTTTGACATCAAGTGTAATATGTTTGTAGGGTACCATGTTTTTTTAAAAATTGTTATATGTATTTGAGTGCTATTGTGTTCTTTTCAGCTGGATATTTTGACATATTCGTGGTGCTAAAAATGATAAACATACCTCAGGCAAAAAGGCAGTACAAAAACATTAAAAATATTACCAGTCAACTATAATTTAAATTCTGTATTTGAAATATGTATTAATTTTATTATGTGCCATTTGAATTTGCCATTTCTAACTTCTATGAAGCGTGCTCGCAACTTCCGCTTGTGTAGACCCTATAGGCCGCCATGTTAAGTCCACGGCACCCCTGCCTCCGGGCATTCGTTCCAGAGAAGCTGGCCAGGTAAGATGCTGCCTGTACACACCTCAAACTTTTAGCACTGACTTTGATTTCAATAGCTGACTTTAGTATACCTGTTAACCTTTGCTTGTCTACATTGCCAGAATTGTCCCCAGCATAATGCTATCCACTTAAATAATTTAATTGCAGCCCTTGTTGACTTTTTATCATGTATACAACGAGAGGAGTTGTGTTGTATCCATGAGACCACGAGGCAACGTGAAGCTGGTACCGGAATTCATCCGCCCACGAGATGAGACTTTGAGCATCTTGCTTGTGTTATTCTAAAGTACTAATTGATTATGGGCCACATTTCTATGTGTGTATTTTACGGATTTATAAAGTCATCTTATACCATTTCCACTTAGTTTCTGACCATGCAGTCACCCACAGTAACTTCTGTATCAATGCTATCACCACGTTTTAAGGGTTTATTGTATTGCGTTTTGTTCACTTTCATCTTTATCAGGGTTCATGTATGTCTTTATAAGGGTTCCATATAATTTCTGTAATTTCAGGGTGTTTGTTCTTTGACCACAGAGTCATTCAAGGCACATGTGTTTTCCCGCCATCCATGCGACATCCAGGATTTAAATGTATTACTTGTGGAAATGTAATGTTAAAATCATGGCGCTGTAATTTGCGGCACATTATTCGCAGTCATGAGGAATTTACTGTGTATTTTATGTCTGACCACGTGGAGGCTGCCGCGCATATTTGGAGCCATCCGTGCCACCCTCAAATTTTTTCACACTGAATGTGCTGGTATTTATTTTTCTATGCTGTGTCTTGTTATCTGCATCATGTCGTTTCAAATAGTTTCATTGCGACATGTTAGTGTCTCCTGCCACTAGGCCTAACCGTGTCTCCCGCCACTAAGCCTAACCATCGACCACGTGTCTGTGTAAACCAGCCCTCCATTGTCCTTGATCGCTGTCACACCTCGCATGGTTAGGGGGACATATCCTGATGGTTAGGCGTTGAAAATTGCATTGTACTGTCGTGATCATTTCATCTCCATGCCCTATCCCTGGGGAAAACTACGGTCCACCCCAGCAGCCATAGATACCTTACATTGTGGGGACTGTGTCTTCAGGCACCGTCGAGTGTCATCCCGCATTGTAGGTATTTTGTTAAGTGTGCAGAGGGTCAACCAAAACTGACTTGTGAATCACACAGTAAAGCATAAAATTTAATAAACTTGGCACAGTATGTAACGTTCAGCAAAATAAACATCTTTAGTACAGAAATTTAATTTTTCAATGGCATCTTAACCATGGTCCAGATCACAGTGTTGAGTATAATGTGTAAAAGATCAATTTGCTCGACTACAACAGCTGGGAACAGGAGCTATGCCAATGTGTGTCCAAGACTGTACTACCAACCCTGCCAAGACGTCGCTTGTGCACGCGCACCGGATGTGACGAGGATGGTAAACAGTGGGCAACATGCCAACACCACCTGTCGTGACGGGATTTTTTATTGTGACGTGTGTAGACTGAGTGAGTGTGTTAGGAATTTTCAGTCAATACCGCAAAATATGAGGGTCGAACAACAACCTGTCGTAGTCATGTATAACTCACAGGGCTTGACCGGACCTGACTGGAACGTGTTACTGCCAGTGTTTTCCTGCCATGAAGCAGAAAACCCACAAGTGTTTTTGTCCGCATGTGAAGAAAAACTGTGCCGACATCGTGTCCACCATGACGACTGGACAGAAGTGACAGCAAACCGCCTCTGAGGAGCAGCAGCCACCTGGTGGAACCTCATGCGAGAATACGAGTCAGATGGCAGGAGTTCTGTGAAAAACTACTGGGTCGCTTCAACACTGATGGCGACGCCATCCATGCACAGACCCGACTCTACCATGAGCAACAGCGGGACCGAGAGGGAGTCGAGGAGATTATACAACGGAAGGTTGATTTGTATAATAGGCTGTACCCTGAACAACCATACCTGGGAGTGTTAGAAATTGTTGTTGCCTTGTCAAGCCCAGACCTGAGAACATACTTAACGACGTGTGCCGAAAACCAACCAGGAACAGTTCATGTGCGAAGCATGTTTGTGTGAGAAGGACGTGAGAGCTTGCCAGGAGTACCAGTCACCTGGGAGGCGACAATCAGCGCCAGTGATACAGATTGATGTCACAAGGCTGCCACCATTCACGTCAACAAGGCAGAATACACCGTGGACAACAACAAATCTTCCGACAAGCCACACCAGACCATTACCAGGGAAACTAAGGAGGGAGGTTGGTGAACCTGCTCCTGCTCCAGCCTCACCACCAATGCAGAAAAATCAGCCCACAGTAGGTGCCCAGATATGCCAAGTAAGTGGCAACATGGTAACACTGTTACATGTAATAGTGGAATTAGAAGGGAAGAGTGTACCCGCTGTAATAGACACTGCTGCCAGTCACAGCTTTGTACGTGAGGGACTGATCAATGCCACTACTATGAGGGTACTGCCACGTAAGTTACAATTTGCCACCATACACCAGCAATGCGAGGCCACTAGTGTGATGCATATGACGGTGCGAGTACGAGAGCTGCTAACCGAAACTGATGTGTATATCGTACCAGACCTGTGCGAAGAGTTGATACTGAGACTGCCATGGTTAGTAGAAAATCAAGCTGTGATTGAACCGCGCCTCGACCGCCTGCACATGGGTAAGAAGGGGAGGTGGACGCTGTACGCCGTGGGAGCAACACCCCCAGCTGCCGTACAAACTGTACCGCTGGAGCAGTTTGTACACGAGGTACCACAGAAGTAGCAGGAGAAATGCAGCAGCTGCTGGACCAGTATGCTGGGGTGTTCTACACCAAGGGGCTGTTGGGCCACACAGACGTGACCGAGCATGCCATTGTCACCACCTACAAGGAGCCGATCTACATCAAACCAAGGGATCCAGCTATAGGACTGTCTTTCAACTTGAGCCGACCCACTCTAATGAATCAAACGTTTATGTGTGTAACATGTGTATTTTCAACTGTTTTAACTGTTATCTGTATATTTAACCACTTTTAAATAACTTTTATGCATAATCATGTTTCTTACTGTATAAAATATATTGTTATGAATAGTTTCTTTTGTTTAGTTAAGTTTTTTTTGACATCTAGGAACATAGCCTCATTTATCACATTAACATAAGGGTTCTACTTTCATACATTTCAACTTTCATACACAAAATTAGGAACACATTATGTCCAAAATTAGAGGACTGCCTGTATCAAGGAGTTTACTCATGGCATAATTAGCGTATGACTAGTAGCTTATGACATAATTCACATGTGTAACAAGTAGGGCAGCAAAATGTTGAAAGACAACAAAGTTATATACATTTTGAAAGGGCTCAGGCCAGTGATAGTAGAGACAATAATGATATTGGAAAACAAAACCATGCCACAATAGATGCAGATTTTAGGAAACACTGAAGCAGGTAATTAATATGCTAGGAAAAAAAACAGACTTTAGCACCAGATTAATGTAAAGGTAATGGTGATAGTTCAAAAGTGGCACAAATGACAAATGCAGAGGGAGCAGTAGCCTTGAATAAGGTAGCTCAACTACAAAAGTCAGTAGATGCACAAGTGAAACAAATGCAAAACATAGTAGGACAAATGAAAGTGCAGGCCCAAAAAAACGCTAATCAGAAGGCAACAAACCACGTTTTGCTGGCCCCAGTATATGAAATAGTCATGGAAACAAAATTCAAATCATAATCTAAAAAAAGGATTTAATAGGCATATGGAGGGGGAACTCTACCGCAGTAAGGTTACAGAAAGCAGCTGATGGAAGATCCAAATGATATAGTTGTAGAAAGCCCAGTCACATTAGGAGAGTTGTAAGACAAACCCATGGAAGGACAAAGGGAAATAACAGCCCTGAGATAAATTTTTAAAGATTAATCATGCTAGGGGCAATTGTTCATTGAGCAAACTAAGCATGTGAATATGTACACTTTAATTTTTTGGACATCATCATTAACTGAAGATTCAAAATTGGCATATGTATGTATACTTTTACAGTTTGAATTATAGCAGCTTTTCTCAGTGGAAAAATATTGGGGTGTGATGTTTTTGCAAAAGTATCAGGCCCAGTTACTAATTACCTGTTTCTAAATTAGCCCAATAACTTTTCCATCAGCCATACAGAAAGCAGTGAACACTACAATGAGTAGGGCTAGAAAGGGTGTAAAAAAAAAGGAATCAAAGCTAGATTCATGCAGAAGAATGAGTGAAGTGAGTGATGAGATATGGACGGCTCTTAACATCGAGGGCTCGAGAACCAATGAATGCAAAGTGAGGTGAGCATCGAGCAGCACTGAAATGAAAGGGCGGGAGAAATGGGAGATCCCCGAGAAAACCCACTGACCAGCGGTATTGTCCAGCACGATTCCTATGCTCAAAAATCCGGGAGAGACCACACGTGGAATTGAACCCAGTACACTTCTGTTGAAGGCAAGTAGTCTAACCACTACACCACAGCAGCCCCTGTGGAAAAGAGAAGAAAATTTGTACCGCGTAGCCTAAGTTAGTGTAACTCTCACACCAGTAGCCTATGCTAGTGTAACTCTCACATCAGTAGCCTCTGCTAGTATAACTCTCACACCAGTTGAATACAGATATTCCATTACACATTTAGAATGTTTGGCACTAGTATGTGAACTCGACCAGTTTCCACTCTATATTTACTAAAACCATTCACTGAAGTAATTGATCACCATAGTTTATGCTATATGGATAAATTGAACATGAACACTCACAGCACAGGTAGAATCACATAATAGCAAAAAAAAACTTTTGGAGTATACTATTGCCAAAGTCCAACAATACAATCCAGTTGTGTCCTGGAGAGAACTTAGGCGCATAGATAGATCCCTGGCCAAACCACTGCTTAGTGATGAGTACGAGGGTCTTAGTACTTGCGGTAGGGTGCACCCTTCTTTACTTGTGGATCAGGTTGAGGCTTTGAATATTGTCCGCTCAGATCACAGCGTAAAATTGCTGTTGTGATTGACAGTACACAATAACAATGCCGGGTACTACACTGCTGGTGGATGGGGTATGTTACGAATAGAACATGACGATCGGGTGTTAACGAATATAGCCCATTCACAGTTCAATGTTTTGAAACGAACATTTGAAAAATCACCCTAGGCATAACATGTCAACCTTTTTTCCAATAACTTGTATATCACAAATATATAACACTGTGATTAACTTTAAAATACTGTATTCTTGTATAAATGAAACTTTAACTTACTGTCTTCTATAATTTGTAATATTTATTTCATATTAAATATGAATTAAAAACAGTGATAGCAGCAATGTGTTGGCAACGGGTAGTAAGAAATATTTCACAGTTAAAATATTGTTTTAACATATTTTTTAGTATGCTATTTGAAATGTAAATATTGCTTATTGATATATTAAAATTTTTAGGTAGCACTAAAGGAAACATATTTCGTTGTTCCATCGCAAATTACAGTGCGAAGGCCATAATGATATGGTGTTCCTTTTGTCCGAGGGAAGAAAAATCAATAGGCGGAGTGCAGCTTGTTGCTCTTTCTCTTTCCCTCTATGTTAGGAAGTAGTAGGAAATTATACATGTTTGCAATTTTAGCGTATTTCATACTTATTATAGAAAAAATAATGATTTTTGAATTTGTAATTTACAACTGAAATGAGATTTTATAGTTTGAATACTTATTAATAATATTTTTAGATGTGACGACAGGATGGTTACAAATCCGAAGTTGACAGAAGTGGTGACTAGCGATGCTGACATGAGATGGCATGTTTCTGAACAAAGCATGATGTGCGTACTTGTGAATATTAAACCTATCTACACAAGTTATGATGTGATAAATCTGGTTTTCTAAGGCAGGAATAAATATACTGTAAAGTGCATCATGACCGCTGTGTGTGTGAAATATTGTTGCTATTACGTTACGTTGGACCAGTGTGTGCGAGTGCAAATATCATACGTATGAAATTTATACATTTTAACCATGAACTGTTTTTAATATAAAATTATTTGCTTGAAAGGCACGTCTGTTTATCACAACATTGTACTCTTGCCCTAGGTGTATGCAACAAAATTGTGCAATGTGTTAACATTTCTGTGTAGGAAATGTTTGCCACAACTCCAACAAATTACTAAGCTCAACCAGATAAATTTAAATAATTAATTAAATAAACCTAGAAAACAGTAAGTATCAGTGCATATAAATATGAACGGAATATAAGTTACGGTTGGCTATTTGTGTATATGTAGACCACTATCTTTTAAGTTTGTTGTTGCTACATACAATAAATAGGCAACACAAATTGTGTACTTGAATTTACTGTGTCTTTTCATTGAACTGGTTGTGTCTTCGTTTTTATTTTTATTCCAAATAAGGTCATCCTTTTAAAGAAATAACCCAACACACATTAATAACAAGAGGTTAAATACTACAGTTCTTTCCCTAGCAGATATAACAGGGTTAAACACAATCACTGCAAAACATTAACTTGTATTATGTGTAATGTGCTATGTTGTGTATAACAAATATGTTAACAATGCAAAACAATAACCGTAAGAACTATTGTCAATTTAGACATTGTTAAAAAGTAATTAAGTAAGTAAGTAATTAGATATGATTATAGGCCTAAACTGTGGACATTCTTACGAAATGGTTTTTGAAATACGACTAAATTCTTTGAACAGTTGAAAACAGTAAACAAGCATTTGAAAGTTAAAACATAGTCACATGGCAGTGTTTAAGTTTACATGTTGAGGAAGGATACGTACTTTGCAACCAAAAGTAGAACTTTAGTAGGGCTTCAGAAAAGTGTGCGGTAACCGTGAATGGCCTATACTGTAGATACCAGATAATACAAACATTTTTTCTGCAATGTTAATAAAACATAACAAAGTGTTACAAATATATTCAGTGACATGTGCAACTAAAACTATACCCACCTACACTCTAACAAGGTGAGAGCAGTAAAGTAATTTCCTACACCTATACATGTTAATGGTATTAAGAGGTTTCTTGGGTTAGCCTCATTCTATCACCATTTTGTGGGAAAACTTCTTGCAAACTGTGAAGCCCATCTCCAGTTTGGTAAAGAAAAATCAAAA
The DNA here is from genome assembly GCA_029891345.1 of Dryococelus australis. Taxonomy (NCBI): domain Eukaryota; kingdom Metazoa; phylum Arthropoda; class Insecta; order Phasmatodea; family Phasmatidae; genus Dryococelus; species Dryococelus australis. The sequence continues at coordinate 19,407,726 of CM057009.1, forward strand.
TTTTGTCTGAGGCAAGAAATAAGAAAACAATTTTTGGTAGCTAAAACAGAAATTGTTCTCTTCCCTTACTTTGGTATATTTGTGGGAAGATCCCACTGAGATTTAAACAGATAATAGGACATACAGGTATAGCTTCTCAGACATTATGTAGTCTGCTTTTTCCTAGCATTCTTAGTCTTGCGGCCATACTGTTGCTACGATCACCCAATTGGTTTGGGAAAGGGATCACACACTCTTGTCGCTTTCTTTACCAAAATTACTAAAAAAAGTAACATATAAAGATTTTAATTATTCAATATTTTATTATTATTACCACTATTATTGTTATTTATTTGCATTTTTTTTATTGTTGCTTCTATCTAACCATAACTAGATGTTAGGACCATAATAAAACAATGAGATTTGTAATGAACCACTTCATTTTGGGATGGGTTATCTCGTGCTTTCTGGTAGCCTCAACTCTTCCGACCAGTGAGGTCCAAGGTCCTTTTACAGCTGCCACTGCATTGGCTACTGACAGTACCGGTGGCAAAAGCAGTGCAACGGATAGCTGCCAAGTTGACAGCTGTTGGTGTGGTCTCTGTGTGCTCATTTTAAATACATAAATAAGGTAACTGTATATTCATTATCCATTCCATAAAATTTTCAGTCAGTATTGCCCAGTAAACTAGTCAGCAATTATGATAACATTAATGAAGGTCTTGTTTGTACTATAGACTACAGATGAGGCAGACCGATCTCGCTGCCTGTGAACAACCAATCTCAGTGTCCTAACATTGAACTGCTTTTCTGCCAATACGGCTAGCAAAAACGGAGCAGATTGGGTTTGAGGTTAGAACATTGTTTGGTAAAATAGTACTTTGATATGTTTGTATGCTTCCTCTAACAAATTTGTAATGCAGTTTCATTAAATTCAAATTGGTGTAAATATTTTAGTCATATAAAAGGACTTGTCTTTTGAAAATGAAGATATAAACACATACGTTTATCACTGTTGACTATGTAACTTTGACAGTTGTGTTCCTCTGGGGTAGGTCAATGTTGGGTACAGGCACAGTAGTCAAATAAGTGGTCTACCTCATCTTTAGCCTATGGCTTGTACTGAATTAGGTATAGGCCATACATGGTTACTTGTAACGATGCAGTTATTAATAATAATTAAATCAAAACATGGAGTTAAATTTATTTTCTTTTGCAAGTGAGTGTAATATTTTAATTTCTATTATACCACGTTGAATAGGAATATCTCATCAGTGTTTGAAGTGTTGGTTGTGTTCAAACGTTTCTCTGTCATGCACTGGCATGTTCTGAAGTCACAGTTCAGGTTGCGTCAACATTTAGAGACAAAAGTTTTTTCTACCATGGTCTGCAGTTTTTCCTTCAAGAATGTTCTAGAAGTTCAATAAAGTTTTGCTGTGATGCAGTTTGATAGAGCATGGGAGGTGGTCTCAACATGGGCACACAGGCTTCTGAAGGGATTACGGCCCATGCTATGCCCACATTTTGTCACATTTTTGGGACACAGGTGCGTGGAGGGTTGGAGGGAGGGGGTCAGCGCGTAATGACCTCGGCTCCGAGTGCCTATTGTGCGCAGATAGATTACGACCGGCCATGATGAGAGTGTTACGTGACATCACTATTTAATTAACTACTGCTGTGCTATTCATCTTTGTTTTGTCTCAATCTGACTGTTTGGAACTGTGCAGTACTAGAAGAGAGTGAACCTGTTATTTCAATATCAAATAAAAATAAAAAGGAACTAATCGGAGAAGGAAAGTTTTTTTCTTAAAATTTTTATATGCCGCCTTGTAAATTTTATGTCAACCAACTGAGCAAAGATCGAACTGTGAGGTCCAGTTTATCATTTATGGCAGCTGCAATGTTACATTTATGGCTGCCTGGCCACAGGGCACGATAAAACAAAACTGAAGATGTGGTGTGAACAAACATTGAAATTTATTTCCTACATGTTACCGGCAATTTTTCCAAATGAGTCAGCGAGGCGAACGACGCATAGCAGTGTTCCAGTATTACATTGTTTAGCAAAATATCCAGGTATCGGACCATAGACTAATCACCAGCAGATTATACAAAGGCATTTATTCATCAATTCACACTGGGAAATTCATCAATGAAGACAACATACGTAACTGATGCCTGGTGGTGGGACGATAAAGGGTTAAATGAGGTTTTGGGGCGGTAAAGGTGAAGTCTAGGATGTGATTATACCCGGTTAGTGCCAGACGCCATCAATGTGGATGCTGATTCTCTTAACCTCTGGGTTGCGGGCCGTACGCCCGGACCAAACTCCTTGCCAAAGATGATGATGACTTCTGCCCTGCTGATTACTGCTCCAGATGAATGATGCTGTTTGCTAAACGGTAGCCGGTGGGCTGATTACATACCATTGTTGATCTTGGCGGGAAAGTTGCCTAGGCATTTAAAACTTGCGTACTTCAATTGTTAGGGCCTACCATACGCCCATAAGTTTCGGAACAATACTTAATGACACTTGCAACAAAAAGATGATCAATGTAAAGCCTGATTGAGCGGGTATAATGAGGGCACGTCCTCTTACACACATGTAGAGATCGGAAAATAAACGCTGTGTCGTACAGTTCACAGACAAATTTATTCCGATTAATTACACCTCCCTCTAGGAGAGCACTGACATTACACTAGGTGACTATACTGGCCACTACAGTAAACTGTGAAAGCATCTTACAACATACAAAGGCTTATGGAAAGGCTTAAGCTTTCCGAGGCAATGCTACTACCGCGGGAAGTGGAGGTGGCTTACTGCGCGGTCAAAATGCAGAAAAGGTTCCAGAGTTACGTTAAAGTCTACTGTAGAGAATGTCCATGGCAAAAGTTGAAGACCACCTGGCGCACACAGGAAAATGCCGGAGCTCACTACATGCACTCTACCTTCATTAGACGCTACTCGCTTTAAAATCTCCGCCTAACGTGCGGGCTTGCCGTGGCTTACCCACGCACCAAACCGGCACTACTTTCTGTCCCAGCTTGCATCTCCTTGCCTTGCATCATGCTATTTAATAAGAAACAAATTACAAAAATCATAAAAGAACCCTGCAACATAAAATATGTGTGAATGAAATGAACGTAACACTAGATGTATGATGAAAAAGATGATAAATTAACACTGTACTATAATCACGAGAAACACAACAGCCAATAAATCCTTTAATAAAGTACAACGAATAATGCTTAACATAGGCCCTGGACTCATTAGATCAGTTGTTGTTAGGACCTATTTCACTTTCCTCCGCCTCGCGGCATCTCTGGTCGCCATGGCAACCACCAGCTGCCCTGCACCGGCGTGCCCTTGCACTTGCGCTGCTCCTGATCGCTCCTGCGACCAGGCGCACGCTCTGCCCATTGGTAGTGTGTGCAGCCCTGTTGCGGTGGCGTTGCAGGGCACGGCCGGACAAATTGTCTTAGGGTGGGAGCCTGTGGCACACGTCATAACGTAATTTGTTTTGTTTATATTTACATTTGGTATTCAGTGTATTAATTTATATCTAAACCATTGTGCTCATACAGGTTAAATATATTCATTATGGCTGACAAGAGGAAGACTTTATAGGGTTGGAAATTATATGCTGAACCAAGAAACCAAATGTAATTTATACATTGTGGAAGGGAGCCCTTCAGGTTTAGAGCTTGGGAATGTAAATAGAGAATAGAAATGTCGGAAATAAGTGATCAAATAGACCTAATCCTGAATGTATGGCTTTTAACAGAACAAAAAAACGAATTTCGTGAATTAAAAACTGAACAAAATGATTTTCAAAATGAGTTTCAACAGTTAGCAAAAAAATTAGTTGGGCTTAAAACAGATTTTAATGATTTAAAATTGACTGAAAACAAAGTGCAGAGTGCAGTAGAGAATAATCCGAAGGGTATAGTAGACTTAAGATTGGACCTAAATGTCAATGTAAAATTGACTGAAGGAAAAAGGGGGGTAGATGTAAGTAAGATAGTAGGGACACAGAAAAGAGTAAGTAAAGTACGAGGAAGATTGTGAGAAAAAAGGGAAGGAAAAGGAGACACAGAGAGAGAATGTTGTGGGGAAAGAAAACAAAGAAAAATAAATAAAGGCAGACAGACTGCAATTTAGGTTATTAAGTATGTAATTAAGTTTTTAAAATTTTTCTTTGATAGTTTTTACTGTAAAGTTTTTTAATATTTGTACACTACAGTGATAATATAAGAATGATAAGTAATGTGTTTATTTTTAGTAATAATTCTTTTGTTAGAATAATCTTATGAGATTGAGGAGGAAGAAGGTAATGATTATGATGTGTACAGGATAACGTGATATCATGGCTGTATTCAGGATCTGTAAACCCCTAGGCTGAACCTGTGGTGCGATCCCTACCAGGGGGTATGGAATACCCCCTAGTAAAACAGAAATATTTTGAAATTGAACCTGTAAAAATCACATTTTAGAGCAACTTTTTAACTAAAAACCTAAAAAGTGACATTTAAAGTTTATTATTAAATAGTACAAAATTTTACTATACAGTATTTAGAATGTAATGAATTAATGAGATAAAAATGAAAAGAAATGAAAATCATGAAGGTATTGAACACTATTTATTAAGATTGACACAAACAACTATAATAGAAAAAGAACACAAAGTTGAGATTCATATCTATGTTGCCAAATATGAAAAAATCAGTACTTCAATTTTAGAATTAATATACTGTAATTCTAAGTAAACATGTTACGCAAATGCAAGATATATATATATAAAAAAAAAGGATTGTAACAAACAAGCAAATTTTACTTATATTTAATTCAAATATAATATTTTCCCAAACAATCAAACTTAAATTGAAAGTGAAGTGTCCAATAATTTGAAATAAAATGCATAGAAATACACTAATAAAAAATATAGTACAGTAGGATTAAAATGAGAGTGAAGTGTCAAATAGTTTGAAATAAAATGCATAGAAATACATTGATAAAAAATATAGTACAGTAGGCCTATATGGTATTTCAATCCTCATTTATCAAAAAATTTTTTAAACAACTGTGTGTACAATTTACAACTAAATTGTAGTTCCCAATATAACTTAACTTGGAAATGGCTTAGTGGCTAATTGGTTTGCGCCTACACTTCATACTAATTTAGCTATTTATAATACCTTCATTAAAATATCGCTTTCAATGCTGAGCAAAGCCAAAATGTTGAGCCTGTCTTCTCACATGGATGTTCAAAGTCTGTTTTTGGTCAACATCAATTTCGAAAATTACCTTTCTCCATTGCTATTTGTGACCAAAAGTGACAAGTACATTCTTAGAGCTACCTCAATATTATAAAAACTATCTCCTACATTTTCTCTAGGAGGAGTTTACACATCCACATCTCCTGACTAATGACTTTTTAATTTTTCTCATTATCTTCTTGAAACTTGTGGTAAAACGCCTTGAACTGAATCAGTTTATGTTCCACTTGATCGTCTAAGTCACTGTTATATGTTTCTACTAAGTTTCTAGCTGCTGCAATTATCTCTTCATGAGTAAGTTTATCCAACTTGTTGAGAAACCCAAAACGGGTATCAACCTGTTTGTATGCCACAAGCCTCTGCCGCAATGATAATTCAAATCGATTTATGACAGGAAGGAACGACTGACTTTGAAATTTTTCTGATGGGGTCAGCTCAACTTCTGGTGCTCAGACACAGTCAAGAGGTGCCAAATGCACATTTATTTTGCACTTGCGCTGAGTTTCACTCTCATACTCAGTGCATCAGTTAACTCAGCAGCTTTCACAACATATTCTTCAAAGCTATCCCATTTTGTTCCTATGAAGCTTGTTAGTGATGTCAGTGCTGAGGCGGCTGTGTTCATGTCCAATGTAGGGTTCTGCAGAGTTTCACTAGTTTTGTTTACTTGTCCCAAGATATCATCCCAAAATACTGTGTAGAGCCCAGTTTCCATCACTGATATTTTGTTATGCAAACTTAGAGTAACACGTGATAATTTTTTGAATCTTCATTGTCCTCTGAAATTTCTAAAAGTGCATTTTAAATTATTTATAGCCTCACAAGAGGGTTTTTGTAGTATCTGCTCTAAATGACCAACGTGTTGTTCTTTTTGGCACGGGAATGGGTTTGTCAGTTTTTGCCTCTTTCAAGCAATCGGTTAGAACTTTATATCTATTAGTTGAGACTGTAAAATATAGACAAAGTTCTTCCAAAGAGTCAAAAAAGCTCACAGCAATCAGACAGCACTCAGCAGCAACCTGTATTACTAGGAGTGAGTGCCCAGCGCAAGGTACCCATACTGCCTAATTCTTTTCTGCCAGTACCAATGCTTGAAAGCCATTCTACTTCCTGCTCATTGAAGAAGCATTATTATAAGACTGACCACAGCAGTTCTTAGTGTCTAGGTCATTCTTTTTCAAAAACTTGCTCAAGCCTTGAAACATATCTTTAGTTTCGTGACCCTGGTTAGGCATGAATGTTACAAATCTTTCAACAGGGCTGTGTTCCTCTAAATATATGAAAATAAAAGTAAGTTTATCAATGTGACCTTCTTATGGAGTTGAGTCTAATGATATGGAATAGTACTTTGACTACTTCATTTGAGAGATAACTTCATTGAAAACATGTTTGCTAATTAATTGCACAACTTCTTCCCAAATTGCTGATAATAGATAGTTTGTGTGACCACTTCCACGCCTTCCATGGTTCTTTATGTGACTGATTAAAAAGTCGCCATACTATGCTATAAAGTCCAACAGCACCAGGTAGTTACTGTTTCTCGGTGACCCAAGTCTGATTTTCACCTCTTTCACTAATAAAAATTATCATACTTATAAATCTCCTGAGAACATCTCGCCAGTATTTTGCTACTTCTGCTTGCAGTGTCAGTTCTTAATCAATACGCCCCACTTCTTAAGAGCGCCCTGCAAAATCTATTACAGCTTTCTGGTGATTTTTAGAAGTTTTGTGTTCAACCAGACGTGTAGCAGCATTTTTTCAATTACAATAACAACCATGAGTAAACTGAGTATGTTCGAGAGAAAAGTTTGCATACATAGCAGTAGACATGTTAGACATATGCATTGCTAGGAAAAAAACGGAGCCACGAACATTTTATGGTTTCACTGTTCTGTGTTTTCCGCTCAAAAAAACTCGTTTGGCATTTTCTTTTAAGACTTCTTTCAGAACTTCTATCACCCTGCTTGAAAGTTTTTGTCGAATAGATCACCGTCACAATTTTGAAGTGCTGAGGCACCCATTTCTATGCAGTATCTATATTACCTGGTGTATCAAACTCCGGTCACAATCCAATGTCGTTTTACAAGCAAACATTTTCACTTAAAGCAAGTTCAAGAGAAACAGCTGGTCCTGTTTTTGATGTCTCGGACTCGGAAACTGCTGGTGTTGGCAATATCTTTGAAACCTCTGCTGGAATTTCTGGAACCTGAAAAAATATACAAACATGATTAACTTTTAATTTAGAGTGAAGGAAAATAAAAGAAATGATATAATAATTAAAAAGAGAAGTTATAAGCTCGTAAAAAGTGCGTCAGTTGTCATAGTTGCTTACAATGGTGTTTAAACCACAGGAAAATTTTCAAGTAAGAACAAAGAGATGCGATACACATGGTAACATGCCTAGTAGCTAACGTTTTAAACATCCACAGTAAAAAAAATAATTATGATTTTATAAAGAATTACTTATGAATGCTGCTCTGTACAAAACATGCTATGATTTGCTGGAAGAATCAAAATTTCTTGAAAGGTTGTATTATTGTCGCAGTGTAAATGTATCCTTCACAAAAAATCATTGCTAACAATATTTTAATTTAATGACTAATGATAGTTGAAGCGATGAAGCCTGCATTAGTCACGCTTATACTAAAATACTTGTACAAGTTGAAAAGTACAAGTTCAAGTAGGTTTACAGTTTTAAGTTTGTTATCAATGATCAATCTAAAGCTAAAATAAATATAAACTAGAAACAGTTTTTTACAACCAATTTTTCAAAAACAACTTTTGCATGCTTTCTAGCAACAATAATAACATTAAACTGTTTTTTTTTTTTTTTCCCCAGAAATTTACATAAGCAATAAAGGTAAACAATTTTGGTCTAGGTGATCAACAACAACTTTTATAATTATTTTTTACTGAACTTACTACTTTGCTGTCTTCAAAGTTCTGAGGCTGGCTCGGGCTGGCAGGTGAAAGTGTACCAGCATCATTGTTTTTTGGAGCAGCAAATGAACTTGGCTTAAACTTATGATGTGACAGCTATTACGTCTTAATTCTTATTTTCTTTCTATTTTGCAAACTTTTGTTTGGCACTTCCACTTTTAAATTTCTGTTTCTTTTTATGGTGATTAGTTTGTATCTTATGGAGGGCTAAAATACTAGATTACACAAAAAAATATAAAAAAAAAAAACTTATTACAGTGATAGCTTTACTTTGTTGTTATGAAAATATTTAAATAACAATATGACACAGTAGACCTACATATTAAGATAAAATAAATTATTATTAATGATGATTACAGTCACCAAAACATGCAATAGAGAAAGGTTAAAAGCAAAATACAAATTATTCACCCATGCACATCAACAGCACAACAGCAACAGATCTATTTTTGAGAGTGCTAGACTTATCAGAGCCTTCCCACGCCACGCCACGCAATCAAGATTCCCAAGTGCTGACACAACTTATAATAGCTGTCCACTGAAGAGTTCAAACAAATTAGCCCATACAAAATAACTTTAAAGCATTCTTTTTTTTTTTTTGTGGTGCGAGTAGTATGTTCGGTTGCAAGGGCTGGGGGGCAGTGGCTCGACCTTGAATGAAATCGACCTAAAAATTTTCCTGTTTTTCTCACAAAATCACAGTTTTTTTCTTAGAAATGAATGTTTTAGCCCAAAAATGTTTCAAAATTTTCATTTTTTTCCTTAACAATGTCCCATTTTTCCCTAAAAAGCACTGAGCCTCTAGCGAGCCACATTTCCACAAACGAGCCAATTCAGGTGATTTGTGAGGCTCGTTATTCCTTCTAGACCTAAAAATAAGGTACCTGAGAAATCAAAATTAAATAATTTTAATAATATTTTTAAAAAATTAAAAATATATTTTTATAATTAAAATATTTACAGATGTAAGTATTAAGCATTGTGCATTACTGAACTCCTCTTATCAAGACACATATCATCATGATGTCATACCATCATTCTGTCTCGTATTTCAATGCTCTATAATTCCATTTTGTCTCTCTCATTCCATCTCTTTCTCTCTTTTCCTTTCTCTTTCTACCTTTCTGTCATTCCGTCAATTTTGCTCATTTGTTTCTCTCTTGTCTCTCTAATTCCATCTCTTTCATTCATCTCTTTCTCTCTTGTCTCTCTATCATTCCATAGATTTTCTCGGAAGTCAACCCATTTTTTTTTGTTTTCTCGTTCTCTCTCTTTCTCTCTTGTCTCTCACATTCCCTCTCTCTTGTTACTCTCACATTCATTCGATACCATCATCTATGTAGTTCCTTTATCTCCTGCTAGAGTGCGTGAATTGTTGGTGTGTATATTTATTTACGAATTTAAAGATATAATTTTCCCATACAGGATAAGGTATATAAAAATTATTGCAAAGTACATTCCAGGCAGGACTTTGTAAAACTTATTTGATTTTCAATACTTTATTTTTAAATATCAATATTTTTTTAAATACTTCAATCTATTCAATTTGTTTTTTACTGTTGTATGAAAATTAAGTCATCTCGCCTTGTAACCATGCACGTGTCGACAGGTCCGCCAGGGCAGGCGTACCAGCTGTGACGTGTGTGCAGAAGGTAACCAGTGTAAATGTCCCCCAAGCCAAGTGCACGCCAGCTGTGACATACACATGCAATGACCTAGGTAAGCACCAGGCAGGGAAAGGAAGGGAGGCCAATGACTGTGAGGCATTCTGGCTGGTCGGTCTTATCAATCAGACATCTATGAAGCAATACATTTATAAATAAGTAGAATTATTTAAATGAATTTTGTTTATCATTCAAAAAATACTGAACAAAAATCTTAGAAAAATACAGTAAAATATATTTTAAATGCACTTGTAATGTAAAAATCAGTAAAAAAATTTAAATTATGTAAATTTAATATTTTCCAATGATAGCTGGTAACATTAAAAAAAAAAAAAAAATTCCCATGCTCGGACAGAATTTGAACCAGGGACCTTTGGGTTAGGAGTCAAGCATGCTAGCCACTAGCCTACAGTGTGCCTACAATAAGAAGTATTCTGAATCATATGTACCTATGCTCACACCTATTATTTTTTATATATTATTTAAAAATAATTATGTAGCAAAGTAAATCGGGCTAGTAAGCACGTCAATATGTACATGCATATGTGAATATAATTTGCGAACTCTTAGGAGGCAGACAGTCTCAGGAAGTTCAGTTTGCAAGCAACATTTCTAAACCCGGAAATTTTTATTTGTTTAAGCCATATTTAACCAGACTACAAACACAAAAACCCAAAAATTTTTCTACACCATTCTTGTAATTTCTTTACACCAGCATGCTTACCTTTCACATATTAAATATAATCTGCTTATACACAACTCAAGGTAGTCTATGCTAGCAAGTATCCAATCAGAACCCTTGGCCATAAATTGTTCTCGACAAAGTTGCATGACTGCCACTGCAAAACAGCTCCATAAAACAAATCCGGCTGCTTATATATATTCACATCGAGGCACCTTAACATTCAATGGTCCACCCGCTGACACTTATGCTGCCATCTGTTCTACCGACCAACACCAGATTAAATATACTCATACTATAATTAGAGCACACCTCAGCAGACACACACTAAAATATACCAGAAATGGTAACTTCAAAATGTATGTAATTGCATTATTACTATCAGACACTAGTCACTATACCACCATACCAACCATTATAACCCAACTCATACCACGCCAACCAACACACCATCACCTATAACCAAAGAAAAACCCAATTTAACCATTCCACCCAACACATCAATCATAACACAAGCAAATATACAGTTGAGACCAGCCTATAACTTACCAACAAACTATCACCACCGCCGCCGAGCATTTTGACCGAAGGTGAGAACTCTATCGCAGAATCAGCACTGACCACAATTAGGTAGCAATGATGCAGGTCATGGCTCCTTGTTTGTTGAGGTCAAAGACAGGCCTTCGTATTCACAATTCATCTCTGCAGTATGCGAGAGAATGCTCCCAAATTGATGCTAACTTACCAATGTCTGAACAACAACTAAGGTTGCATCACAGCTCCATGTGTACATTCTCCCATAACTCAAAAAAAACCATCCTATATTTATATGTAGATCGCAACACCGTGATCATCATGGTCAAAGGCAAGCATTTGTATTCACATTTAATCTTCCCGATATGGGAGCAATCTGAGAAACCCCAAGTGAGACCAACCTAACCTAATACCCATACCATGTGCTTTACCAACCGTCATCAGACAAAATATATGTACCATTTATTAGAATTCAAGCAGACCTCAGCCCACATTGACCTTACCCAAATAATCACACGTCCAACATGTTTGTCATACCATCAGACACCAGCCAAATATCATACCAGACATTAATATAATAACTCTTATCAACCATCCATGCCAATAAAAATGCTGACCACCACACGTCAGACATACGAAACAAAATATAAGTAACTCTGCAGACCAGGAGTACTGGGTACAATACCAACCTTAACCCCGGCATATTTCAGTCATGTCAAGATTACATTTTATATGCAACATAACAACTACTAATTTCATATCACCCCTACACCATCCATTAACCCCACCAACCAAAACATACTAGGTGAACACCCTCTAGCAAATCAGACATTAATATAAATCATTCTATCAACCAACACACAAGTTAATTATGCCAGCTATCCATACTAATAGCTGCTCTTACAAAACCTACCCCAGGTAACATACCTCCAGCATAACCTAATGGCACTGAGTTCTAAAACAGATTTATAATAACTTTCACCATGACATTAGTTTGCCTCAGCCATGCAATGTCGATACAACCCAGAATACCATCATACTATACCATCTGAATATATGAACGAACCACCACAGCAGGTAGCCACACCAACCAAAACGTACAGTCCAAACCATATCATTCGCTCTAATCCAAGCACATCTCAGTCAGGCTATTTAAAATACAGACCATATAAACCACCATACCTCATAATTACTGTTCAATCATTAGAGTCAACTATATTGATTACCATTTTACCTCATCGAACTTCACCAGTTACACATATAAACAAGCCATAGCAGCTGAGCTTATCAAATATTCCAATCATAAGCTCCAAACATGATATAAGATTTATACTATTAATTTAACCATCTATGACACCCATACAGTTTTAATTCCCAGATAACATATTATACCATCCAATCATACTAACTAATACTTCTTCTCATACTAACTAAAAATCCCATCAAACCATTCTACTCTTACAAACTAATAACACAATTAAACCACTCTTCCTACACCATCAAAGTTACACTTTTATCATACTGCCAAAACAACCGAACATGGATCAGGTCATACCAATCAACATAATGGCGATATAAAGCATACAAGAAACTAACTGTACAACCAAGCCATACTGATAGGTTATACCATCAAGATGTACCAGCTATTAAAAAAAACCAAACCATATAGGCAGCCCACACGGGCGCTGCCCCCCAGGTTGTTACCCAGACTTCACAACAACAAGGTGCTGCAAGAGATCAGCATGATCAACGGGAGCCCCTATCGACCGCTGAGCAAGAGACTTCAACTTATTTCAGTGGCGAGCATAAACCCTCTTCAGGCGCTAGGCGGGACCGTTGAGGATATTGATAGGCAGAGACAAATACAATATTAATGTATCAATTAACTAAGCAATTGCTATCAGCATTTACATGGTCAGAGTAAAGTTAGCAATACTTGCAGATCATAGCATTCATTGAATTGTATTAACGCAAATGGTATTGTACGTTAGAATCACAATAAAAGTGTGTATCAATTGTAGTGTATTAAAGATCTCCTTATTTTACATCTAACTACTAACCCCCAGATCACAACTTGTGTGGTAGCCCCTAAGGCGACCGTAATAATGGGTGGAGACGCCTATTCATTTCAACCTCTCAGAGCAAAGTGAGTAAAAAATAGTTACATTTTTATAATTAATAATTGTAAAAAGCCCCAGAGCAAAATGACCTACTTGCAGGAATTAAAGTTTTTTCCACAAGCCAGTTTTCTTAAAGATCAAGTGAAAAGCATTAAGATGCAACAGCTGTTAGCCATTCAAAGATGCCAGAGTCACATTACAGAAACTGCAGGCAGATAGTAAACACCACAGCTCAGTAAAGAATTAACTGAATACGTTTATTAGAATTAAAGAGCCAACGTTTTAAGAAATTAGAAATTCAACATGAAGCGCGTGTTGCGTAGAAAGTACAAGTTAGCCTTCATAAATCGACATTGCAGAGCAAATATATTTAACTGTGCAGAGCGCAGTATATGAAAGCCATTCATGCAGTGTACATAGCAGGCGACATTGAACACAAAGTTGAGCTGATGCGCTGTAGAATGTACAACCTTGCATGCATAGCAAGAACAACAAACTGCAGCATACCAGAAAACGTAGTGTAGAATGCTCTTGGCTTGTAACTTTTAATGCATGTTATTTGAACGGAACCGCTTTTCGGCTCCGAATTGAATTTTATTGCAAATGCAAATCTCCACATAAACTGTAGCTTTGTGTGTGTGCCAATAGTGGAGAATTCTATGCTTTGTAGTGAGCTGTAAATTAGAACATAAGGATTACACAGTGCGCAAACTACACTGCAAAACACTACACAGTGGACAGATATATAATATATGAACGCACACAAAGAAATGCCATTCGTTAAATCAGCTAAGAAATAATTCAAAACAGCAACACTAGATTTAATGGACACACAAAGACCACTAGAAGAATCACAGAAAAACACTGCTGCACAATTTCAATCATTAATAAACAAAGATAAAAAACTAATCCAAGATAATTCCAAATAAGTCGCAGAATGAAATACACAATCCACACGGTTAACAAGGAGCTTAATAAACAAAATCATTAACCAGGGATTAGTGCACTGCCCAATATTTACACAAATTCAATAAATATATGAAGACGTAGATACAACAGAAAACCAATTTTACACAAGCTTCCACACCAAACATATGTACCAAAACACACAATCAGCCCTAGCAAACATATTTAAATACTCAATTAGATCAATCACAACCACACAAGATGGAAAACGCACAGTCAGTACAAGTCTTCATGCAACAGTCAGAGAAAATGCAGACATTCTGAGGGGAAAACTATGAAAACGTGCATGAGTTTTTAGAGCAATATACAGCAGCGAGTGACAATGGATGGAGTAACACAGAAAGGGGCACAAATTTTACCTTAAAGGCACAGCTAAGAGGGTATATAAAAACACGTTCCAAACAAGTACAGAAGATATCACATGGGCAAACATTGAAACAAAATTGAAAAACACATTCACACCCACAGATGGCCTAGAAAAATTTTAACAGTTGTTGTACACAAAATGTCAATGAATGGGTGAAGGTTGCCAAACACACATTGAAGATTTAACATGTATACTACAGACGGAAATACAATCTACATGTGTCAGACACAGAACTTATCGACTATTATGTGGAAATCCTCACTACTCTCAATTGCACATAAAATCATAGGATTGAGAAATGACACAGTAAAACAATTAATAAACAATCTAAAGAGAGTAGAACTGGGTCTGCACAGGTACAATCAAACATTTAATAAGATAACACACAACCCAGAGACAGAGAAACTACACGCAGAGATATCAAAACTCAAAGAGGAAATAGCAAACTTAATGCTCCAAACACAGAAAATTAAAGAAATAGAGGAACAGAGCACACCAAGACACAGTAGCACAGGGTCCTAGAAATAAAAAATTAGGGAACTTCTATAGACATGACTATATACAGGGGGCGAAATATGGGCAAAACTAATCACAAATTAGGACACAGCCTATTGTGATTATACAAAGAGAGTATGTTCCAGTCGCAAGGCAACAATATTAAAAACCACCCCAGTAATATAGAATTAGCCCAAAGAATTGTGACGATCTTCCACAACAAATTAAAGATATGCAAACAGCAGCAATTGTAGTAGAGTCTGCTTTACCCTACGGTGCCCATAGTTTAGAAATACGCAAAAAAAAAAGGGGGGTACGTTATTCCTAACAGATCTTAGACAACTTAGTCAATATTTAAAAAGAGTGCAGTATCCTCTCCCAAGAATGGAAGATATATTAAATACTTTACAAAATTCCAAACTTATTACATCATTAGACATATTTTCTGGATTCTATGCCATCCCATTCAGGCAAGAAGACCGCCATAAATTAGTATTTAAAATTGATGGTGAAGGTCTTTATCAAAAAACCTCGGACTTGCATAGCGCAGATTCAAATAGCACGAATCTGCCAACCTTGAGAAAAATATTTATGTTCTACATTTCAGATAGCACGAATAAGGACTCACATAAAGTGAGCAGGTTGCCGTCGCGTTGAACACATATAAATGCTGCTCGGGCAGCTGTCTAGCTATGCGGTGTGCGGGAATCATCAATCGTGGAATATTGACCTTGGTGTTGTATTTTCTTTCCCAATCCTTATGCTGTGCACCTACATGAAACAAATCCACAGAATCCTGTAATTATCAATGGCAGGTAGTTAAAAGATTTTCTGCTAGTGTGTTCTGTTGCTTACTATGAGATAATGCATTACGTAATTTGCTATGTGTTTTTGTTACTGTGTACAGTAATATTTCATGGAAATATGAAACGGACAAAACAGAGCCAGCTGACAAAGTTGTAGCAAAAAAGAAAAATTATTTCTTTAGAAACTAAATGAGAAGTTGTTTGGCGCTCTAAAAACCATGAAGGTAACAGTGCAATCAGTTACGCCTTAGGACTAAGTGACTCCACAGTGTGAATCATTCACAAAAATAGAACTGAACTAGAGAAACTGTTGGCATCTGATGCATTAACTTCGAAGGAAGTGAGAGTGAGAAATCAAACCCCTATCATGATTCACACTGCATGAAAAAAAATCATGGCCATGACAAATGTGGTGTTAATTCTGAAGTGACACACGCGGAAATTTTCACTGCTTTAGAACCTAAATATCCTCACAGTAGTCAATGAATGAGTGAAGAGATTTGGACGGCTCTTAACAGCAAGGTCTTGAGAGCCAATGAGGGTGATATGTGTGTATGGAGCAGTTCCGGAATGAAAGGGCAGGGGAAACAGGAAATCCCTGAGGAAATTCGCCATCCAACGGCATTGTCCCACTTGTGAAAATTCGGTGACCCGGCCGAGGATTGAAACCGGTTCGCCTTGATGGAAGGCGAGCAGGCTAACCGCTCACCCACCATGGCCCCTGACAGTAGTGAAGTTTTCACAGCCAGCAAAGGATGGTTTTTGCGGTTCATATACAGATATAACATGCACTGCGTTAAAAAAAAATGGGAGGCAACTAGTGCTGATTCTGATGCAGCTGCATTATGTCTTGGCATTCTAGCGGATATTGTTGATGGCGGTTTCAGCCCTCAGCAGGAGTAAAATGCTGATGAGACGGGTCTGTACTGGAAGAAAATGCCTGACTGGACTTATATTTCAAAAGAGGAAAGGGCTGTTCCCAGACTTAAGGCTTCCAAGGATAGGCTGACACTATCACTTGGTGCTAATGCAGCAGGAGATAGTAAATTAAACCATACTTGTTTACCATTCTGAAAATTCAAGGTCACTTAAAAGCTGCTCAAAACTACATTTTCCAGTAATACGGAAGGCAAATTGTAAGGCATGGATCACAGACATTCTTGACTGACTGGTTTACAAAACACTTTGTACCAGAAGTAACACAATACAACAAGGGCAACAACCTTGAAAATAAAGCATTGCTCATTCTAGACAACTCCCCTGGCCACCCAACTCACCCATTAGACTTGCACAAAATTTTTTAAGTTGTATTTTGACAAAAAACACAACCTCTTTGTTGCAGCCCATGGACCAGGGCGTAATTGCAACATTCAAAGTGTATTATTTATGGCACACTTTCCTGCACGCAATAAAAGCAACATGAACAATTTTAGAGGATAAAGATCCCAATGAAGAAAGAAGTGCCACCTTCAAAAATGAAATTGGTAAGTTACGTCAGGTTTACAGAGACTTATATGACCAAAAAAGAAAGCTGTATACACAAATACAGCTAGACAGTTATTTTGCAGGCGCATCTCACTCCAAGCTGCAGCCAGCCCTTGTGAATGCAGTGGCAGCTTCAGCGGCGGTGACAGCGGGGGAGAGAGAGACGATAAAGATCCTGACACCCCACCCCCTTCACCCAAAGTTTGCGACTCATCATCTGCTGTGCAGGAAAGTGTGTTTACGTTTCTGCATGTATAGGATGTCCAGATGTACCGTGAAACACGTTTTGTTCAAGGTT
The DNA here is from genome assembly GCA_029891345.1 of Dryococelus australis. Lineage (NCBI taxonomy): Eukaryota > Metazoa > Arthropoda > Insecta > Phasmatodea > Phasmatidae > Dryococelus > Dryococelus australis. The sequence goes on from CM057009.1 coordinate 19,425,339, forward strand.
TGAAATGTGCTTCAGCCACTACAGTAACATTTATCACATTTCTTTAACAGTCATACAATGGCTTTAAACTGGGTTTACAAGTTTACTCAGTGTATTATGTATTTGTTTGTTTCATTTTTAAACGTGTGTTTCGTTTTTACATAGACATCTTCCAACATGAAGAAGCGGAACATAAGTAACGTGTTTGCCAGCACAAACAGTTGTGCCACACGTGTATTTTGCTCTTAAATAATTAAAATGTTAAAGGATCACTTCTCTACTGTAAAATGTATTTGTTGTTTGTGAGACAGATTTGCTACCTGTCTCATGTGTACAAAAAGTGTATTTTTTTGTGGGTGCTCTGAACATTATTCTGTTAATTGTAGCATTGTTCTTAGGGGAATGGCTGGACTCACTTAACACGGATTTATATAGCACGAAGGTTTCATGGATCACATTATTCACATTAAGTGGGTCTGAGGTGTATAGAATGATGCCTATGAGACTAAGTACAGCACATCAAAACTTTAAACAGTTTATAGATTTAATGTTAGGAACCTTAAGATGGAACACAGCAATTGCCGACATTGACAATATATTTATCATTGGTAATACATTTATAGAGAGCATGTAGCTAACATAAGAAAAGTATTGCAAAGATTATGACAATTTAACGTAAAAATTAATGCAAAAAATACTCATTCACTCAGCAGGAAATAAGAATACTAGGCCATTACATCACACTGCAAGGGATCATCACAGACCCATCAAAGGTAAAATCAATACAGAAAATGCCACCCCTAGGAAACACAACAAAAAAAAAAAAAAAAAATAAAAAAAAAAATAAAAAAAAAAAAACTATGAACATTTTTAAGAATGAAATCATACTTACGTAGGTACATACAAAACTATGCTACTAAAGCGGAACCACTCATAGAACTCACAAAAGAAAACACCATACATTGATGGGGACAAAGAACATAGGGTGTGCTTACGAACGCAATACAGAACGCACCAATTTTGCAGAGATTTGATGAAAATAAACACACTAATATTAGCTTGTGGTGCTTCACAGACTGCAATAGGAGCCGTATTAATGCAACAGGAACCCAACAGTAAACACAGAGGCATCATAGCATTTGCATCAAAGAAATTTTCAGTAAATGAATCAAAATGGAGTACGACAGAATGCGAGCTAGGAGCTCTTAAATACTTTTGTAATTATTTCAGACAATCCCTCTATGGTAGAGCTTTCACGATCGAAACTGACCATGCGAGCCTTATGCTCAATTGCACCATTCGAGTTCACAACCGTGTTCCAGGTTCATTGTGTGTTTGAACTAAGATCAGTGTATATGAAGTGTTGCACCAACACATTTCACACCTTGAACCAGGTTCATTTTTTTCGTTGTACATGAACCACCAGACCCCATGTTTCAAAGCAAATGATCTTGGTTCAAGTTGTTGTTTATCTATGGTCTGTGTTATATTGGAGGTTATGATCATGTTTATATCAATGTCATCAATAAAGATTTTTTGTAAAGAGAGCTTTTAATTTTGCTTAGTTTGTATTTTTATTATGAAGGCAACAGAATTAGCAGATGCAATGTTGAGTTCGGTGTAACATACAAAATGTTTTAACACCTATCGTGTTTGTTACTTCATAAGTTACTTATAGCTAATTATTTGTATCACAATGTATTCTTCAGAAAATAAACTGGATAATGTTTCTGAGTAACATTTTTTTCTATGAAGTACCTAGGGCAAGACAGTATATGAGGAGACAGCATCCTTTCCAGGACCTATATGATGATAAATTTAAGCTGTGGTTCCGACTTTCTAAACAGACTACTTTGAAATTAATACATAAAATCGAAATAAATTTAAGTTCTGATAGCAACAGGAATAGGCCTGCTTCTCACCTCAATCAATTACTGTTGACACTTAAGTTTTATGCACTTGGTCATTTTTTATTGTGTGTAGCGATCTAATGGGTATACACAAGTACACAGCATGTAGAATGATACACAGGGGCCTATTCCATAAAATTTGCAATTCAACAGGTGACAGGGAATAGTCAGACAGGTTTACAATCCGACAAATGTGTGTTTCATAAAAGTTGACAGGTTTACAATCCGACAAATGTGTGTTTCATAAAAGTTGACAAGTTTACAAATTTGCCAACACAAATTTGTAGAATTGTATGACAATTTGACAAATAGTTGTTTCACAAAAGTTTTGAGCTAACAGGCAAAAACCTGACAAATTTGTCAAATATTACACTATATACTGTTTTATGAAACAGATAAGTACACTCACTTGGTGACATATCTTCAAATTTGTAGAATTGTCCCTGCAGAAGTGACAGGTGAGTTTTCTTATGTAACCAGTAATTTGTAATGTTTATATGACAAGGCAGTGCAATTGTGTTTCAATATTATTTGAATTAAAACATTGCTTGCCAAATAGCACAACATTTTTCTCTCGGATCAGGTTTAATATAGAAAATCTTATCCACATTTCTTGACATTTTGCTGCTATAGTGAAAAAAGTTATATGGGTGGAATTATTATTTACAGCTTATTATTTGTGGTAGGAATTGACTGTTCATGAATTGCATATAAGGCTGCGATTGATTACTGTAAGTGCACATCAGAGCTTTCTAGCGTGTTATTAATGAAACTTACAGTTTGACATATAATTGTCCGATTTATGAAACAGTATTTTAAGGCTGAAAATTTACACTTTTTTGCCTGTCAAATAAGGGAAACTTGTGTTATTTTTTAAACATAACACTCTCATGGCATATTGACAAATTTGTGATATTTGACATTATTGTTGTATATGTCACACCTGTCACGTTTTATGAAATAGGGCCCAGATTGCAGTTTTGGCTAATGATATTTTTAAAATGCTAGCCAATAGATGAGAACAGCGTAGGCCTACTATCCTGCAAAATTTTTATGAAATTGTAGGCTATCCTGGTGTCATTGGTACAACTGTACATGTGTGTTATAGTAACTCGTCTTTTAACTCATTTGCAGTTATGTTAACGACATTAAGAACTATTTTTAATGTTAATTCCAACCATGCTAATCCATCATTTATACAAAGCCAAGAAATAATTATGTTTATATTTTCACTCAAATCTAGGTAAATAACTACAACCATAGAATACTTACATAAGGCAAAGTTTCAGTACTTTCTCTGACCCATGTTACAACTAGTGCTTAGTGAAAGCGCTATGGAACTACAAGCGCACAGGCGGGAAGTTTGAATTGATACTTCCAACTTCCATTCAAATTTATGTAAATACTGTGTGCAGTGCAAAATCGGCATTTGTATATATGTTAAACACACTATTTAAATGTGTTTGGAATATATTTTAATGGTATAGTACTTGTGACAAAAAAAAAAAATATTTACAGATATTCAATTTATTTTCAATTGGAAGAATGAATTGTTTATATTATTTCAAAATACATGTTGTAACATATACCATGGGGAATCAACTCCCGAAGAACATATTGGAACATAATGTACTAAATGGAAGACATATTGTTTTGGTTTGGTGAGTTTAGTATTTTTAGGTTAATTTTGATTCAATAAGGATGCCTAATTGGAAATACTGTGTTCTTGGGTGTGTTTATGTGACTGGAACAGTAAAAGACAAATTCCCAGTTTAAGAGCAATGTTTTATTTTGCGAATGGGTGAAGAGTGGGGCAGGTGAGAAACTTGTTGGCTTAGACAATCTAGAAATGTTGGATAATTTCTTTGGAAATGATAACCACTTTTCCAATGATTGCAGAAGTCTTGGAACAAAGAGGCTTATAGGCTTTATTTGCCAACACTACATTTGAAAAGTAAATTCATTGTAAATTTCATGTACGCTTTGATTTTATGTCCAAGATATATTTCATTAAAGATATATTTTGTTTTATATATATATATATATATATATATATATATATATATATATATATATATATATATATATATATATATATATATATATATATATATATATATATATATATATATATATATAGTACCCTACCCTTCTATGTAGCCCAAGTAATCTTGTAAAGAAAATACTCAGATCACAAACAACACTTACGCCTTCCCTTCTGTTCCACCGGTGATATTGTTATAAGCCTAATTCATCTATTTTTGTTTAAATAAATGTAAATTTTTACAGATATTTGTGTTTAATAAATGTAATAACCACATTGGTCAGGGCTGCGGTGGTGTTGAACTCATTTTAAATATACATTTACCAATTTCAATAAATTCATCTCTCCCACTTTACAGCCAAGCATTTACTAAAAAAAGAAGTTGCACAGCTGTTGAAGATCCACAGAATTTGTTAAATTTTGAAGAACATGCTATTTTATAAAGAAAAGTACACACACTTTGATAATCATAAGCACTGAACCTAATAAAACCATGCTATATGCTGTTCACAGTAAACTTAGGCACTTTTGAAAGACCTGCACATTGTGTATTCTTTGCCATGGGCCTCATCATTTTACTCATCTGTTATTCAAGTGAAACTGAAATTATTACAAAATCAAACATTTTACAACTTTAATGTATCTTGCACTTACAATGGTGTCCAAATTTGTACATCATTTTGTTACCACACCCTGGCACCAGTTGTTTTGAGAAGCCTACAGTAAAACATATTTATTTAAAAAATATTGAATTAGGCTTACATCATCACATCACAGGTGGAACAGAAGGGTAGATATGTGTGTTGTGTGTGATCCGAGTAATTTTTTTACAAGAGCACTCAGGGTTATATCAGCTTTGTGCCTGACATAGTAGGGCAGGGAAAAATTCATACAAGAATCTGAATCTAAAACTGAGCTGCGGTAATATAAGACTAACTGACTGTTCACGGTAAAATGAGCCCTTTTGAGGCCCTAGTTTTTTTCTTTCAGCCATTATTTATCCATCAACCACATTAAAAAAAAAATATTGTCATGTACATAACAAACACAGTTTATATATTCCATGACATTTGAAAAATAACGTGTAAGGCTAAAATAATATATAATTTTTGACCGTGAATAGCCTATACATACACACACGTGAGCATAAAGAAAGATCTCTTCGAAGTGTACATAAAATTTACAATGCACTTACTTTTTAGATGTAGTGTTGGCAAAGAAAGCCTGTTAAGTCTCTTCATTTCAATCCTTCTGCAATCGGAAAAGTGCATTATCACAAACAAAATAATTTTTGTAACATATTAGGCTGTCCAAATCCAATAAATTATATCGCGTTGCGACACACGAGACAAAAACAACAACTGTGTTTATGTTTTGCATTATTGCCAACCTGCAAAGAATAATTGTACCAGTGAAAAAAATAATTTACTCCAAAATCCATGACATCATAGATTCCAGCCAATGATATTTTGTGTAACATATTAACTCTGGAGACCGGAAGTATCAATCTCGAGATCACAAGATCTAAGATCAGTTGAACCTAGTTCAGCTTGGTGCAACACAAATATATTTGAACTCGGTTCATGTGAACTCAGATTTTCTACAGTGTTGGTGCAACTGAGCATTAGATATTTAAGAACTATGGCAGAACATAACCTTAGAATTCGGAAAATGGCAATAGCAGACGTAGAATGTGAATTTCAGGCCAAAATAGTAAAGGGTAAATTAAATACGTTAGCTGACACAATGAGCAGCATACCGACCGTAGGTCAAGCGGAGACAAAAGCTATAGAATTCAATAAAATTAAATATAAAGTAAAAATAGAAATGATGAACTATACCACCATATACAAAGCATTAGCAGAAAGCTTGTATCAAAATCCACATAAATATTCTGACATAAAACAAATTATTACAAAATATATAACAAATAAATGGGCATACTTACGAAATCACTAATATGTGTGTGACAAGTTGCAAATTAGCAAAGCAATCTTAAATGAGGAAATCATTCCCCTCCTGGCAATTACAAAAATTATTGCAGATGTCTTTCATTATAATATTGAATTTATAATTGAAAACAACCCAACTAAAACTGACCAGCTCGTTACCACTATTTTGCTTCACATTATCAATAACGCGATGTAAATGAACAACAAATTCTAATATATATTCAATATTTTCAACAAAATCACCTGCCAATACAAGCAGTAATGCGCGATCAACTCACTGCAGACCTTCAAAGTCTTGAGACAAATATCAAAGAACTTAAAAATCAGCATACCCAGTTCTCACATATGAGAATATTATTTAAACTCAATCACTCAATGCAACAAAATACACGTACCACTGAAAACCGCAAATAGTGGGTGGGACATATTCCAAATACAGTAAGGCTTCCATACAAAAAATCCAAGGGATCCAAATTAACACTTGTTTGTTATAATGAAGTTCTTTATACTGAAAAAAAAAAGCATCGTAATTTGTCTAATCAATAAACCACTTGGAATTAGGGGATGTATTGTAGCAAAATGTCCCTACAGAGTTAAAGTTTGTTGTTTATTTTTATTTATCTAATGTTTATTTACATGTGAGCAGAAAATGTTAATTGTCTTTATTTTATTTTGTTCTTCTCTTTAAAGTTATAATGTTTACACTGGACATGTAAATACTGACTGGTATAGGCTGTTCACGGTAAAATATGCACTTTAAAAAGCCCTGCTTACGATCTTCTTTATTCATGCGTCAGATTATTGAAACTGTGAAATTCTAAGAAAAAGAAATATTTTATAAAATCTGATCATTTTTACTCTTCAATACATAAAACAGAAAGTGAAGGAAATAATTTAAATTATCACAAATGGTTACATAATACTTTTCATTCAACATTAAGATATGGAACTACTTTCACTCCATCGTTACCAACTTTACTGGGTGCATGTCACTCAGTGTGCCCGATAAAATATATGCGGGTAGGAGCGGTGATATTTTTCTAAGGTTGATTTCAAAAGTGCTGATTTTATAGTGAACAGTCTTTAACTGCATTATGGGTTAAAATATTTTATCAAGGTTAGGAACTAACATAGGTTGAATGCTCTGTGGATGAGTAAGTTAAATTGACAGTTTACAGGTTTTCTTTTCTCTTTGGTAATAAGCAAGAAATTTCAATGTATTTGGCCTTAGCAATCATATGATTTGTAGAGAACATTCTAGAATATTTTTGAATTACAATAGGACGTGATTTCCGCCTGCAATAATACATTGGAGGAGGCCCCATTTTTGTAAAGGAATCTCCTCCCAGACACCAGGTAAAGCAGACCAACCTAATTTTGTAAGGCGCAACTGAATTAGTTTTGCAATGTCCATCATCGTAAGGATAGGGCAGACTGGTGGAAAGGAAAGAGTAAAGGACAGTAGAAATGTCTAGGGCATTTTTAGAAGAGGCCCATAATAATATAGTTGGAAATTTTAGTGTTAAGGAAGACAATGCCGACTCCGCCGGGATTGAAGTAAGTCTACAGTGTCCATAGATGACATAGCTTCTAATCTCTACCAGATCCTAGTAATATCAGAAACATCTCAGTGTTGTGAATATTGCAAACTCTTCTTACGAGTATTTTAAAAACTTTATTAGGAAAAGTATCTCAAAAATCATATTGCAGAATGATTTTAACTGATGGAAAAAAATTAACATAATTTCATTTGAAGGCCATGAACTTATATATCCAGAATCTATGAGGTTTTGTCATTATCCACGCCACTACAGAGATAGTTGAATTAACTGAAAATACTAATTTTCTAATGCTGTGTTAATATCTGCAATGCAAAGAAGACAATTCCAGAAATTTACTCACACAATTAGCATTCTGTTTAAAATAGTTGTAAGAGATGAATGTATAGGATTAATTGCATTTCATGTCTATTTTCAAAACCCCACCTTAACTGCAACATTTCAAAAAGGATCAGCTTAAATTCCATAACGTTGTTGCATTAGTATTCTAGTCAGAATAAAAAAAGTAATCTATTTAAATCAGGTGAATTTTTGCATAACATTTTGTCTGATGTAACATTGATTAATATAAACAGAGATTTAATTTATTTGAACTTCTTTCTCATGGTTATAATGTAGAAGTAGTTATAATATTTGCAGATGTTGGAATTGTTTTGCTATTGTGTAAGTGTCAAATAAATATATATATATATATATATATATATATATATATATATATATATATATATATTTATATATATATATATATATATATATATCTCTCTCTCTCTCTCTCTCTCCTCTCTCTCTCTCTACTCTCTCTCTCTCTCTCTCTCTCTCTCTCTCTCTTCTCTCTGGTGTGTGTGTGTGTGTGTGTGTGTGTGTGTGTGTGAGAGAGAGAGAGAGAGAGAGGAGAGAGAGAGAGAGAGAGAGAGAGAGAGAGAGAGAGAGAGAGAGGTTAAGAGTGGTATAATTAGAATTTGCTAAGATTTTTTTCTGATTTTAAAGCAAACTGATATTGGTTTTCTTGTCATTTGTCATGAACCACAGAATTAACAGCAGCAGCACTTCTTGTACATGTGAATGGTATAGACAGGTAGCAAATCAGTCTCACAAACAACAAATGCATTTTACAGTAGAGCAAAGATCCTTTAACATTTTAACTATCAACCAGTTTAATGCTAAAAATATTACTCTTACAGTATGTTCTGGCATATACTGATTTAGAGGCTCGCTGTCTGGTTGTGGCGAGCGCTAAATATTTTCATACCATTTTCATGGCAGCTGATTTTCGTTGGCATATTACGTTGGGCCAATGATGTATTAATATTGTGAAATGCTGGAAAATGGGAAGGGGAAAAAGGAGAAATTCATAGGGGGGGAGGGTAGGAAAGAGGAAGAATGAAAAGGGGAAAAAGAGGAAAATGGGATAAAGGGGAGTAGGGTAAAAGGAGGAGAAAGGATAGTTGGTGTTTGGGGGAATTAATCATTACTTATTTATTTATTCAATCTAGTTACTTAATAATAGGTTGATCTCAATCAAGTGGTTCATTCATAGTTCATATTTTAACAACTCAACCAAAAACTAAAATAAAATGACTGAAACAGCATCTGAAATCTTGTCGATTCGCAGCAGAGGGAGATGTAGGGAAACTCTCAATTTCTAACTAAAAATAAGTGAACCCCTAAACTCTCTTGTAAGGGTAGATATCTTAAGTTGAGGCACTCTCCCTCAACTCCACAATTACCTGTACAACACAGCTCCTCTTCAGCTGCTCCTTATCGTCTACTCAACACTGCATAAAATTAAAGATCACCATCCTACATCTCCTCCCTAATCATCTCTGAAAACTTCTGCATTATCATCTGTTTCAATTACTGGTATGTATCAAATTCTGCTAGGGGCGTTCCACCACAAGGCGCTTCCTACAGGGGGCGGCCTTGAAGCCCAAAACTTTCAAAACCTTATGAAAGAATTTAGATAGTAAAAAATAGTTTCTTTTACAACATTCTTTAACAAAAAAATTAAAATCACAAACAGAATTTCTTACCAATTCTTCATTGTTTTAAAATAACATTAAATAAGAAAACATATGTGTTAATAGAATTTCTACTTGGATATAATACACAAATTAAATCTATTCAACAACAACTAGAGAAATCCATTAATAATTCATTATTTCTTTAGGCCAACTCAAAAATGAATTAAAATAATCAACATTAAAAATGTTTAAGAAGTACTGTAACTTTTGTCTGTTCAAGTAAACTTACAATAAATAAAAAATCATGCTACTATAAATCATGAATGGCCTTCAACATATTGTGAATTCTGTACCATTAACCATTAGAAACATCTTAACTGATATTTCTTACTTGGTCCTTTAAATTTATCATACTGGGTCACAAATATTTATAGAAGCTACTTCATTATTTACAGTCACGGTAAAGAGCTTTTCTTAATCTGTTCTAACATTCTGCCGTCATACGCATTTCTTTATCATCAACGTTACTGCAACTGGACACAAATTTATGACAGGAGAAAGACGTAAATTCACACAGATAAAATAAAAACTCTCGCTACTGTTTTATTACGGTCTTTACTGATAGCAAACTCCTGACCTACCGACCAAACTGAAACTCTCTCTCTCTCGTCGGCATCAACCTCATAAATAAACCACTTCTTATCAAAAAGAAAATTCATTATATAGTCCTCTTCTCCGACGATTATGCTCCTACGTAACTTAATACTTATTTAGCTATACCTTACTGTTCTTAAAACTAAAATTTCACACAGGATGCTACCTAACTGGAGCCCCTACAAATTAAAATATAACTACATGTTCCCAGTTACTTATCTTTTTAACAACTACATGGTGTTGGTCCTTTCGAAGGCTCCTCCCGCCTTCTAACCCCATGCCGACTGCGACTCCTCGGCTTCCGACGGCCCGCCTGACTGCGTGTCTCTTGTCGACTGTCCGACTGACTGCACCCCATCTGCTCCCGTGTGTTTCTCTCCTCATTCGACTACATCTCTTTAAAACCTGACCTCCCTCCATAGCTGAACTCCAACAACAAAACAGTGCCTCGCATCATCGCACATGTTACCCGGTCTCCCAGTCAATCACAGCCCTTCTGGGACATGTGCGGCCATCGACAAACAAAAGCTCAGCACAAGATCACCCCCTTGTCCCCTTAGCCGTCTAGACTTTGTTTGCGGCCCGCAGCACTACTTCTTACCCTCTTCCCTGCTAAGGCCCACAAACACACACAGCTGTCAACTTGAATCATCGTCGTTGGCTAATCACTCAAGGAACTTTTCGGCGCACGTGCAGCTCAAAAACAGTTCCGAACCACCGCGTGATGACACAAAACAATTTGGGATAATGATGACTGCCTCTTTACCATCCCAGTGGCAAAGGCAAACACTCACAGCTGTGGCCAGTACCAAAAATGCTAAGGCTGACTTCAGCTCGATACTAATGGCAAATAACTCTTGTAGCAGCTCAGAACTATAGACTGCAAGGCTAAGATTCCCGAGATGACAAAGGACATGATCTAACTATCTTATATTCCAAATCCCTTTTAAAAATAATGATAACTAAAGCCCATCCTGAAAATGACAAAAATTATTAGGCTGAACCTTTCAAAAAGAAATAAACAAACAAATTATAAATTACTTCCGATAAAAACCAATTAAGGACCCTGACTCTAAAAAATTATAAAAACAATTGATCAAAAGTTGGTAGTATCAATTAAAAATTCATACCAACCACGACTACTAAGTTAAGGGCAAAAGACTCTAGACCCTAACACCAAAACAGACGTTATAACCAAAAACCAAATCTAAAATTAAAATAATTAAATCAATAAAATCATCACCAAAACCCTAAAACGGAAGGATTCGCATCTGAACAAATAAAAAGAAGGCCAAACCTAACCTCAAAATGACAACAAACTGAACCATGTCTAGGATCAATCTGAACACAAAATAGGAATACTCCTAACCTGAAAGCTATAATTCAAAATTCCCAAAATCCTATGCAAAAATTACTCAAATTACCTCATGGATGATGATAAAAAAATAGGGAGCATCCCGAAAAATTATGGGTATCATACCAAAAAATAGGTATCCTAACAAAAGACTAAAACCCCCCAAACATCATGAAAATTCCATCGTAACAATATGTGTGTTCCAGCCCCACATATAGCAAAAATTCCAGTCAAATGCCAAGTGTTACTACTGGTGACAGGTACATAGAAAACAACTTTTATAACTCAAAATAAACACAGTCCTCTTATGTCTTAAATGTTTAGAGTAAGGAATATTTAGTACAAAAAATTGGCCTTGGTTCAACTTGAGATTAAAAATAAAATATCAATTCAAAATTAATTAAACTAATTCTTTAAGTCTTTAGTATCAGTTACGCTAGGCTGAAGCTACCCGGAGCCAAAATTCTAGTTTTATTTTTGAAATACGAAATCTAATTTTATGTATACTTATGTAGGATATTACCTCGCATTAACACATAGAATAGGAATAAATAAAGAATCCAAGCATGAATGTATGATTTATAGTTGACTGTTTGTCATCTAAATAGCACAGTAATGATTTGTAGTCATAGATGTATTATTTTTCTTGGAAGTTTACTAGTTGCTTATATATCAACCAAACTTTTCACTTCAGAGCGTATTCATTTCTGACAATTTTTTCTGTAAGTTAAAACTAGAGGATAAGATTTTCACGTGCTAATATATTCAAATTCAAAAATAAAAAAAATAAAAAATAGATTTTTTTTTTTTTGCCATTTCGTAAGTATCTAACTTAAAAGACTTTTTCTGCTAGTGTTGATTGTTGGTGTTAGCGTGTTTCATATAGGCTACTATGTCTTTTCAATAACATTTGTTTGAAATATGAAAATTAGAAAATTGTAAATAAATAAATGTGCCATTTGAAATGAAACAATTATGATTCAATTTCCCTAGCACTTGCATAGTTTCTGTCTGCTGAATTTCATAGAAGTTTCTGCACGTGAAAAATGTTTCAAATATAAACGCCTTTTATTGAAAACAAGGCAAAAGTATGTACTTGCAAACTGTCCTTGCAGCTGTAACCTACGACACGTTAATTTTAGAAACTCCTGTTATACATATTCCTAACGCATATGTTTGTATTTATTTTTGAATTCAGAACATTACAGCATGTAGTTTTATGTATCACTTTAAAATATGAATGCATTATATGTAGGCTACACATGGAAGTAAAAAGGTTTCCTTTGAAAAGTTGGTAGAATTATGGTTTCTGTTTCGGACGAGACAAAAATTAGTAGACGAAGATAAAAAAATATTTATTACATTTTAGTGGATTTTGAACAAGTAAAATATATTGATTTCAATTTGGTTTTCTCTAAGAAAAAATATGTTTATTTAATTAAAAGTGATGCTTTGACTTAATGTGTTGTCGATTGAATGGAGAAGGGGAGAAGAATTAATACATAATTTTGTATGTGTATATAAATAATAAAAAAAAAAGTTAAAAAAACTAGTGTCAGGTTGATTTTTGTAAGTTAGAGCCATTTGAGGTAGGATAAGTTTTATGAATGGTGTCGAAAATTGGTAACATTATGTACAAAGCAAATCAAAGTTAGGAAGTTTTAGTGCCAGAAAAGTATACAAAACTTTATTTTGGCATATAATCAATTACACTGTAAAAGGAAAGACTACAATACGCTCAATTGGATAGAACATATTACTATCTAATGAAAATTTGAAGTAACAGAAGTTCTAAAAATATAAATTATTAGAACAGTCACAAATATAAATGTCTTGGCACTGTTGCATAGGAGTCTGTAAGCCAATATATTTGACATACTAAATATTCATGCTACATTTTTTTAAAACAACAATTTTGTTTCTCATGCTACTTACTAACCTTAAAGTGTCTGTTTTCTTTATCACCAGTTAAGGTACTTTGCCTGACTTCGTGCATATGAAAGTGCATCCAGGTTGTAATGTCAATTTAACGTTATCCAAATGTTATCTAAATTTGCAGCAGGGGCCCAAAAGAACACTACAATGAACATGTCAACAAAGGGGACAAGACATATGACTGTCACAAATCCTTGACTGGTTGGTTTTCGATATCCAATATTTCAAAATGCCAGAACTTAGTGCTTATTTTTAAAATTTTCTCTGTATGACATGGCTAATCTACTAGATCTGAAAACTTAAAATTTATAGTCTTAAAGTTAAGTAAGTGTATATGTTGATGCCGGCTAACAGCCAGTGGCGCTAGAGCCCATGACGGCGCTCACCACACATGTGTCACGTATGCTGCATGTGTGCAAAGAGGACAATAATTTAGAACTTTCACATCAATATTATTTTTCAGTGTAAAATGTGTTTTATATTTGTATTTGTAGGGTTTAAAATGTCTTAAATGTTTTAAAGTGTTTGTTGCTATTTTAAAATTGTTTGGTTATGAAATTCAAAGTGACCACAGCACCGAGATGAAGAACACTAATATTCCAGCGTGAACGCCGTCATAAAGAGATACTGAAATAATATGAAAATCCACAGGATATTATAAAAATATAAAAAAGTATTTAACTTAATTTGTACCATTTTATTTTCTATAATAATATATTTTACTTGGTGTGCATAGCACTTCCGCTTATGTGAACCCCGTAGGCGGCCAGTGCGACGCTTACCTCAGGACAGTCTGTCGAGGAGAGCTGGTGAGGTAAGAAACTGCCACGTACGCACTACAACCTTTGCTTGTGTACGGTTTCGTGTCTCATCCCATGGCATCACTATATACACATATATATGTATATTGATGCCGTCGGGTGAGACATGAGACGAACGATGACACAAATACTTACTGGTAATTTGGGTAACAGCGGTGTTTCCCAATCACCGCAATATTGAGACTCAGGGTTCTCGGGGATGTTGTGGGTTCTGTGTGTTTGACTCACCTGCGCGTACTTACAAATACGTTGGGAATACTAAACTTTTAATAAACATCACTGAAATATAAATAGATAATACATACGTCACAACTGAATAAAAGAATTGAGTTCACTGTAGACTTGTTTTTATTGATACTGTTCATACACATCAACGTGCCAATGAAATAATTATCTCGGTCATGACTAGCCAATTCCGCTTGGGTGCTCCCCAGCCCATAATAATTCTAGCGCACGCCTAAATAAATGATCTCAACAAAGTGCGTGAAAGCACAGCCTTCACAATGGAAGGCTGCCGACAGCCGCTAGGGTGGACTGACTATTTTCCCTGAAGACAGGACACAGTGAATTACAAACGAAAACCCTGAATACACATTAACAAATGTTATTACTCTGCATCACTAATGCAAACTCGTCGGGGCTTGCCCTCCAGCGCGTGGTTAGTGTGGTGACGGCCTATACACAGAGCCGGCTAGGACGGGAGTAATTGCACCGTACACTAATTACAAAATTACATAGACCTTGAATGATACATGAAATACGATGGGACACAAGATGAATATTCACAATAAACACACACGTGTGAAAACAAGCATAGGTGGTGCGGATGCCGCTGGATGAAGTTTATAGCGAACCACATGATGCAGATAAAATTGTAATATTTCTGCGTGGAAACGGCAAACTAAATTCAGATAAAATATTATTATTATTAAATATTATTCGTGTTGAACAAGTGATTCTCTGTAGGATTAGAATTTTTACAGGCTTGTAACATGCCTGATGGTGGTGAAATCATACAATACTGTGACAGCGTGATCAAGTACAAAAAGCATCAATTTATGTAAAAAAAATACATTGAACACTGAATAAAACTAACATAGAACCCTGAAATAAATGATTGCAAATACAATGCAATACAAATAAGTGCTTAAAACGCAATGATGGCGTATACAAAGACTTGGCTTCAGTCGGCCATGTGATTATACGTGATGTTGCCGTAAAATATTCAAACACGAAAAATACCCTAAAATACAGACATAGGAACAAAGCCCTTAAATTTGCATGTAGCAATAATGGAGACGTTACAATGAAATGCCATAAACACAGGCGGATGGTGCCTGATTCAAGTTGCGCGGGTCGCATGACTTCTCCGACAACTTTTTCCTCCTTCTCCTCGATTAAGATAAAAATGCCACAAGGGCGTAAGAATTAGTAAAGCTGAAGCATAATGCTGGGGAAAATGTCTGGCAAAATGTACGCAAGCAAAGAATAACCACGGAAACCTAAATCAGTGAACAAAAGTTGTAGTGCGCATGTGACAGTGTCTTACCTCGCCAGCTCTCCTCGACAGACTGTCCAGATACAAGCGTCACACGGACCTATCATCGCTGCCTACAGGGTTCACATAAGCGGACGTGCTATGCACGCAGAGTGAAATATTTTATATTGAAAATAAAATGGCATAAATTAAATTAGATATTGTTTTACAATTCCATTTTCCATAATTTTCTTATGAATTTTAATATTATTTTAATGTCTCTTTATGATGGTGTTCATGCTGGAATACTAAGTGTTCTTAATCTCGGTTCTGCGGGCACTTTGAATATTCATAACCAAACAATCAAAACCAGTACAAACACTTAAAAACATTTTAAGACATATTAAAGACTGTAAAGAAAATATAACACATTTTACCCTGAAATTAACATTTATAGGAAAGTTCAAAATTATTGGCCTCTTTGCGCACGTGCGGAACACGTGACACGTGAGCAGCGTCATGGGCACTAGTGCCACTGGCTGTTAGCCGGTGTGTGTGTGTGTGTGTGTGTGTGTGTGTGTGTGTATATATATATTATATATATATATATATATATATATATATATATATATATATATATATATATATATATATATATATATATATATATATATATATATATATACATATACGCACACACACACGCACGCATGCATGCACGCACGCACACACACACACACACACACACACACACACACACACTCTCTCTCTCTCTCTCTCTCTCTCTCACTCTCTCTTTAAATATATATTTATACTTTAAATGACTGTTTTTATGGATATATGGCCCCTTTTAAAAATAAATTTTATATATGTTATGTTTTATTTATATATATATAAACATAAAACATAACATATATAAAATTTATTTTTAAAAGGGGCCATATATCCATAAAAACAGTCATTTAAAGTATAAATTTCTTAAAACTAACTCGTTAGCTAACAATACAAATATTCTGTTACCTCACTAATCTTAAAATAAACACCTTTACAGCCTTCCGAGCACATCGCTAACACATTAAAAGTATTTTAAATAAAATTATGTTAATATAAAATGTAACTATTTGTATCACTCTTCATGGCAAATTAGTAGTTGAATTTGATTTACGTAAAAAAAAAAAAAAAAAAAAAAAAATCAAGAGAATTTGGCAAACTTTGACAGCACTATTCTGTAGCGCTTAATAAAAAACATGATAGTGGCTATACAAAAGTCAACCTGAAGAGTCACACACTAAATTTTAAATTATACGATGCTATTCAGTGATTTTACATTGATATCTAAGATACTGCAGACAATCTGTAAACAAATAAAATGCTCATATTGCAAAATTTGACAGAACATAAAGCAACATAAAAGAATACTAGTGAGCGACAATTCAGAGATTCTCAATTTGTCATGAAGTTGACAAAGTTATTTGACACACAAAAAGAGATTGTGTTTTTATTCTTAATATTTTTTCTGCAAAAGAAATAAATAACTTAAATCAAAGTTATTATTACGAGTAATAAGGTAATAGTAACAAATTTAAAACAAATTTTTATATGATGTTTAATGTTTGACAAGCATTCAGTTACAAAAAAACATAAATAATTCAAGAACTAGATGGCAGTGTAATTGATATCGCTACAGTCCTTTCAGAATGTGCATTATTCACAGATTTTGTTTGCCTTGAATGCTTGTCTATTTTCTGTGGTTCTTAATTGTGAGTTTCTGTCGTATGATAGTTCTAACATCTGTGGTTCTGTTGTATGTTCATTCTAGATTGTGAATTTTGGTTGTACAATGTTTCTATTGTATGTGGTTCTGCAATATGTGGTTTTAAATGGTGTGTTTCTTTGTACAAATGTTTTAACATCTGTGGTTTTGTTGTATGACGGTTCTAGACTGTGAATTTTGGTTGCAAGACGTTTCTAACATATGTGGTTCTGTTGTATGATTGTTCTATAATGTGAATTTAGATTGTACGACCTTTCTAATATATGTGGTTCTGCGATATGTGGTTCTAAAATTTGTGTTTCTGTTGTACGATCATTCTAGCATCTTTGGTTCTGTTGTATGATCCTTCCAAGTAGCAAATTTTGGTTGTACTACGTTTGTAATGTATGCAGTTCTAAATCGTGTGCTTCTGCCATACAATAGTTCTAACATCTGTGTTTCTTTTGTATGACTGTTCTAGTATCTGTTTCTGTTCTAGCACCTGTTCTTCTCTGGTGTGACTGTTCAGTTTTTTTGTGTTTCGAACGAATATTAGTTCCTAGTTATGTGTTTCTGTTGTATGACTATTCTAAGATACGAAATTTCTAAATTATGTGGTCTTGTTTGTTTATTCGGTTATCTGAATGTTCTAAACTGTGTGTTTCTAATGTATGTGTGGTCCCCATTCAAAAAAAGAATGCTCATTTTGTATTAAGACACATTCCAATCATTCTGGTGTTACATGATTCCTAGGCCGTAAACCATTAACTGTGGTGGTTATGTACATATCTTGCTTTGCACTCAAATTAGAGGTTATTACAACATAATTTTTATTCAAATAACGTGTATTATTAACCAATAATGGTCTAAATTGTAACAGACTGACAGCCTATTTCAAAAGAAATTTCAATACTATGTTTAAAATTCTCTTTATATACTCTTATAAGCTTTAACAGAAAAGGATATTGCATATTAACCAAGTGAATTTACTCAACATTGTAACATATTATAACAATAACGAATAAGATGAAAAATTATATAAACATTATTTCAGTGGTATTTTATACTTAATATAAAAAAGTGATTATGAATACGTATTATTGAAAAATGTCTTACCTTTTTAAGTGACATAACATTGTATCCCAGCACTGGAATACTCTCCAGAGCAACTACATCTTCAGAAGCTTTATAAACATATAAAACTTGATTTTTGAGAACAAACCAGTAACGCTTCCAAGACTTTCGGGAGCGCTTTTGAAGCCAGCCACTCATCTGTGACTTTGTATCATTGGCAGTAACCTATGGAAAATTACTGACAGGTAATTTCAAAATTGCAAAGAAGGCTGACAGAAGTCATACAAAATGACAATTATAAAGAATAATTAATTACATAAGGGAATTTGCAACGAATTCTAAATGATAAAGAATTTAAATAATAAATATAATTATAAATTATAAATAAATATATATGGGACAGTATATAAAAATAATATTATTATATAAAGGATAAAATAATAATAAAAAGGGACATTATTTACAAGAAACTACCAGATTACTAATGTGAGCCAAATATCACCACAAATCATCTAAAAAACTTATTGTTTGTTTCAGGTGCAACATTAGTAATTTCAAGAACTGCATGCAATATGAAGTGTTTAAAAGGGCGAGCACAGTGAGTTTTGTGGTTTGCGGAAACAAACTACAATGAAGATTTCTTATTTTTAGGCAATGTTTCTCCCCACTTATGGTCTAAGATACTGGCAAGAAATGTCTGACAATATAGAGAGGCAGATCAGGGAGACAACCAAGAAAAGTTCTGGTTATACAATATCTGGTAAAGTGAAAACACTATGTTCAACAGCGCACAATGTTTGCAGTATAATGTCTTTTTTTAGTACTCTGCCATAACTTCGAAGGACACTTTTTGAAAATTCCAAGAAAGTAGAATAAATTATGGAATTTGGTTTTTGTACCCTTCTGCCTCAGCTGTTCTAATGCAGGAACTCATGCTGTTTGATTATTATGTCAACTGCCGACATTTACCCAAGGAAAACCAGTGTTCTCAGGCAGTAACTGCAAGGTTTAATATGTACATGTGCTTCTGAACACTATAAAATACTGTCACAGTGAAGAATAGGATGAAAGATCATACAAACATTTGACGCCGGCTAAAAGCCAGCAGCATTAAGACCATGATGGTGCTCACCACTCATGTGACACGGCACGCACGTGCGCAGAAGCCATAACCTTAACTTTCCCATAACAGGATATTTATTTACAGTGTAAGCCATGTCTCTTGTTTTCTTTCAGGTTCCAAGTACTGTTAATTGTTAAAATGTATGTTCTAAAATGTTGCACAATGTTTGGTTAACTTTGAAAATGTGTGCTGCGCAAAGACTAAGAACATTATTATTCCGGCGTGAACACCGTCATAAGACATTCAACGAATACAGAAAATTCACAATTCAAATGTATAATGGAAATCTCTATTTAAATTATTTATGTGCCATTTCTTTTAAAAGATAAAAGTTTTACTCGGCATGCATAGCACTTTGGCTTGTGTGAGCCCCATAGGCAGCCATGGTACATCTGCGCAATTTCTGCCTCTGGGTAGTATGTCGAGGAGAGCTGGCGAGGTAAGATGCTGTCACGTACGCACTTCAAAATTTTTGCACTGATGTAGATTACCATAGCTCACTTTTAGTATACAGGTTAACCTTTCCCTTGCGTACATTTTGTCAGACATTTCTCCAGCAGTATGCTTCCTCTTAATCTAATAATTTGTGCCCTTGTGGCTTTTTAAATTTAATCAACGAGAAAGGAGAAAAGATTACGGAGAGGCCACGCAGCCCGCACAACTTTGAATCACACACACAGCCCGCACAACTTTGATATATATATATATATATATATATATATATATATATATATATATATATATATATATATATATATATATATATATATATCACACACACACACACACACACACACACACACACACACACACATATATAGAGCTAAGATTTCTTTTTGTAGCATTATGCAGTCATCGCTATCCTTAATACATTTATAAATCTTTAGATTGTCTGCGTAAATAAGTGCATTAGAGTGCCTTATTACGCTGACCATATCGTTTTTGAATATATTAAAAAGTAGCCGCGCCAGCGTACTTCCTTGCGAAATGCCAAAAGATACAGAATGAAAACTTGATAGAGATTTTTCAATTTTTACTACGAAGGACCGACCAAGAAAGTAATTTGTAAACCAATTAGTATAGGAGTTGTTTAAACCAAACTGTTGTAATTTCTGAATAATAATTTGATATTGACATGTGTCAAAAGCTTTTTTAAGATCAAAATAATATACTATATCTATTTGTTTTCTTGTTGTGATTTCAGTATAAAGTTTGTCAACAAAATTAAACAAATTAATAGCCGTCGTTTTGCCCATCAGAAAACCATGTTGAAAATCCAAAAATGAGTTTTTTGTTACAAACGATAAGTGCTTAAATATTATTTTTTCAAAGACCTTAGATAGACCACTTAATAAAGTAATGGGTGTATAGTTATTTATATCAAACTTATTCCCATTTTTTAATATAGGGACTACCACCCCACATTTCCAGGCATTGGGATATTTACCACTTATTAGACTGTAGTTAAAAATATGAGGAAGTATTGGAGTAAGGGTGTTTGCACAGCCCTAATTTATAAAATTGGGGATATCATCTAAACCAGTAGCCTTATTACTTTTTAGACTTTTGATAGCCCAGAGAACTAGTCCTTGAGAGATTGTAGGTGTGCCAATATTTAGATGGTTTATGAATTTATTATGTACAGAGGTATTAATAGTTGTTTGTTCATAACCTTTAGCAAAATGTTTGCGAAGACGTTAGCTAGCAGAGAAAGATCTTGAATCATATTATCATATCATAGTAAGGGGTTCTTTATAGCCATTTTTCATCATTTCAACATAGTTCCATAATCTATTTGGGTTGGCTTTTAAGTTATCATTTATTTTTGTTTGCCAGGTTATTTTGGATAGTTTTATTTGCTTTTTAACAATTTTTCTTAACTCAGCAAAACATGCATAGTTGATTTTAGATTTAGTTTTTTTGTAAAGTCTGTGACAATGTTCTTTCTTTTTTATTAAATTAATTAAGTCTCTCGTAAACCAACTGGATATTTAGGTTTTCTGGCTTTGGCTATAGGTATAAAAGTATTAATTGTTGATTGAAGATTGGTAGTTAAAAATTCCTCCATAGAATTAACATCTTGCATCTGGTAAATCGGAGCCCAGTCAAAGCTATTAATAGTAACATATAAAGATATGAAATTGCCTTTCTGATAATTTCTATAGTGTTCTTGATTCTTAAATTTACATTTTTCAGAAGTAAACCAAATCTGACAGCATAAGGCGGGGTGATATTTATCTTCCTCCACCAGTTGATCAGTAGATTTCTCCACTTTAGTAAAAAAATTTGCCAATGTTAAATCTAATAATTCAGCAGATGGTGTCGTTTTATTACATTGCTCAAGATTAAAAGAGCTAATAGATTGTAATAATGACTGTCCTTTAAGTTTGATATAATAATGCATAATATTTTGGGTGTATAAAGTATTCCAATCGATCCCGGGAGTATTAAAATCTCCTACAATTATTATTTAATGTAGATAGTTTAATAAGTTTGATTCTAAAAATGAAAAAATATTTTTGAAAATCCTCCACTGATATCTGTGGAGGAAGATACATATTTCCAATTAGTAATTTATTGATATTATTACAGGCGATTTTGACCCAAATAGATTCAATATTTTTATAATCAAGATCTAAT
Organism: Dryococelus australis; assembly: GCA_029891345.1. NCBI lineage: Eukaryota > Metazoa > Arthropoda > Insecta > Phasmatodea > Phasmatidae > Dryococelus > Dryococelus australis. The sequence goes on from CM057009.1 coordinate 19,447,575, forward strand.
GTTTGTTCAAAATATGAAAAACATGTTTCATTAATAGCAGTCAATACACCAACTCCTCTATTGAGGTTCGTTAAAATAGCATCCCTACCATGACGAAAAATGGTATATTGTTTGGGAAAATAATGAGAATGTTTGCTTTGATCATTACACCACATTCCCATTAGGCATATTATAGAGTAATTAATGCTGATCACGTTTTCTGAAAACGTAATGGATTTCATCCTAAGCCCTCTTACATTTTGAGAATATAATTCAAGTTCCCTGGTTAACTTCTACATTGTATTTTGACACCTCCGAATGCCTGTAACATTATTTATGCTGTTTTCTCAGCTCCTCCAGCTGCTTCTTTAGACTGTACAGTTTCATCTTGCGTGTTACTATCTGGAGCAAATAACTGTTCGTCATGTAATTTACTGTAGAAAACACTGATTATACAGTCGGCAGGCCAAAAGACTGTATTAAAAATGTGTTCCAAATGCGGGTTTCGCCACTGCCACATAAAATGAAGAGTACGAATTGTACCTTTTTTTTCAACTTTGCCACCTTTAAATTTGAAACTTTTATTTCCTGATTAACGTATTATCATTATCTTGCACTTCTGGCGCAAACCTGGAAACAAACATTGCTTTCATACGGGGCTTTGTTTTGTATTGTTTGTATATACAGGGTACAGGGTTTGTATATACAGGAAGAGGCAAGGGGAATCTCATATGAATTACTTTAAACAGATTTTTTTGTATACTTTCTATTCTGTTCAAATCTGGTTTTTGTGATATAGTTCCATATAACAGATGAAAATTCTAATCTAGATCTTGCCAATGAGTAATATAAAACTAATAAAGAATCTGGTGTATAAGCTGAAAAGTCAGAATTTTAATTAAGCCTATCGTATGATTTATATTGCTAACTAAGTTGTCTTACATAAATGTGAAAATAGAGTTTAGAGTCAAGTAGGACACCTAGGTCTCAAACAAAATCCTCTCTTTTTATGGTAATGCTATTAACCTGATAGTTATATATTAACGGATTGGTCTTCCTTGCGAATGTTATACAAGTTGTTTTGTCAATATTAAGTTACATGTTGTTCACAATACACCAGTTGTTAATGGCTATAATATCCTCTTGTAGCAATAAGCAGTCAGTTAAATTCTCAATATTTTTAATAGATCTTAAGATCATCAGCATAAAGAAGTGCATTGGAATGACCCAGTACACTGATACCGTAAATAAAAACATTGAAAAGTAACGGTGCTAAAGTGCTTCCTTGAGGAACACCTGGAATATACTGCACTAGGACTAGAGAAAGTGTTATTTACTTTAACCACAAAGGTTCTATTTGAAAGGTAATATGTAAACCATTTAATATACGAGTAATCAAGTCCAGAAGTTTTTTATTTATGTATAATAATTTTGTGTTGACATGAGTTGAAAGCTTTTTGCAGGTCGAAATATATAGCATCTATTTGTTTTCTTGAAGTTATGTTAGCATAAAAGTCATAAACAAAATTGAATAAATTTGAAGTTGTTGTTCTACCTGATTGAAAACCATGTTGATTGCCGGAAATAAGGTTTTTAGTGAAAAAAGAAAGATGTTTAAAAATTACCTTTTCAAAGACCTTTGATAAACTACAAAGCAAGGAAATTGGTCTGTACTTATTTGCCGATATCTTATTTCCCATTTTAAAAATTGGAACTACTACCGCTCCCTTCCAAATACTGGGATAAATGTCACTCTAGACTACAGTTGAATACATAGGTTAATACTGGGGTAAGAATATAAGCTCATCCTTTGATAATAAAATTTGGTATATCATCACATCCTGTAGCTTTATTACTTTTTAGTTTTTTAATTGCTCATAGGACTGTCCCCTCGAGTGATAATAGGAGTTTGAATACATAGATTATAATTATACTTGTTTGTAGTATGTGTGCCCCTCGATGGAATGTTTATAAAACTTTTTTCAAAGTGTTTAGCAAATATTTCTGCAATATAGCCCATATCTTGAACATTATTACTATCAACAGTTAACTTAATGGTTTCTTTGTAACCTTTTTTCATTAGCCTCACAAAATTCCAAAAAAATTTTGGGTCGCTTTTAAGATTATTGTTAATTTTGGCTTGCCAATTTATTTTGCAAAAGTAATTTTACTTTTAACAGTTTTCCTTAATTCGGAAAAGCGAGCGTAATTTAGTTGTGACTGTTTTTTTGTATAGTCTGTGAAAATGATCTTTCTGTTTTAGTACTTGAATGATATCTGGGGTAAACCAAACAGGATATTTATTGTTTGTACCTTTTGAATTAGGGATAAAAATATTTATTAGCGATTGTAGAGTGCTGGTTACAAAGTCAACCATTGAGTTAACGTCTGCCATCTGATACAGGGGAGAGCAATCAAAATTGTTAGTAGCATAATGTTAAGATAAGTAATCACCCTTATGGTAATTTCTGATATAGATAAGCTTATCTCTTTGACTTTATATGGTCTGTCAGATTCCACTGATATCTGACAGCAAAGTGTTGGATGGAATTTATCTTCCCCCACCAAAGGATCATTGGAGACTAAGTCTAATAATTCAGAATTGGGTTTTGTGAAACTAAACTAATCTCGATTCAGTGAATTGACTATTTGTAATAGAAATTGACTTTTTAATTTTATTATAATAATAAGTTACGGTGTGTGCACGTAAATTTTTCCAATCGGTGCTTGGGATGTTGACATCACCCACTATTAATATTTGGTAGGGATAATTAATTAATTTGTCGTCCAAAAAAGTGAAATATTTATTAAAATCTTCCACTGATATTGGGGGGGGGGGGGGGGAGATAGATGTTACCTGTTAGGATTTTATCGACACTGTTGTTAATTATTTCAATCCACACTGCATCAGTATTTTTTTGTGTTCAAATTTTTGTTCAACCTGTTGAAAAAGGGAGTGATTGATATTGATAGTGGTTAACACGCCATCTCCTCTATTAAGGTTCATCAGATTGACATCATGGTCAATTCAGAAACTTAAATAGTGTTCTGGAAAATAATGAGATAAAATGGTGTCATTATTGAACCACGTTTTTGTAAGGCAAATTATTGAGTAGTTAGTACTAGTAATATTAAGAGAAAGCGAAAGGGATTTTATTCTGAGTCCCCTTACATTTTGGTAATACAAATAAATTTCCCTTGTGGGCATATATGTACATAGATGGCACCTCCATTTGCCAATACATCAATTAAGATATTATATCTAAGCTCCCCCAGCCGCTTCATTCTGAACAGTCGGCAATTATGACTCAGGGGAGGTAACAAAAAGTTGTTCGTTTTGGAGTCGAGCGTAGAAAGGGTTGATCAAGCAGCCTGTCAGCCAAAAAAATGTATTATAGATTCATTCAAAGTTGGATTCTACGACTGCAACAAACAGATGAATAAGTGTTAAATTTAGTTTTTAGTTTTGCCACATTAGGTTGATTACTTTTAGTTCCTGATTGATGTAAGTTACTATCTCGTTTCCTTGCACTTCTGATGCGAACCACGATACAAAGAGTGCCTTCATAAGAAGTTTCGCTGTTTTGGGGACTGTCTTCAGGTTGACGTTATTTCTTACACCTAGCTAAATTTGTTTTTTTGCTGTTGCCGGCCTGGCCGTCGTCGAGCTGCGGTCCGTGGATGTTTTTACGCCACGCCTGCTGCCTGGCACAAATCCGTCTGCATCAGCAGCCGGCTGCTTGGGCGGTCCGGTCTGCTCAGCTTCTTTAGCCATATGTGTTGTTGACTGTCATGCTGAACCTGGCCGTTCCTACTGGCAGGAGAAAAATTTACCTTTTTCTGGGCCATTTCGCTGTAGGTTTTCTTTGACTGGTTGCTAGAATAAGATTGTTGCACCTCAGATTCCTGGCTAAATACACCACATGTAGTACACTGCTGTGTTATTTTCATTGCTTGAACACTTTTAAACATTGTACGTAATAAAATATTCTCTTCCTTTAAGCCTTTTACCTTCTTTGCTAGCTCGTCTAGTTTATTACACAACACCTCGAACATAGCCTGAAATCCCGAATCCGTGTTCGTGGCCATTATATTAGACGTACCTTGTTGTAGATTGGTATATTTCAAGTTCGTGGCCATTATATTAGACGTACCTTGTTGTAGATTGGTATATTTCAAATCCACTGTTACTGTTATGTCCTTGGGATTACCTGCAGGAAGCTTTTCAGTACAATTATTTTTCTTTCTAGGAGATAATCCAAACATTGTTAGCGCCTGCTCGCATTTTACACGACGATACTATTCCTGCATCCCACATGAGCCCACACACTTACACTGATCAGAACTAGGGGGCATGTAAAACCCCCTAAAAGCTGGTTGAACAGGTGATTCCAACACTGTAGATCGCGGAAGTCAGTAGTAAAACATGCGTCACTCTGGAGCAAGCGGTGCGCACATCCTACTCAACCGAGCAGCAGGGAGCTAATAATAATAATAATTATTATTATTTATTTACTTATTTATATAAAGGGCTTAAAGTGCAACCAACAGTTTTTTTTAAAACCAATAACAGGAAGGCATATAACAAATTACATACAGAACAAAACACATGACAACACAGGACAATAACAAGAAAGACACTTCGACATAGGGCAAATAAATACAACAGGTAAAAGGAAATGCAAAATAACTAAATTAATAAATAATTTTTCCACAGAGAAAGAAATACAGTATTATATATTTATCTTATATAATGTTTGCAGAGATCCCTGAAAGTGATTTTCCTTTCTAGAAATGGATCAAAATCAGAAAAAAATTTATTATAATTTTTAATACATATATTTACTAAGTCAGTTTTATAGATTAAAGAAGAGAAAGTGTATGATATTCCATGAGTATATAAAGGTATTTTTAAACCAACTTTATTATTTACAGCTGAACAAGAAATAAAACTAAAAGGAAAAAATTAAAAATAAACAACATTAATATTATGACATTCTTTTAGAGTCAAAGTATTAAATGTAGCAAATTTATAATATCATTAAATTCTACATTAATAGAAAATCTGATGGAATTAATTAAAAAATAATTTTTTAAATATTTTAAAAATCTATTGGAATTGGTCAGATTAATGTAATTCCATATAACAGAGCAATAATCTAGTCTAAATCTCACTAGTGAATAGTATAAAAATTAAAGAGTCAGGGATGAGGCAGAATATGTAATAAATTTGATTAACCCTCTAGAGTCTGACTAGAATTACTAATTATACTATCTACATGAACATGGAAATAAAGTTTGGACGAGGATGACTCCTAGATCTCTTGCAAACTCCACTCTGTTAATTAAAACATTAACATGATATTTATAAAAAGTTGGGTTAGTTTTCCGTGTAAATGAAATACAGAGGATCTTGTTTACATTAATAATAATAATAATAATAATTATTATTATTTTTGTTTTTTATTTATTTTGGCTTAAGAGCTGACCAACAGTACAATTATAATAGGTAGGCACTGAAACATACAAACAAATACATTGCACAGAAAAGGACAACAGACAAAACCACCAAACAAATACAAACTTATAAAACAGAGAAAGAAAGAAAGAAACAACATATTATACATAAACTAACAAAAAGAAACTAATGTTTGATCAAGACACCTACTGTGGTGATCCAATATAGTGTTTGGAAAAATAAATTTTTCTAGCTAACAAACTATAATCTGTTATTGAATAAATGGTAAAATATAGTTTTAGATTGTGTCGGCATACAAAAACGGCTGGGAATATTGAAAAAACTTCACTTATGTCATTTATAAAAATATTAAATAGAAGTGGAGACAAGGTTCCACCTTGAGGTACACCACAGGGAGCATTATATTCTAAAGTGTTAAATTTTTTAATTCTAACAGAAAACTTTCTATTACTAAGATAACTTTCTATTCAATTAACATATTTAACATTTAAAGTTATTATTTCAGGCATATATAACATTAATGAATGGTTACAGGTATCGAAGGCTTTACTCAGATCAAAATAAATTGTAGTATCTATCTGTTTACGTGAGATTATTTCATTATGAATAAATAATTCGCACATTCACACATTGAAATAAATGCTGCAAAGGATTAATAAAAGCCTTAATTTGAAATGAAATATGTCTATGCATAAATTTTTCAAAGATTTTAGAAAAACTAGATAGTAACGAAATAGGCCTATAGTTATTAAGATCATATTTGTCACCCTTTTTGTAAATTGATATTATAACTGCATGTTTCCACATGCAAGGAAAAGTTCTTTTTTCTATACTACGATTAAAAATAACAGGCACTAAAATAAACATACAGCCTTTGATAATGAAATTAGGTATAATATCTAAACCTGTTGATTTTGATGCTTTGAGTAACTTTACAGACCACAAAACAATATCAGTGGTGATTATAGGTGGCAATATGTTGATTCCATGTTCAGTATCTTAACTTGTTTACAAGTAATATTGTCATTACTGTATACCTTCGTAAAATGAATAGCATAAGTGTTTGCTAATTCTTTATTATCACCAATGAGCTTGTTATTAACTAAAATTTGTGGAACTTGCTGATAACTGTTTCTCGTTATTTTCACATAGTTCCAGAATTTTATAGCATTTGATTTAACATTATTTTTTATTCTATCAAGACAAATAGTCATATATTTCTTAATTGTAGTCTTAACCAGATGCTGGTAATTTGAAAATAGTTCATAATTTTTATTATATTCTAAAACGCCATCTTTACATTTTATCCGGTGAATAACATTTTTGGACAACCAGTGTAGGTACTTGGATTTGGTTCTCGTTAATATTGGGATAAATTTATTAATGGCATCAATTAAAGACTCAGAACTTCAACTTTCTTGTCTACTTTTGACATTTCATAAAGGTTTTCCCAGTTTGTATCTTTTAAATACTGCTATAATAGTAGATAATCACCATGGCTATAATATCTATAACTAACAGTATCAAGAGTAATATCAAATATAGTATGTATAGTTATGAATTCAATGAGCAATACTGGATATGCTGCATCTTCATTAACCAGAGAATCAGAGTGTGTATTAACATTGATGCAGTTTATATTTGGAAAAAAAAAAAAAAACAGAGCTAATAAATTTTTACTTAAAACTGTATGATTTAATTGTAAATAATTTAAAGCATTAGCTATTTCTAGGATATAATGACCTTTAATTTTACTGTAATAATGTACAGTGTCCAGAGTATTTTTTAGCTGCCAATCTATACCTGGGGCATTAAAATTATCTGTTAAAATTACTGGGTGAGAATAAGTTAGTAATTTTGAATGCAAAAATGAAAAATATGTTTCAAAATCTTGAACACTAATATTAGGAGTAAGATAAATATTTCCAATAAGAAATCTAGTATGTATATTTTTACATACTTCTACCCATACAGCATTAACATTAGGAACAGAAAATTCATGTTTTTTAAAAGCATTAGAAAAATTATTGATTGCTATTAATACATCGCCTCCTCTAGACATTATGGATATAATATAATTAGTATCTTTTCTAAATATATAATATTGTTCAAAAAGTATAGGGAATTAACAGAAAGATCATTAAACCACGTTTCAGTTAAGCAGATTATCGAAAAATTGTTCGTTAAAACATTTTCAGAAAATTCATGGATTTAGTATATAGGTCACTGACATTCTGATAATAAAGGTGCCACACATCCACTTTTTGCACCATCAAAGCTTAAAATATTAACTGATTCCTCAGACTGCCTCATTTGTATTTTTATCTGGTGAAAAGTCAAGTAATACTTGTTTTTCATTAATTTTGTCAGTCAGCGCTGTTTGAACAGGAGTCAAGTCTGAGTTCTGTTTTATAAAAATTTGATCGTCGTGAAGTCTACTAATTAAACAACCAGAAGGCCGAATACAGTATTATAAATATGCTCATAGTCAGTCTCAGCAACTGCAATATAAAATGAAAATGTATTATATTTTGTTTTCAACTTGACTACTTTCAGGTTTTCAATTTTGATTTCAATATTAATGTAAGAAACAATATCGTCATCTTCTACAACAGGATCAAATCCTGAAACAAAAACTGCTTTCCTTTCAGGCGTATCTGTTTTGCAACCACTTTAATGTTTACGTTACTGTGCACGCCCACTTGAACTTGTTTGCGGCTGCCCATGTTAATTTTTTGTTCTGTTGACCCAGTTTCTACTTTTATCTTACGGCCGCGCACTTCCTGGAAACAGTCTGCACCAGCTGTCAACACGGAAGATGGGTGCTCACGTGATGTTTCTACGCGCTTGCCGCTACCATATAGAACATGTGTTACTGAATTTGGAAGATTTTGTGTGGATCTTGAAGTATTGGGCTTGGATGTCACATACTGCTGACCATTTTCCACAACTTGACTGTACGTTTTGCCAGCTTGTGTGATTACGTTGGATGATTGAAGCTGCGAACACCACACATTTGTTAATAGCCACATGAAAGGTTTGCAGACTTTCAATGAGAGCCTTAAGCAACATATTTTCTTCTATTAAATTGCTCATTTGACTCATCAAATTGTCAATTTTTTTTTGTCAGAGTAATTAAAGCAGACAATATGTGTTCTTCTTTGTTAGCTCGTATACCAGACATGTCCATACATGTCATAGCCATATCTTGTCCTGTATCTCAGTAAATAGCTATTTTTGTTTTTCAATTGATCAGATGGCTTATTATGTAATTTAGGAGATCCAAAACTGAACATAGCTGGGATCAGTTCACACACTGTGCACTTACATTGTTCGCTATCACTGTCTTGTGGAATACACTGTAAATGAACATGTTTTCCACATGCACAGATACATTTTACAAACTTCTACCTCCCATAAAAGGGCTCACCACATTTTTCACAGAGGTTCACACTGGGGGGCATATAAAACCCCCCTACAATCCAGAAGTTCCGGACTTTCCGACACTTTAGACTGTTTAAAAACTGAAGCAGAGGGAGCACACATCCTCCTCAAATAATAATAGTAATAATAATACATTGAAAATCATAACATATTTAACTGCAAAGATATAAATTTGATGCAATGCAATGTTACATGACATTAAGAAGTGTGATGCATTAACTAATTCAGATTGTGGGATAATTACAGTAAAACTCGCTTAAGATGTTCTCACATGAGACGTTTTCCCAGTTAAAATGTTCAGTGCGAGTAGTCCCACTACTTCCCCATTTACTTCTGTGTTATTTTTTCCCGCATTTAACATTTTTATAAACTAATTGTTCCCGCATAATACAATCAATTTTTTTCCCGAAAAAAACTGTTTTCAAGAAAATTTTACATAATTCATGAACAATTATATCACGAATAACTACAATCTCAAAACATCATGACGTGAAATGTAAACAAGACACAAAAATGTATGTCCCAGGGTAGCCAACATCATTTGGAGAAAGTTCTAACGGAAGTGAAAACTTTGACGTTAAAGCTAAATTTCTCTAAACTGCACTTAATTACTATAGTTTGCATGCCCATGAGCGCCACATGTTCATTTAATAGACATCATTTTGTGTAATAAGTTACCGTGGTTTTGCTTTCTCAAGTTATGTTACGATCTGTGGAATTGGAATTGTATTCACACAATGTATAATATAAACATTGCATCGTAAATCGTAATACAAATTTTCTGTCACAAATGTTTTTTAGGGAAGAAATTACGTCGGAATTAATTTTTTTGTACTTTGACTTAGTAATATTTACAGGAATACAAAAATTCAGTGAATGAGTAATTTATAAATAACATAAATTATTACGTTTTACAACTTGCATATTTCAAACAATCAACGTATTAAATTATCACTCATTACATTTAAGTCTAACGAAAACTTCAGTGTCTTTCAAAAGGGACAGCAAACATAAATAATAAACATAAAAAGTTGCAGTTTCCCTGCCGAAACGCCATAACATAAATATAACCTCACTTTGTAATGTAAACATTACAAGTTACCAAAAAATGGTATATTAAAATTTTAACAGTGGGACAAAACAATAAACAAAGAATGAATATAAATAAATAAAGAACTCTGAAGCCCTTCATGGTTAAGTGTATTGTATAACTTCAGTTCTGTTTTCACCCAGTTGCTTCTTCACTGATTAAAAGTAAGTACTGTATATGTAAAAATTATATTTGATGATGTAAATAAGGTATAGACCTAACCCTGCATTTCAGACCTAACCCTGCATTTCAGGCCTAAACCTCCATTTCAGTTTTCGGTACATGTTTGATATACACATTATTTATTAAAATTCAATATATCAATTACTGTTCAATTTATCCACAGTAAATTTATAACCATTAAATTAAAAAAATGCATTTGAATTTATGTACAATGTTGACTATATTATTTTGGTTATATTGTTTGTTAGATTATTTGGTTTTATTTTATATTAATGCCTACATGTTTTTGTCACTACAAAATTCTGTCTCGGACTAACATTTTTGGTTTCCCACATAAGAAGTTTTCCCAGCTAAGAAGTTTTTTAAAGCTTTTCCCTTGAATAATGTCTTAACAGAGTTTTACTATATAATTAAAGACAAACTTTAATTAACAAGATAATAAACATTTCAAATAAGTTAAATTAATATGCTACAGCCTGAAACTCATCAATAAAATGGCAAATTATAAATGAAAATAAATTATGCATTTATTACTTATTTAAATTATTATGTATTCTATCTTGTTTATTGGGCAGATGAAAACCTTGTTTACTAGAGAATAAATAGCATTCAATGAAGATTTTTTAGTTTGCTATCCAATTGTTTTATTAGCAATCTATTTCAAATATAATCTGCATACAAATAAAATACTTATTATATTATATAGATGTTTAAATTGTTCTTCTCATGAGAGTGTATGGTTATTATTCAAGACTATCTTAAATGTAATGAGTCATTTTATAGTATTCACATCCTAACCAAAAAGTCTTTGAAAACTGTCAACTAATCTCTAAATGGTGAATTATTCAGAATTGAGAAAGGGCTAGAAAAATGGTGGAAAACGGTTTGTTCAGAGTACTATCTTGAGCCGTAGCTCAAATTAACAAACACGAGAACTCAAGGTACAGTGTTTTTAACATTTTACTTCATGAACCAAAGTACAATCCAATTCTTTATTAGCACTCCAAGTGCATCACATTCAAGAACCATTTGAGACTCAAAACTTCATCAGCACTACAATTACATTACCACAACAAATATGAAAAGCCCATTACACATACAAAATGCCTATAAAGTTTGAATATAGTAAAACATGATAAAACAGTGACTCCCATGGGCACAAACAGTAAGTTATACCTAATAGCAAAGCTTGTTTCTCATAAATGCTCCACAAAGTTAGGCATCGTCGAATATTTAACACAAAACTACAAACCAATAAAGATGAATTACTAAAAACCTGGAATTTGCTAACAAGCTTTATCATACAAAATTTCCAAATACTAGTAAAATGGTTCAATTGTATCACAGACTATCAATACTAGTCTCACAATACGACCAGCTGTATCACAACTTCAGCTCACCCATTAAAACCCTCTAAAAACACTTCACGTTGCTCTAATAGGCTCGCCACTATAGTAGTGGTACATACCAACAAATTCAACTGTCATTAAACTCAACCAAGAACACACCAAAAAACGAAAGGCAAAACCCATATGCAAAACACCAGTTTAACCAAAGATGAATTTCAAATAGGCAGGTCGAAAACGTAATTTTACCAAGGTGAATATTACAAATCTTTAAACACTATGCCTTGCCCTATACAACTTGCTACCAAACTTAATCTTTTTTCCATCCACAACTGCATTGACTTACCGAATACAAATGCAATTCATCGTGGTGCAGGTAACCAAATTGCAGTAGATATTAAGCGCCACCAAACAATCATAATGCTAGGCCACACATTATCAGGGCGATGATAAGTCCCTGTCGAATCAATGTTGAATGACACGCCATGACACAAGCAGGATAAGCAGGTGACAACAGGAAGGCGGCAGCGGGAGAAGTAATAAGCTGACAAACATAGCGCCTGAGCGTTGCCTCCATGGGAGGGGGGGGGGGTGAAGGAGTGGAGGGTGAAGATGGGTAATATAGCAGGGAAGGGGAAGAGGAAGGGAGGGGAACCGAGGATGAACTGATGGCCACTGGCAGCTCACATAGTCGGCGAGACAATGCGGAAAAATAATAAAAATTGTCTCAATCTCTCTGTTTTTATCTCTACAATTGAAAGCAATTTTGAGATTAAAGGGTTATTGTCAGTTTATAATTTTCTATTTTTAATTGCTTCTTTAGAGGTCTTCCATAATGCTTTTTTCTGAATATTGGTTCAAAATATTATGTTACGTCTGTATTCCTCTATGAAACATGTTACATTCAGAGAAGATTTGATGAAGCAAGAATTCCTTCTATTTGGGACTGTTCAGTTAAAAATCCCAAGCACTTACCTATGCCATTTAAAATGAAATATAGCTCCCCATATAGACACAAAATATCCATCATGCACCTCAAAAAACTGGCATGTTAATAACATGACATGTCTTTATGCAAGTCTGTTCACTTTGTGAACAATTCAGAAACAAACGTAAATTACATCACATATATTTAACATTATAACGAAAACTAAAAATGTTGCCATAAAGTTGCAATGCTGTGAGTGAGTGAGTGAGAGAGTAGTAGTAGTTGGGCCAAAGTTAACCTTATACTAGAATTTACTATATAGACAAATATTATTCATACACTAATTAAGTGTTGAAAGTGTGGCTTTGTCAGGCCACGTGCATTTCAATAATTATAGCAAAGGTTTACAAATACATTATTTATAAAACACGCAAACTAATGCTTTGTAATATGTGCACCTCTTGAGCACGTGTTTTTCTATTGTAATCCCTGAAAGTTTACGTCACTAAAATCACGTTTGTTCGTCACCGACATTAAATCATTTATTTGCAGAATCATTCAATAAAATCAACACTGCGTAACTTTCCTGAAACCAACAAACTTATATTTGATATGAAAATTAAATTCATGTCAATTTACATTTCACGTCTTTGTTTCCAGCTAACCTCAAAAACTACGACAGTCAAGTACTTTTTCACAACTCAGTCAGCACGCATGGTTACAGAACTTGGACATCATTATTTTATTCTTGATGTCAAAACTGTAGAAACATGTTGGCAATTTGGCTGTACAATCAATTGTAAAAAAATATTTACAGTTTCTGAAGAATGTAAATATTTGTGTTAACGTCTTTTTTGTGCAAAATTTCGCATTTTGTAAAAGAAATAGGTAGGTTTCGCGAAAACGGTGAAAAAACATCAAATTTCACTGTATTTCGCAATTCACCATTCTCTGGGGTCCCTAAATATAACAAAGTGAACATTTTACAAAAGAGAACCCACGTCTGATAATGCATGGTTTGTCCACCACAAGGCATCAAATAATTACACTACTTCAGACATAAGAAGTGCTATTAACTACAAATTTAATTAGTAGGATAAATCCACCAATCCAACAACAGCATGACATCTAAGATTACAAAAGGAGTTTCTCCAGCTTTATTATGTCATGTATTGGCAGTGCAGACATTGGTGCACAACGGTGCCTGGTTTTGTGCCAAGTAGTTCAGTTGCAACATCGACTGCTGCAATACGGTAGAGCACACCTCAACCATAATCATTGGGGGGAGGGCTATTCCGGTTATGGGAAAATTCTGGTTATGGGAAATGAGGGTATAGTGTGAAAAATACCACATTTTTAGTCTGAACTTATGTAAATGTGGAACATAATTTTAACTTGAAATTGATGAGTGTAAATTATTAGTTTTATCCTTAGAGTTGCAAAACCATTAAAAAAAAAATACTACGCACTGGTTATGAAAATGTAACAGTCGTAAAATTCCCAGCACTGCATTAATAACCTTCTTTCACAACCTGCTAGCAGGGGTTCTTACAGCTTCGCGTGCATGTATGTGTGAGTAAGCGAGGACTGGATATAATCTAGGGCTGCAGCGGTGGCGTCACGTTACAGTTTTTGTTGATGTGCAACTGATAAAACTTCCTGAAGTATAGTCAAATGGCTAGTCTTTCCCTTACCGCATGGCATGTCTGCGTAATATAAATTTACAAGAGCGGGACTGAGGTATCACAAACAAAGTTCATAAAGTACATTTACACTAAAGCGTCAGAACACAAAATTTGAAAGTCACGCCTCTAAAACCAATGGCATGTGTCGCACACTGCCATCAGGAACTGTCACTTGTGTCATCATGCAATATAGCTGTAGCCGTGTCACTTGGCCCGGCTGTCTCTTCATCATGCAGCTTGTTTATGGTAGCCGGCACAGCTAACATCTTGAACACATCTGTAATGTGTGTGTTTAGTTTTCTTGACCTTCTCTACCTCCAATTGTTTTTTTTTTTCCAGCAGGTACAGGCTCATTCACTTCAGTTCACTTACGTATCTACGCTGCTCAAGCCCAACTATCAAACGACTGATGTGAAAAATGCATTCATCCTTTGTAAATTTTTTGCATGTTCATCCTCACCTGAGTCTTCACTGCTGTTCTCGTCATAATTATTCTTGTTTGTAACCATATCCAGAATATCTTCATCTGTGTAAAGTGCACAACTGGAACATCACAATCAACAGTGAACAATTCTTCAATGTATTTTTCCTGCAAATCTGTCAGTTCAGGGCTGGTTATTTTTTTCACATATTTCATCAGTTCATCTAATATTTTTCCGCCTGTGAAACATTGAATCCTCAGAAGTCATTTTCTTCTGAGTTAATAATCATCAGCCACAGTTTGTGCCAGACATTGTTGAGAGTTGATTTAGGAATGCTGTCCCAAGCCCTTGTCAGAGCCCACACTACATCTTTGAAATTGTAATCCTTTTTTACTTCTGCAACAGTTTTCCAGCCATATAAGTTTCTCAAGAACTGCTGCAGAAACTCTGATCGACAGTGGCACTTTAGCAAGCGTAGGATTCCTTGGTCCTGTGGCTGAATGAGCGACGTACAGTTAGGTGACAGATAAGTAACTTATACCATTATCTTGTGACAGGGTTACAGCTGGTGGGTGGACAGAACAATTATCCATCACAAGTATGATCTTGCAATACTACTTCAAGACTATGCTATTGCAATGTTACCTAGCTTATCATACAAAACTTTTGAACCACTAGGTTATTTGTGGTCACCTAGGCTTTCTTCCTCACTATGTATTCAACAGGCATTACCTTGATGTCTTAACTCCCATTGCCACATACTTTTACAGATAACCAGGAGTTTGAGCTTAGGTTGTTCCAACGCAGGTGGAACACAGAACACAGTTAGCCTTTCCTTACTTTCTTTCATTTCAGTATGTGCATCGTCTGGAGTACACAAAGTATTTCTCAGCATACATCTCTAGTACAATGAAGTTTCATCTGCAATGTACACTTGTTCGGTAGACATTTTCTCGCCTGACACTAGCTGCGAGAAATCCACAACAAACTTTTAGGCTACTTCTGTGACTGCAGAATTTCTCGCCGCTCAGTAAATAAAGACAAATGCCATGTTGTTCAAGAAACAACACGGCACTTCCACAGGGGGCACAAACAAAAGGCAGAGAAAAACAGATTCAAAACATAAACAGGAAGCAAGAGGACAGTCACAAAATTGACTAATAAAACTGGACAAAACACTCCAGAGGAGCAAAAACACAAGCACAAGAACCAAAAACCAAATCACAACAAATTAAAAAGACCATCCACACGCAAAAATGGGAATACACCGCTCAGATGTACCCCCATTACACAGCATTTGCCGTAGGTCGTCAGGAACATTGAAAGTTCAGTGAACCTGGTCATACCTGCTGCGACACTCCACCAGAATATGCCAGAGTGTCAAGGAAGTGCCACAGGCATCACACTCAGGAGGGGGTTCACCACGAAGCAGGTACTTGTGTGTCAAAAAATAGTGTTCATTGCGAAGGTGAGAAAGCACAACATCCCTTTGGGTACAAGAAACAACAGGACGAGCGCAAACAGGCAAGTTAGAGATGGCCCGTAATTTATTGAACAACTGGAAAGAAGTCCACTCCTGCTGCCAAGCATGCCAGACAAGGCCACGGACTGCATGCAGCCCATCACACACAGGGACACGAGGATCACAAGATGGAAGGCTACATGCCTCCTTAGCTGCCATATACGCTGCTTATTGCCAGGGATGCCCACATGCCCTGGAACCCGCAGGAAGACAATGTGAACCCTAATCTACACAGCCACTGCCAACTTCTCACAGATCATGGAAAGAAGCAGATGAGCTGTGGAGCCAGAGTGAATAAGGCACTCATTGAATCTGAGCATACTATGCATTTATAGTGAAACCCCCTACTGGCACAACACAGACCCCTGAAAATAACAAAAAGCTCTGCAGTTAAAATACTGCAAGATGGATAAGTCCAAAAAGATACAGAGAAGAACCAGTGACAAAGGTGCATTTTGTTAAGAAATCGGATTTGGAACTATAAGTGTAAACAAATAAAACCATGGAGCACAACATGAGGAGTGGTTATCTTAGGAAATTCCCTTAGGTCGAAGCGCACCTCAAACTGTGTTCTCAGCCCTGGCCTGGTCATGGCGAGGTAAAGGAAATACACGCAGAGGTAAGTCATACTGCTCCCGGGCATGTGGAAACCGGACAGATGCTGGCTGAGGTGAATATGGCCTAACGGAATACAGCCGTTCATGGGGCACATGGAGAAAAGCAATATGGTGAAGGTGAGAAAAGTCTTAACACACCCGTACCCCACAGAAAAGAAGCAGTTGATCACGTCTGTAGTGGAGAGGAGTTTCACCAACCAGGGCACAAATACTGAGAACAGAGCTCATGTGAAAAGCCCAAGTCGCAATACGAATACCAGCATGGTGAACACTAGCTAATGGTTTCAACACAAAAGGTCTAGCGAAAGAATAAACTACACTGCTACAGTCTAGTTTGCTGTGGACCAGGACAGGCACGATATAGTCAAAGAAAGGTGACTGTGTTAGCACCCCAGTTATGACCACTCAATGATTGCCAAATATTCAGGTCCCATACACAGTGAGACTTCAGGGATTGAATATGATTCCTCCAAGTGAGTTTACTATTCATCAAAGAGGCCTAGAAATTTGACAGTATTGGAAACAGGCAAAACAGAGCTTTACAAAAAATCTCGGGAGGACAGATACCACTTTTCTACAGAAGTGGACCACCTGTGTCTTGGCGGTAGAAAAGTGGACTCCACAGGTGTCTGCTCAGTCACTAAGGTGGTGGATGGCACGCTGGACCTGATATTCTACTATGCACATAGATGCAACATGCCAGAAAATTGTAAAGTCATCCACATACAGGGCACATTCCCAAGGTGGCTGAACAGCAAACACAATGCCAAACACAATGCCATTGATGGCGATAGCTAACAGGGTGACACACAAAATGCTTCCCTGTGACACACCATTCTTCTGAATGAACTCTAGAGAATAGGCAGCACCTTTGCCAACTCTGAATGTACTGAAGTCCATAAATTTCTGTTTAAAACCAGGGAGATTTCCACAAAATCCCCAAGCGGACAGCTGTCGCAAAATACCATGTTGCCACATTGTGTCGTATGCCTTCTCCAGTTCAAATAAGACACCAAGGTGGTGCTGCCCTCGCAAAAATGTGATCTGTATGGCAGCCTCCAAGCCGTCCAAATTATCTACCACATTACAATTATGGCGGAAACCACAATGAAGAGGCGATAAAAGCTGCCAATTCTAAAGGAAGTACATCACACACACATTAACCATGCGCTCCACGGTCTTACAGACATAGCTGGTGAGAGAAATAGGGTGATAGGTGGAAACATCGCCTTTGACTTTCCCTGGTTTCAAGATTGGCACAAGGTTGACTCTCACCAAAACCCCAGATGTCCAAATATTATTCAAAATTTTCAGCAAAAATAGTTTCTCATTGAATGGAAGGTGTTGCAACATAGCATAATGGATATTGTCGGGGCAAACATATGCATGCGTCGAGTGTGATAAAGACTACTCCAACTCAAGAAGATTGAAAGGCTGGTTGTAGTCCTCCTCACCCGAGGCACCAAAGTGGACACCCACAATCTCACACATCTCTTTGATGGCTCGAAATGAGGGCGTGTAATGTGCACTGCTCAAAATATTGACCCAACAAATCTGTTACATTTGTCCCCTCAGTAACAATATTGTTATTGACCTGAATGAAGAGTCCCAGTGTGCTGAGAGATTGTACGCACAACATCCGAACATTATCCCAGATAAACTTATTGGTAGCATGTACCATCAGCAAAGAAATGAAGTCCCTCCAGGAGTTCCACTGGCTGTCCTTGATCACACGTCAAGGGTGAGTCCAACAGATGTGGAAGAGCTCCAGATTATCTTGAGAGGGATGAGCACTAAAACATCTGAATGCACGTCGGTGGGCATGGACAGCATCCCTGCATTTGTCGTTCCACCAAAGAACATGCCTACGACCACAAGGTGAAGATTAGGGGATGGCAGCCTCTCCAGCTGACATGATAATAAAATTGAAAAGCTCCATTTCAATGTCCACACCGAGAGGAACCTCAGCAGTGAAGTGGAGGAAACACTGGAATTGCACCCAGTCTTCTTTCTTAAACCCATCAAGTTGGTATGGGTAGGTGGCAAACGAAACATGATCCAATATGATTGGGTAATAGTCACTTCCATAGAGCTCTGGATAAATATACCAATCAAAGTGGGTGATCAAATCTGGGCTACGAAAAGAAAGCTCTATACAGGACGAAGTAGCAGTAAGTGTGGTAAAATGTGTATGAGTACCAGTGTTCAACAGGACGATATTAGAATTGGTGAGCCACAACTCAACTACACAATCTCGGCAGTCTCTGTGTTTTGAAGTCTGTATCTGATTGTGAGCATTGAAGTCGTCAATGATCAGAAATGGAGGTGGGAGCCGAGACGAAATCTCCTCAAAATCAACTAACCTAACACATTGGGAGGGGTAAGGGGGGGGGGGGTACACATGTGACACGTTCTCTCAGAAAAGGTACCCTAGGGTGAAAACGTACACTTTTCAGGAGGCCCAAGAAAATAGGTTGAAAATGCGACCATTATTTAAGAGATACGAACGGAATATGCTGAGAGTATAAACGCTACAAGGATGTGACTTGTTTCATTGAATTACTCGTAGAATTGTTTATAAAAAACAGCCCAAAACCTGAAAATGGTGTTTCCCCCTAAGGTATCTTTTCTGAGAATGCCTCACATATATGCTACAAACAGCAACAGCTTCATAATAAACAGAATCCTTCACTACAAGACAGACACCACCTCAGGCACAATCCATCAACATGTTATCACGGTGGTAAAACGCGTGACCTCGAAGGAAGGCCGTGGGACAAAAGTGTGTTTCCTGAAGGTAAAGGACTGCAGGTGTGAGGGAAACTAGGAGTTGTTTCAGTTCAAATTTATTAAAACAACCTCTGTAGTTCTACTGTACGAGGGACACGAGTTACGGGAAGGAAGTGTGCGGAAACAGTTACTTAATTTCTCACAGTGTCTGGTGATAACCAGTGTTATGCTCATCAACATCAACTGCCAACTCGGCTTGTGTGCTCAGGAGAAAGGCAGGCATGGTGGAGAGTTGATGTTGTGATCCTTTGATTCAGGTTCACTTGCAGAAAGGGAGGTAAGTGACCAAGTCTTAGGTTAAACGTTTTCTGCAGTAGCTTGCTGTAGAGAATTGGCAATGATAGCAGGTTCCGACAGTTTCTTCTCAGTTGGCCCACACAGCATACTGAGTCACGGTTCGGGTTGGCAGAACTCGCTGTGGCTTTGGTGCATTCACAGACACTTCTGTCTGGGTAGCCACATTGACTGTCTGAGTACATACATCCTTAACTGCTGATTAAGCATTGGCAACAACACTGTAGGGAACAGAAGGTTTCGGGCCCTCGAAAACATCAAAGCATTTCCATACCTCAACAAAGGAAACATTGTCAGTGGCCCAGATTCGCTGAACAGCCTGCTCCTCCTGGTACAGAGGGCACTCCTTCGACCAGACAGGGTGTCTTTTGCTATAGTTCACACACTGCAGAGGTTTGCTGCACTGAGAACTATCAGAATGCTGTTATGGCAAATGAGGTGAAGCCTGGGGCCAATTTCGATACGGGCGGCAGGGCACCACTCAATGAACGATGAGAGGAGGAGAATTGGGGGCGCGGCCAGAGTATACAAACGGGGTTGCCAGAGTGTCTGCCATCTTTTCTTCCTCCTACTCTGTGTCACCAATGGCGTAGGGTGCTGTTGCCGTTGACTGCCTTCGAGCTCCGATGCTGAGAGATGACAACGCCAGAGGAGACAATCCCAGGGGATCCTGAGAGGCCTTCTCCAGGGTAGGGCCCTGACCGACCCGTTCTGTGTAGTATTCCAGTGGTGAGTCCAATTTGGATAGCAGCGGATATTGAGGGGATAGCCTAGATTGCTTCAGTAGCAGCTTTATTGAGAAGAGTTTACAATTGAGATTTAATAACAATTTATTGAGATTAACTAGCAGATATTGTCTTGTGTTCGATTCCAAAAATAAATTATATTTTACATAATTAATTGCGTAATTATTGAGAGTATTCTTGGTTTTCACAGTTATTATTTAAGTGTGTTATAAAGTCAGGACCATAAGTCCAACTGAGATGAATTGATGGGTAATTTGTAGCTACGTACCTAGTCTATTCCCTTGAAGACACTGGTGTAGGAAAGGCTAATAGGACACTGGTGAAGGCGCCTTATGTTTCCACCTTTTTTGTGTTTGCTAAGCGATAATATAAAACGTAACATTGGAGGAGGTTTAGAACCCTCCCAACCTCTTGCTGCATTGCAGAATGGGGCGGTAGTTTATAATTGGTGAAGGCACCGGCCTTTTCCACTTTTGCGTACTCAGAATAGGTTTTAACCTAGTTAAGAGTGCTTGCCATTAGTTTTGTAATACTATACAACTAACCATTGCTAACCTATAGAACGCATAGAGCTTAGTTGTGTGCTTAACAAATTAATGCACGGCGTGAGTAGCTTTGCTTACTAGCATTAATTAAATGTATTGTTACAAAGTGCTTAGGTATACACATTACACACGCCACATAGACTTACAAGAGTAACGAGAGAGAGAAAACTTACACAGCATCAGCCAAAAAGGCATTTAGGAGAGCTATTTTAGACTTGTCTGAAATTAAAACTAATATTCAGAATAAATAGAGCAGTCCAATAGATAAATTTCCCTCTTTAGTAGCAAAAGCAGACAAAATATTACAAGATAACCCAGAATTAGTAACAGGGTTAGACACACAAGCCATAGAGTAATGCGAGGCCTTTTAACTAGATTATGAGAAAGAGGATTAGCTGACATAGAAGGTGAATAATACCAACAGTCAGGTAGTTCACAAGCTCAGCAAGGGTACAAAACTCCAGCACAGGTTACATGCGGTAAGTCAGAGGAAAACAAGAGTGACAGCACAAGCGTAGTACACGAGTACGAAAAAGTACATGTATTACCACAACATAACATGGCAGAACAACAGCAAGTAAAGATACTTTTCCCAGAATCGGTAAAGGTTCTGACATTTTCAGGAAATATAGATCAGAATGTAGACAAATTTTTGGACGTTTTAAAAACAGCTAGCCAAGTAAACGAATTGGAGAAAATTCAGAAATGTGCTAGAATAAATGTATATTTGCAAGGTACAGCCAAACGCGTGTATGAAACACACTGGTGGAAACTGTAGGAAATGACAAAACATGGGAAAGCATACAAGAAAAAAAGAAAGACATTGATGGTAATAGATAAAAAGAGAAATTTAAAGAACTGCAACACACAAAAAGACAAACGCTAGGGGAAAATTGCAAATTCCACATTGAGGACATGAAATATTTCAAACAGAAAGGTTATCCATCCATGTTAGACAGCGAAATCATAGAACTCATTTGGAAGTCACTTTTACCTAGTTATGCAGACAAAATTGTAGGAATGGAAAACAATACACTAGCACAACTAGTAGAAAATTTGCAAAGAGTTGAGTTAGGTATGAAAAGGTACCTACAATGATTGGTTGGTCAAAAACGACATGCATTCACAAAAGCATAAACCCACACAGGCAGAAATAAATAAAACTAAGGAGAAACTTATAAAGTTAACCACAACAGACCATAATAGCAAACCACAGCGCAAATCACATGCAACAAGACATGTTAGTCGAAGAGAAAAATGGAGTGAAAATACCAATCACAAAGAAAACTCACGCAAACGCAGTAAATATAACGAAAGTCCACGAAAACTAACACAGAAATTTCAGAACACACATAAATATTACAAAAACCGTGACACAAAGTGACAAAAACAAACAGGACCCATTGTAATTATTGAAAGGGAGTATAGGCCAATTTACTACAGAGGAACAAGGAAAACAGGTAACAAATCAGTGAGGCGAGACAAAAGTAAGCAAAGAGAATATAGAAATTCACAAAAATATTACAAAAGAGGTAATGACAATAGGCAAAAAAAAAATACTGAGCGAGAAAACTTATACAGGAGAAATTATAGCAAATAAAAGGAGACTAATGAAACAAATAGGTACCAGGGTAGAAAGTACACTGGTCCAAAAAACTAGTTAGTCGGGGGATATGTGTGTTACCCCTGTAGAGAAAAGAACTATGCGTGAGATAGTGTTAAAGACAAGGAAAAATCTTATGCAGAAGTTTCATCAAAACTCAATACCAGACAGGAAATGTTTTTCCACAAGCCTTAGAATAATAGAGCATCAGGGCGAGAGAGGAAAATGTACGAGTAATGAGGAAATGCAAGCTTAAAGCATAGAGTTTGGTAAGCCTGATGGCAAAATTAAAAAAAGTAACAAACGTTACAGAAAAACTGTTAGCAGCGCAAAACGCGAAGCGACACAGGAAAGAGGGACAGTAAATTTGTTATCCAAAGCTATTCACGACTCATGTGATTAACTGCAAAAGGACTATATTATTGGTTTAATATACCACTGTAATGCGTCAACCACGACTTCCAGAGTCAAGTCCCCGCAGGGGAAGGCCCAAACATCGAAGGGAGTACCAGCAGCGTCTCTAGTACAGAGGATGTTGTCTGGCTGCCGCCCACCCCTTATTTTCTACCTAATATGTCACTATCGAGGACGATCAATTCTTTTAACCAGGAGGGCACTGTTATGGGCAATGAGGTGTTGCCTGGTGCCAATTTCGATATAAACAGCAGGGTGCTACTCAATGAATGACAAGAGAACGAGAATTGGGGGCAAGGCCAGACTATATAACAGGGTCGCCAGAGTGTCGACCACCTTTTCTTCCTCCTACTCTGGGTCAAACGGCGCAGGATGCTGCCACTACGGACTGCCTTTGAGATCCAGTGCTGAGAAACGACAATGCCAGAGGAGACGATCCGCCAGGGGATCCTGAGCTTCGCGGTGCGGGAATGACCGACCCGTTCTGTGTAGTTATCCAGTGGTGAGTCCATCTTGGATAGCAGCAAATATAGAGGGGATTGCTTAGATTTCTTCAGTAGCAGCTTTATTGAGAAGCATTTACAATTGAGATTTAATAATGATTTATTAAGATTAACCAGCAGATATTGTCTTGTCTTAGAATCAAAAAATAAATTATATTTTATGTAATTAATTGAGTAATTATTGAGAGTATTCCTGGTTATCAGAGTTATTATTTAAGTGTGTTATAAAGTCAAGATCATAAGTCCAACTGAGATGAAGTGATGAGTAATTTGTAGCTACGTCCTTAGTTTCTTTCCTGGGAAATACTGCTGTAGGAAAGGGTAATAGAACACTGTGGTGTGTCAACACATTTTGTACAAGCTAGTGGATGTCTGCAATTCGCAAATGAATGGCCAAACTGTTGACAGTTGTAAAAATGCAGAGGAGTAGTAATAAACAGCTTAACATGCACATTCAAATAGCCGACTTTGATAACAGGTGAGAGGTCACACACCATAAAAGTCAAAATGAGAGTAGCTGTAGGTGACTAAAAACCATCAGCAGTCTTCAGCACATGGTGAACATCAGTGACATACCGAGTCAGCAGCTCATGTAAGATCTCGCTTTCCGGGATTGCAATCATGTCAGGACATCAGATGCCACCCTCGCTGGAGTTGAGGGACACATGAGACTTGACCTCAACAGGAAACTTTGCAGTTACTCCACTGAAAATCTTCATCACCAAAAGACCTAGTGAACGGCAGCATTCAACATCTCGACCAGAAGCTCACACCTTTCAATTATCTTCTTGCAGTCAACAACAGAACCACCGTGTAATGTTGTCATATAGCTCATAATCTCTGGCATGAATACTGTCTGTTGGGATGCTAAGTTCTAAGGTAAGATGTTTTAGTTTGTGTTATAAATTGAGAAGATCTGCTGAAAGCTGTTCTCTAGAGACTGCCTGTAACGCTAACCTATTTGTCTGACAGTACTGTATATAAGTTACAATGTGTTGTTTCATAACAAGATTATTAATAAGGTGCAAAAGCACAGTGAACAGCAGATGTTGTGTTACGACTGACTGCATATACTGATCAACTTTAGCCTTCTCCGACGAGACACGTTTTCAACTACATGGACATAGCTAATGTAAGGACATGAGCTGCTTAAATGGAGATGAAGCTGCCTTACTGCGGTGTTCATGTGAAAGTGGTGATATGTGTGTCGCACACTGAGTACTTATTATGAATTTCTAATACTACAAGAACTCTACTGATTGCTCCTCAAGGGAACACCCTGGAGTTACGATGCGTTAGGAGACTTTTAAGCAAGACTACTGGGCCGAGAAGCTACTCGGTTGAAAACATGCATTAATGATTTTAAAAAGCAAGCTGATTACACTACACTACTAAACTGGGTAAAGGCGTAGCTCTACGCGCATCGCTGGCTGCACGGGGAATTGCAAGGTACACAAGGCCATCATGTATTGCAAATGCTGACTACGTGCTCCCGTTTGTCCTGTGGTCGTAACTGTGGGGATTTTAATTTTACCTTGGCCCGTCTGGCTACCTGTGACTTGTATTGAAAAATTCACAACTGCCTATTGCTCGAACCTTACAATTATCTCATTTTAAAATATTGGTTCTACCTATTTAAACACAAGAAGGAAATTTTTTACTTTCTGATAATATTATTCACTGCTGGCCTACAAGAATAAGGAATCAAACTGCACCTCCACCACTGTAACGTTGTCATATAATTCATAATCTTTAAGCATGAACAGGATAAGACACTGGGACTAATCCTCTTTATGCTACTCTTACCTGGGGGAATAACTCAAAGGTAGCTCAATGATACAAGGCAATTACAAAAACTACTAAATCTTTTATTTACCATTCTTGTACAAAAAATATCTGAAATATCTTATACGAACAACTCTGAAAAATTACTTGTATCTTCCATGCTAGTATTAACGTTATCAATTAAGGCTCTTTAACAGGGAACCTCTAGGGTTTGCTGCACATAGTTTTGTTTCCAGATCTATCCTGCACCCAGAACCAATTATCTCCTTACCACTGATTCTTGATGACACATGGCTGGAGCTCCTCCGCCTCGTGATGTGTAGTCATGGTGGTTGGCAGTTAAGGTCAACGTCTCGCCAAGACATCATTCAAGGATCTCATATCGCCCCGCTGGGTTTCCCTCAAGCTGCTCACACCAAAGTCTGGTGTCGATGGCTCTCAATGTGGTACCGACAGAGTGGGCCAGAGAGTGGGGGTGTCGTCATGCACCAGCGGCCTTATATACTATATGGCTGGCCAACATACAGGAATGTCTTCTGCTACCCTCGCGGATACCTAGCTCCCCTCACAGCGAATGCACCAAGACAGCGCTCTGTCAGCGAGGTGCGGGATGAAGCCCCGCATCCGTAACAACCGGGTGCTCCATCAGACTTTTTGCAACTCAAAAGGGGATACATTTTTGATAGTGTGCTCTTCTAGACCTCGGATAAACAAAATACATGGCATAGGTACTTACAGTGGAACCTCATTAATACAAACCTAAAGGGACCAAAATCTGGCCATTTTGTAATAATGAGGTTTTTTTGGTTGAAACTGCAGACTTTTTTTATGTTGGTACAAGCCCAAAAACCTAAAAATTCAGATTTTATATACAAAATTTAGCTTTAATAGCAAAAGAAGTTGCTCTTATTTTAACTTTACTAAAGAAAAAATTTACTAAAAGAATGATTAAATATCATATAAAGTCTTAAATAAAAATCAACCCTTCCAATACATAAAGAACTAAAATGATTCCCAAAAATATTTTTACTTTTACATATTTTCTGCTGTCATTACATACTAAGGCTTTTGTGTTAAGAAATTTTCTATTTTGGTCTGAACTGTTTTGGTACTATAGAAACACTTGAGAATGGAATACAATTGATCAACTCCTGAAAAATAACACAGAAATGTAAGAATAAACTTATATAAACTTAAAATCCAAGTCTTCATAACACAAAAATGTTTTCTATGCACACATACAAACAGGACGTTTCCACAGGTAAACTACATGAGATGTATGTACAGAGTATATAGTCACAAGAGAGCCAAACACTATTAATATCAGTGCTCACAAGTTGGTCACATTGTAACTGAGCACATACAGTTGTGATCATAGTCTAGCACACAGCAGTAGTTTCTAAAATGTAACACGAACATAATGAACATTAAATTTATTTTGACACTGTCAAGCTATTGTATTGAACTATATATACTTCTACTAGTGCTGAAAGTAATTAATCTTGTTTCATGTTCATTTTTCCTGATTGGAGAATACAGTTTGCACTGTCCTGTACTAAAATCGACAGTTTTGTCTTTTAGATGGTGGTGGTAGTTTACTAGCAGGTGAGATGTGAACAGAATGGGAGACCAAGGATTTCTTGAGAGATTTTATTGATTAGTGGACTGGGACTGTCTTTTAAGTGGGTGGTAAAATTATTGAAAGGCATTGTTTTCGCCTTCTGTTATATATGGATAAAAATCTAAATATAGATTAACTGTGCGGTCTGATGACTGCATGCTTCACGATCACCTTGGTGTGTTATACCGAGTGATTGTTCATGATGAGAGACTGTGTTTCCCTGTTTAAACTCCTTGGACTTAAGCTCTTTGGATTGCCCCTTCTTTTCGCTCAATACTGTCGTCTGCTTGGAAACAAGTATATATAGGACTGGCTTAGCTCATTTTGATAGCATGCTCCCTCTCTTCATCTGGCCCAATCGCTACTCCTCACAAAGTTGGCCATGGTGTGAAACTTAATTACAGTGTTGTGTAGTTAGTGCACTTGTGTGCCATTGGGCATAGTACACCAGGTATAGGCCGTTCACGGTAAAATGAGCACTTTTGAGCCATAGTTACGTTTTTCTTTCAGCCATCTTTTATCCTCTAACCACATTTCTAAATAAATATTGCCTTCTAAGTAATAAATAGTGTGTGTATATTCCATTGCACTTGGAAGTTAATGTCTAAAGCTAAATATAAAACAAATTTGTTGACCATTATTCCAAATGAGACGGCTTTCAAAAGTGCTCACTTTACCATGAACAGCCTATAGAGTTGTGTTTGTGTGATTAACTTTCATTCAAAATTAATTTTTGGCTGCCTGTTTTAAATTGTATGTTTAGAGTAACTTGTATGTGGTAGTACAACTTCAAACTTAGGTAAAAGTTCAAATGTGTTTTGCAAGTTTCAAGCTGTCTGTCTGAACTTGTTACGTGTCTTTGTTTTTAGTTATGCTGGTCTCACTGATGAGTTACAATAAAGTAAATGGGCTGCATCATGCAGGCACTTCGCACACAGGATTTTAATGATTGTATGCACCATACATGCCATGAGCTTCCTTGTCCTGATGTTACTCATTTAATCTCCTTCAGATTTGTATTTTGGTATACGCTTTAATTGCATTCACGGATTTGGTAGGCCCAAAATGGTAATCACGCAACAATGATATTATTAGTGATGTTTTTATGAGTTTCAATGAATTTTGTTAATGCAGTCTCTACTTTGATAGGCACTCATATGGCACCTGTGTGCTACTTTATTTTTAGGTGTTCCTTTCAATTTGTTACTTTCTTTATACTAATTGTATTTGGGTGTTGATGGCTCTCCAAATGTTAAACCTGAAGAAGCACAATATAACTAGTTTCTATGGTTGTAAAATAGCATGGCCATAAACTTAAATGGTCTTTAATACAAGCCACGTCGGCATTTACGTATTGAAAAATTTTAAAGAGTTTTATTTAATTTTGGCAATAAATTATTTTGCATTTTGAAAATTATGTGACAAATAAGTTACGAAATAATGATATAAAATAATAAATAACTGAACAAGTAAATGGAAATGAATTAACAAATCAATATAATAACAAAATAGAAAATAAAATGTTTTACCACTACTACAGTGCAAACGATTTAAAATAGTACAAAAAAATAACCGATAGTTTATTACATTGAAAAATGTGAATCTTTCAACATACATCCACAGAATTCGACATTAATATAAAATACAAATCAATATTCCTATAATTACAAAAAGTTTTTAGTTTCAAAACAATCAATAAATAAATTTGTTCTTAATCAAACCAAATAATATTTACAAACAAATAAATTTTTATTTTCTTAAAATATACATTGATCACTAAGAAGCAAATGAAATAAATACAAATGCATTTTGAAACACTGATTTAAATAATTTAATTCCAGTATGTAATAATAAAATAACAGTTCACAAAATTTGAAAGTTACCTCCAAAAGACGTTCTGGAACATACTTCTTTTTAGAAGTCTCTCCTTTCTTAAGAAAACGAGTCCGTATGATGCCAAGT
The DNA here is from genome assembly GCA_029891345.1 of Dryococelus australis. Lineage (NCBI taxonomy): Eukaryota > Metazoa > Arthropoda > Insecta > Phasmatodea > Phasmatidae > Dryococelus > Dryococelus australis. The sequence continues at coordinate 19,476,533 of CM057009.1, forward strand.
TCACTATATTTTAGCTGTGGTGGTGACTGCTCAAATTCTATAAAAAAAAAATCATGTAGGCAATAATACAAATGAAAATAATATTAGTAAATTCAAAAATAAAAAACCTTCTAAACTGTGTTAACATGCTGGATTTAATTTAACAAAAAAACAAAATTATTAAACTTAGCATAATAAAGGACATAATCCAGTAGATATGAGGCTTCAATGGTATGTTAAAGTCTATGAAACAGACTATGAAACAGATGCAGGACAGACTGAATTTGAACAAAGTTGACTGTGTATAAGTTGCTGCCAACTGAAAATACATGTTTGTTAGATATAGCTGCTTGAAGTTCAAAACAACCTATGTTATTTAATACCATTTATGAATCAATAAGAAGTTACTGACAGAACTAATGAGGCTACTAAATCAGAAACATATGCAACACTAGTGTACAATCATCGATACACACACATGCCTTACCCGGTACTCGAAACCAGAACTCCTTGTACCATAAGTTGGAATGCAACTAACTGAATTATAGAGATAAAATTAGGAGCATCACTTCAAATGTAATCAGTCCAATGTTTGGCATACAAGGTTTTACTAAAATGAAATGTGTAAAGAATCAAGTATGCGAGTTACTTAAATCACATAAGTTTACATGCCCTACAGTAGCAATAATTGTGAGCAAAATTTGATGGGAATTGGTTGACTGGTCCACTAGAAATAACATAAAATCTTTAATTTATTTCATGTGGTACTATTTAAAAAAAATGATGGAAAAAAATGGCTCTGCATAGACAAATTTTATGGTTGTAATAGATACTGTGAATATACCAAATTTGGTTGAAATTTGTCACATGGTTTTGTAGATATAATGTATCATGTTAAAATGTTTACATTGCTGCCAATTTTAATCCGTGTCTTGTCCATTCAACAATTATCAATTTACATGGTCTTCCACATTATTACTTGGCTTCCAAATTTTGTGGAACTATAGAATTATATTTACTGACATAATTAATATCTGTAATAAATATTAACAGCATACCATATTTGGTTGAAATTGGTCAAACAATGTGTTAGGTATAGCAAATTAACATAAACTATTTATATGACTGCCATTTTGAAAATGAATGCATTGTATATTCAAATAGAAAAAGTTTAATAAGCCTACTAGAATATTATGTACATGCCAAATTTGGTGGGAATAGAGTGAGTAGTTGTCAAGATGAAGTAAAAGCTTAATTTTTTCAAATAGTGCCATCTTTCAAAATGGCAGATCAATAACAATAAATCTCTATAATTTCCATGCTTACACAATTTACTGTCAACACAGAAAATATGATTTAAATATGTTAAATGGAAGCCACTATATTATATAACACCAACTTTAATATATGTGTGTTATACACAGTTGAATCACATTACTATGACCACCTGCTAGAAGTGCCATCTGAAGCACATAGCCCATGGTGTATGGCCCGTGGCGTGAGCTGGTGAAGTGGGTATATAATGCGACCGACAGGCTGGCTGCACACAGTGTGCTTCCTGGTGTCATGGGTAAGGGAAGCGATTTAATCAAGTTGCAAAAAGGGATGACCATCGGCTTTCGGACAAAGGAGGGCAGCATTTTGGAAACTGCAACGTTTGTGAACTGTTCATGTGCCTCTGTGGTAAAGGTGTATCGTGAGTGGACGAATGGCACCATTGGGAATAACCATAGTTGAAACTGCGGCGCTCCATACGCCATTGATGTACGAGGTGAACATTGGATACGATGGTGCGTGTACAGTGGAACAGCTCACCATCCAAATGAACCAGGGAGCATCTTGACATGTGTCTCATGCAACTGTTCAGCGAACCCTTCTGCGAATGGGGCTCCAGAGTGAACGGACCGTGACTGCACCCATGTTAACACAGGTGCATTGAAGAAAACTACTGGAATTTGCTTGTCAGTATGGTGAGTGGATGACTGCTGATTGGCGACAGGTAGCCTTCTCCGACGAGACACGTTTTAACTACATAGAATAGATGAAAGTCAGCATGTCCAGATAGAAATGTTGGAGAACAGACAACCTGCATCCATTACTGGAAGAACACAAGGCGCTGGGGGCAGTGTTATGATCTGGGGAATGTTCTCATGGTGTTCTCTAGGTCCGATCAACTGTGTGGAAGGCACTCATGATCAATTTGGTTATGAATCCATCCTCTGTGATCACATCCACCCATACATGATAATTAACTTTCCTTGGGATGATGGGATCTTCCAACATGACCATGCACCTTGCCACACAACTATAAGTGTCCGCACATGGCTGGAAGAGCACAATCAAGACATAATATTTCTTCCTGGTCTCCAAATAGCCCCAATATCTATCCAATCGAACATCTGTGGGACCACCTCGATTGTCGTGCTCACCATCTGTCTCCTAAGTCACGCACCCTTCAACAGTTGTGGGATGCACTACAGACAGCATGGCTCCAGCTAACCGTGGAGACCTATCACTACCTGACTGAAACACTGCAAGCTCATCTACCTGCTGTCCATGCTGCAAAGCACGGTTACTCTGGAGATACTAGCAGGTGGTCATGTGAGTGGGTGGGTGGTTGGGTAGATGGATGAATCAGTGAGTGAGTGGGTGAGTGTGTGTGTGTGAGTGAGCATGAGTGTGTGTGTGTGTGTGTGTCATATACATAACACACACACCACACACATACATGATCTACACCTCTCTTTTCTTTGGAAAGTAGGTTAAAAAATATCTTCCCCATTGAAAACATGGAAGTTTGAATGGCTTACCATACCACTACTTAAATGTCAAACATGGTGGGGATTGGTTGATTGGTCCTTGAGAAATGGGTTAAAACCTCCATTTTTCATGTGACAATCTTCATAAATGGCAGTCAAAAAGGTTATACATATATTAGCATGCATGAAGACTGTCATAGATACTGCCAGCATACAAAGTTTGGTTGAAATTGTTTAGGATATGTAGCATACTAAATATTAATTTGCTGTGAAGGAACTGAACACATCTACAGTTTTATTAAACACAACATACAATTTGTTATTACTTATTCACTGTAAGGTTTACAGACACTGCCTAGGATACACTGCCCTGTTGCCCGATACTAGCAACTTGGCAATGACGCCAACATTACATTGGGTAAAGCAAGTAATTACCACAATTTCATAACAACCTTCCCCACTGAAACAGGAAAAGACAACTATGACAACTTAACAGAGACAATTGACTGATTAGCCATTGTTCAGTCAATAAAAAATAAGTAAATAAATATAAAAAAACTGCAAAATAAGAGAAAATTGATATGTGACTTAATACTGAAATTATTTGTTAAGTGCAAGTCAACCCATCATTCATTGCTGACTGTGTCGAGACATCCAGCTGGATTGCGTTATGGTAGAACCTGCAGGTCATGTGAAATGATGGTGACAGCACACTTGCCCCTGTGAAGTGTTAGTAAGAGGTGGAGTCGCCTGTGGATGGCGAATATCAGGGAAGCCACTAAATGGAAACCCTGGTGGTACATTGGAAGTACACACTGTCAATGCAGAGTTCCCATCCTGATGAGAGGTAGCTGCAGAAACCTTCGAAGAACTTCCCCGATAATGTGTAGCAGGTGGTGGCAGCGGCCTGTTGTGGATCAGATGCGGTGCAGCAGCAACCACCAATGTAGCAACAGGATTGTGATCTGAAGCTGAGGATCTTGTAGGCATAATTAACATTGGGTTCTCCTGATAGGCAGCCTGTGGCACTAGAGAAGAAGGCATGTGTTGAGCAACAGTGCTGTGAAGTAACTGCAATGATTCTGGAGTTTCAGCTACACCGTCAGGCATTTGTGACTTGTCATGAACAAATGATTCAGGAACATGTTCCGCAAAGTTCTTTGGCAAATCTGTAATTCACATCATCACCAGAAATGTTTTTAACTATTGCAACAGTGTCAAGCTTGATGTTGTAAACTCAAGACATGAATGACCACAAACCACACATGGTAGTCAAGTAGACTTACATACACCATACTTCATCATCCAGATCAACTCTCCAACTTGAAACTTTGGAGAGAACTCAGATGCGGGATTAAAAGGTTCAACAGCAGGGTGCAGTTGGGTAAGGTAAGTGTGAAACATTCTACCCACTGCCTCGACAGGAGTTTGGCCAGTAGATGAGGATGGGCATGTGTGCATAGACCCTAAGTTACCAGTAATACATACATATATATCTAGATCAGCCAATTTTAACATCGACTTTTTAACCGTTAGAACTGTACACTCTGCCAAACCATTTGAGGAACGGTGCCAAGGCAGGGTACGTAGGTGACATTTTCCATTTCTGCAAAGAAAGTCATTAAAGTGATCCAACTGCCATCCATTGTGGGTCATTGTCATCATCACAAAGAGGTTACAGAAATCTGCCAGGATTTAATGCATATGTGTATTGAAGACTGCATCCATCAAACTCTAGACCATTTTCACAATTGGAAATTTAGAATATGCCTCTATTTCAATGAGCAAATAGAGTCTAATGACAACCCTGCGTAGTCCCAGGCTCTCTCAGCTTGAGACCATGGACCCCACAACTGACCAACTGCTGTACCAGGTTTATGACACAACTCATAGTCAAAAGAACTCAGAATGAGGGTCCACCACAACATTTGTGGATATAAATGGAGTGGTTTAGCTTATTGGGAGCAAATATGCTGCACAGAGTGCGCTGTCGGCACAGCCTGTGCTTCATTATGGTGATATCGCTCCGTAGGTCCATTCTCGGTGTCCTCTTCCTCGCTCCTACCTTGCCACCTCTTGTCTTCCCCCTCCCTCATACATGCGCACTGGCCAGGCCCCCACCTGGATTGGTACCTGTGATTTAATTTGATTTTTGGTTGGCCTATTCCTCTCTAGCTTTTGTCGAGGTAACTTCATTCTGGTCGACCACTGTGGACAATGCCTTCTGTGTTGTCGGTTGCCATGTTTCAGTGACTCAAAGGTGGCTTCGGTAGCTGACAGTGAATTTCGAATTAATTATGGTGCAAAGTGTCGAGAAGTAACTGCATACCTGCGAACTTCGGACAGTCAAAAAGAAGGAGATTTTCTTTGAAACTTCAAACTCACATTACTCTTAAACTTATCAACCGATTTTATAAAAATTCAAACACTATTATGTTACAAATTCATGGCAGAATAAATACATAACCGATTTACATGTTAAATGAGAATTTAATTTATATATAAAGTTACCTTGAAGAGTTATGAATTCCATGAATCTAAAACTACATCATCACAATCTGCACGTCTCAACCTGCACCATGCACGTGCCGGCAATTTGGGGGGGGGGGGGGGGTTATATTTAACTGATATTCTCTCCTTTCCCCCTATACAAAACGTTTAGAATATATGTGCAAGTGTGTGTGTGTGTGTGTGTATATATATATATATATATATATATATATATATATATATATATATATATATATATATATATATATATGTGTATAGATATATATATATATATATATATGTATATATATATATATATATATATATATATATATATATATATTATATATATATATGTATATATGTATATATATATATATATATAATATGTGTATATATATATATATATATATATATATATATATATATATATATATATATATATATATATATATATATATATATATATATATATATATCCCCACACACATGTGTGGATATTTGTACAATATGTTGGACGATACCCCTAAGGAAGCTCTCTAACCGTTTGGTATTATTTTCGTAAGGTTAATTGCAGGTATCGTTCTATTTTATAAAAAATTTTTAAAAACAATAATGGATGCCATACTCTTAAAAAATTATTAGAACAGGGAATAAAAATAATAAGAAAGGATAGATAAATACGGCTAAATTCTATTTATTATGGATTAAACACAGAACTCTCGATCAGCATTGTAAAAAGAAATGTGGATTTATATAAATCATTGTACTTTAGTCTCTACAATTGAATCAATATTACTATATTTATATTTTCAATTCCATTAAAAAATATTCATAAAACAATAAGCAGTTTATTCACATTATATCAAAAAATTTTCCGTTTTATTATTGCCGATATTGGACTGGGCTATTAAAGAACATAGAATTGGAAATAAATTAAACATTCTGTTCACTCCTAACCAGTGTCTAGGGGGTGGACTCGGTCTGACCAGAGGGTCGAAGCTTTATAGGGTTTTCGCAGGCCACCAAATTATAGGGTAGAATGACTTTACCAACTGTTGAAAAATTAAAATAATGCTCATTATTTTATACATATTTTATAAACAAAATACTTTTATTTTTAAATATACTTAAGTCACAAGTATATTAACTTTAATTATTATTATCGTAATTTATAAAATATATAATTTTGATGTAGGCATGCAATGTCAGCGCCTGAGCATTGAGCTGTTTTGTTTCTGTTGTTATGAGCATTGGTGGAGGAGAAGATGATGTTTGCAATCAATTGCAGGAAATGAGCTTTTTTGAATTTTCAAATGCTGATTATCTAAAAATAAATGGTACAAGCGTTATTGATATCAGCGACAATGCCTTTTTAAAAGAAGCAAATATGTATAATTAGCATTTTAATAAGCTAATGTGTAGTTAACACAGTAGCCAACCTATGTATCTTCTACCATTAATTGTTAAACACATACTGTATTTAGTTCCATGTTACTGATTATAATAGGTACAGCATTTAACTATAACAATTTAGCAAAATTATTAGCAGTAACTAAAACATCTGTCTGAAAACTGATATAATTATGTTTAAGAGTTTTAATGTTGGCACCAAATTCTACCTAATAGCCCAAACATGGAGGAAAATAACACCCACCAAAATAGCATTGAGCTTCATCTCTAACTTGCTTTGTGGGTCTGACCACAGAGCAAGTAAGGAGACAAGAGCGGACACTTCCATGTTGTAACAATCTTCTTATTTCAAAGACTTTTTCAGGGGTGGTGAGTGGGTGGTACGTGCCTGGATTAATACCAACAGCAAACACGTGTTACGAAAAATAATAACGTAGTATAATAAAACAAAAATAATAGTTTTTAATGATTATTTTGTGATAAACACACTTCATTAAAGTAGCTAATAATCACATCGTGTTCAATGTTTGATAAAATAACTTATTAAAAAAAAATTATTTTTGGTTTTTTTAAGGCTATTGCCAGGTAGCATTTACAGTATGTTTACAGCTTGTATTATTCTTGAGAGGTTCTAAGTTTTATAATTGCTTAATTAGAACCTACTTGACTAACACCATTTAGTTGCTGAATGCTGTTTTTGGTAATAATTAAATATATACCTGTACTGTTTGTGTTAGCTCTATCTTAAGTATTTAAGTTACCTCCAAATGTGACCAACAGAATAGAATAAATTTTGCACAAGCAGTGCCAAAATCTGATTAAATATTTCTAATCGATTTACTAAGTTATTAAACCAGCACCTGAAATATATATAGTTTAAATCAGTATGCTTGAGAGACAAAACACTCATAGTTTGGATTCAAAACCGATCTGTTCCATAAAATCATTCATTCTAGTGGTAAAATGTCTATGTTGGTGTTTCCACAGGCATTTACTTCAAACAATGTGACTGTAAGCCCTATCTACAGCCACCCCCCTGGGTCCGACCTCTAACAAAGTCACGGCGACTGCAGCAGTCGCCGGCAGGCCGCCCTTCCTCTGCCGGCCTACACAACACATCTCTGCTGCCTTCCTCACTCTGCACGCCTCTTCCCGCCTCCATTCAGCTATTAATCTGCCCTCTCCCTTCCACCACGTCATGCCCATACCCCTCTGCTCTCTTCCACGTGCCATCCATGAAGCCACGTGTCCATACCCCTCTTCCCCCTTCAGCAACGACCTTCCCTAGCCATGCCCACACAGCTCCAAGCTCCCTTCACGTCCTCTCGCTCTTCCTCCTTACTCTTTCTTTCTCCTCCCCCGCCAAAGCCTTATTCATCAGCATTTTCGCCCTCTTACTCACCCCCCCCCCCCCGGTTGATGCATCCTCCACAACAAGCAGCTCCTTTTTCTTTGTCATACTCTCCCACTCTCCCTCCCTACATCCTCCTGCAGGAAATGTGGCACTAGCTGTCTCATCTTTTCACTACTTCCGCCTCTTTCCTCTCCCTTGAAAAACCATACGCAGACTGTGAAAACTGTTTGCATTCTTTTTCCGAGGGTTTTAAAGTTAAGTGTCGGGTAACAAAACGCAGGAGATTAAAATCCCTAAGCGAGAGAATGAGTGGTAAAGTGGGAGTCTCCTGCCTAAAACGAGAGGGTTGGCAGGTATGTAACTGTAATTCTCTGCTTGGAATTTGTGAGTTCACTTACTTTCAATAATTTGGAATTTAGTATGGATTAACCTTGTTTGCAGTGAACTTTTAAAATATTTTTCTAGGCTTGCTTATAGAAATTGTAATTGGTTATCACTTTGGGTTATTTCCCATTGATATACTGATAGGTAAATGGTCTCCTGTTTTAGCATTGCTGGTTTGAGGAAATAAATAAAAAAGTGTATTAAAATACTCCCGGTTTAGCATTGCCGGTGTGAGACGACGAGTGATGTATGAATTGACATGGGCGCATTCAACCCTGTACTGCTAGTAGAGTTTTCTCAGTTGCCCTGCCCAGTCCATCCTTAGTAAAATAAAATATGGTTATCGAGTTAATTTATCTTTAAAATGTTTGGTCCATTGGCAATTTCTACAATTTGATGTACTATTTGAGTGAAAATTTGAATGGTTGTGCCTTAATGAATAATTTTGCTTTTAAGATATTAGCAAATATAGAAGATACTGTTTAATTTATTTGCTAGTAATGTAATAAGTGTTCTTGTTTTAAAGAAAATAAATATTTTGGTCGATCATGTTCATCTTTGTTCTGTCAAAATTTAGTGCACGACTTACTGCGATTATTTTAGGGTGTTACACCACTTCACAGCCTTTGATGGCTCCAAGGCGTGCATCGTGCAGAGGTGCTTCGTCTTAATATAAATTTTAAAGTGGTGTGTTTGTCTTGGCATGGTAAAACCTATTTATTCTGTTAGTGAGTTATGTAGAATGAAAGTATGTTGCTTTAATTCAAATTTGAATACCGCCTTTGTGAAGGCGGCTCAGATATCGAGAATAGTTTATTACTGAATTCTTTTTCAATGTTCACTGTACTTGTTAAGCGTTTTATAATAAAGTCTGTTATTGATTTTGTGGTGGATTCACCACAATGCAAAGCAAGAATTTGTAATCTGTAATGATTGTAAACCAACCAAAGGCCAAGTAAGGTGTAAACCATTTTAACTGCAATAAATATAGCAAGTACTTTCTGATATAATTCTAAGTAGACTCGCTCTGTGGCAGACAGTGTTCGAGATGCGTGGGCAATGGATATCTCTTGTTTCATAGGCTGAGCTCTTGGTATGATGTGTGCCCGCACTGTACCAACCCCCAATGATGAAGCATCAGCAGTAACAACATGGGGTAAATGAAGGTTATAATGATCCAATATTTGTTGACTAGTTAACAAATTATTAACCATCTGAAGTGCCTTTTGGTGCTTTGTGGTACAATCCCATTGCAGTTTCGAATCTAACAATCGGTGTAAGGGATGTAATAAAGTAGACTTATACTTGAACAATTGACCATATAATGAGATCATACCCAACTAAGACTGAAGTTCCTATTTCATATATTGACTGGGAACATTGGCAATAGCAGCAGTTTTATCAGTGGTAGGGTGGTTACCCTCAGCATCGAGCATAAATCCCTGAACTTCAACAGATGTAGCTTACCACATGCATTTATCACAATTAACCTTGAATCAGACATCACCAAAGATATACATAACTTGCAGCACCCTAGCCCGGTATTCTGCTACCATTGTACCTTTAACATATATGATACCTTAGTATGCGACAACACCTTTAACAGGTCCCAACAAACCATTAATGATCATTTTAAATGCAGAAGATGCAATATTGATACCAAAAGATAACCATGTAGGCCTAAAACAGTGTTCACTGTCACCACGTGAGAAGTTTCTCCATCCACTGGAATCTGCATGTAAGCATCTTCCAAACCTATAGTTCCACAAATGTGACCACCTGCCTACTCTGCGAACACATGATCCAGTGTTGATTTGTATGTATCAGAAGATAAAGCTCGGTTCACTAAGCCTTTGTAATCAGCACAAAGTTGAAAGGTATCATTATGTTTCAGTAAAGAGATAGTAGCAGAGGCCCCGGGACAGGTGTGTTAAAATGTAGAGATCTAGATGGCTCTTAACAATGAGATCTTAAGAGCAGATGAGGGTGAAATAAGATGAGAATGAAGGGACCGGTGTGGTTCACAGGAATCCATACCCCTCTCCTTACATTTGCCTCAATAGTTTCCTCCATCTCAGTAGTGAGGGCAAATGCAAACGATTGAGCTCCTTATACACAAAGAGCAACAGCAGGGATTATATCTATCTTAAGGGCACGGCCCTTATAACAGCCTGTACCATGGCCTGAAAATTCAGGAAGATTCATAATAATGTGTAAGAAGGCTCCGTTAGATGTGCTAGCATAGGATGTGTCTGGAAATAGAATATGCAAATCTTGAATGAAGATATCTGAGGCCTGAAACCAGTTACGATCAAGAAGGTTTGGTCCAATGCTATCCACGATCAAAACAGGAAGATTGCAAGTTAAGTGCTTGTATCTGACAATAGCTTGGAATTCTCCAATAATGGCCAATGATTGTAAAGCATATTATAGAAATCTAACTGATACTTGATACAAACCAGGCCCATGATCTGAGTTTGCAAAAATTGCTAGTATAAGTGTCCAAGAACAACCAGAATCTGTCTCATATTGCGGGGAAACATTGTTAACATGTACTTAAAATCAATATGACTTCATGTACAGACTTGAAGCCCAATCAGATCATAGAAATAAGCCTTCATAATAAAGTGATCTGGTATGGACACCTAGGTAATATCAGAAATCCACATTCTGTAGGGGAGCTGCAGGTGAATGAACCCCAGATGAGCTGCAACACTGTCAATAAAATTTGCATTAACAGCTTTCGTGGATCACAACAATGACGTGACCCTTTGTTTCCAAGATTTGCAACATTTCCAATTTTACCACATTTTTGGCACTTTAACTAGTTTCTGGTAAGAGGAAATTTCATAGCAATATGTCCTACCCCAGCACATCTAAAACAAGTAACATTCTTGTTGAATATGGAACTATAATTGTGAAGCAAAAATACCCAGCTACCTGAAGTAGTAGCATGAAATTTGTGAACATCTTCCATACACAAATTTATGATTTATATGACATTCTCTTCGGAGCATTCAACTAACTGAACCACCTTTAAAGTCTTCATCGCAACTAACTCTGTTTCTGAAAATAATTTTGCTTGTAAATCTGCAATGCATAGGGTACTATCAAATTGGAATATGGCAATTGTTACCATCATGCCTGCAAAGTTATAGGAAGAGGCCAACTGCTTTAATTCAGACATGTAAACAACTACATTCTCACCTGGAATTTGCCTTCTGTTTAGAAACTTATTTTAACAGACCATGGGGGTTGATCGAAGATGTAATATTCTTGCTTAAAACTTTGATGCGTTCTACGTGGGTATGGTCTCTTAAGGGTCTTTGGTGCAATCCAGTCCTTCACATTGTGAATGGTATGATAGTCCAGCATTTTAAACATAAGTCCCAGTTTGTTATCAACCATAATCTGCCCCTATGAATCTATCAAAAACTGAAATCTTTCCAGATGTTCAGCCGAGGTCTCATATTTTGCAAAGACCAACATTTTAGTATGTTGTGTAGTCACTACACGAATGAAGAGAACAAAGCAAAACCATTATAAAAACACACCATACATGCATATAATTTCTCACGCATTATCATCACCATTATGTGCTATGAAGGAACTGAATACAACCAACAGTTTTTATCATGACAACATACATGTCATTATTACTTATTCATTATAAGGTTCACACAAACCATCTAGGATACATAGCCATGTTGCCAGAGACTCGCAGCTTGGCAATGGCGCCAACATTACATTGGGAAAAACAAGTAATTACCACAAGTCCATAACACTAAGCAAAAATATATACATGACCATTATATTGAAGTGTAACTACCTTTTAAATTATATGAATTTAGATGGACTGCATAAGTAGAGATATTTGCATGTACATATTTGGTGGGAGTTATAAAACTGCTGCTTTCATAATGGCAGAAAAGGAGTTTCATTTTATGGTAGAAATAGAAAATAAACATAAAAGATTTTTATGGCCACCATTTTAAAAATAAGGGTGTTTTCCATTCAAATTGCATATGTTTACATGGCCTATCATAGTATTACTTGCATGCAATTTAGCAAGAATCAGATGAGGTGTTAGAATATAATGTAAAAACTTTTTTCATTTTCAAGCTACTATCTTCCAAAATGGTAGACTAACAGCAATATCCATATCTGAATTCAAATCTTACATTTTGCACTGTCAAGATTCAAAACTTGATTCAAATTGGTAAAAAAAAGTTCCCTAGATATGACACATCATTCTAAATTTTAAATGGCCACCATTCTGAAAATAAGCACACCTTTCCACACACATATGCACACACACACACATATGCACACACACACACATATAAACACAGAGAGAGAGGAAAATGACCTTGTATGCATATCGTTCCTTTAGAAAGTAAGCTAAAATGTTTCATTAAAATATATTATATAGTCTATTCTGGATTTCGTCGGATGTTTTGAAACAAACCTTAGTAAAATCACTCTGGAGTAATCTGTTCACCTGTTTTTTAAATAACATGTATTCCACAAGTTTATAACACAGATTAACTTTAAAAGTATAAAATTTTTAATAAATGAAGCTTTAACTTAGTATCTTTTATAAGTTGTAATATTTATATTGTATTCAATACAAATTAAAGACAGTAAGAGCAGCTATGTTTTGGCAAATGTCTAGTACGAAATAGTCCACAGTTGAAATAATGTTTTAACCAAGTTTTTTGGTATGCTTATGTAAAGTAAACATTGCCTATCGAAATATTAAAATTTTTAGGTAGCCCTAATGGAAACATATTTCATTGTTTCAGTTGAAAATATCAGTGCAAAATACATGCGTAGGCCCCAGTGACATTTTTTTCCGACCATAACAAACTTAAATAGGCTGTTGGCGGAGCGAAGCTTTTCACTCTCTCTCTGGCTCTGTTTCTGTCTCTAGGAAAATTTAGCACCACTGGTAGTAGCAGGCAAAATTATACATGCTTTCAATGTTAGCATATTTCATACTTATTACACCAAAAATAATGATTTTTGAATTTGTAATTTACAACTAAAACAAGATTTTAATGTTTGAATACTTATAATATATTTAGATGTGAAACAGGATGGTTACAAATCCGAAGTTGGCAAAAGTGTGGCAACATAGTGATGACATGATGTGTCGCACTTGGCTAAATTAGGTGTTAATTTCTATTTCAGCTAAATACATACTTAAAATTACCACATCAAGTTTGTACACATTGTGTTTTTTAAACCTACTTAGGTAAGTTACAATATTGTAATATGTCAGGGTTCCCATGGTAATACAGTAATCCCTCGCCAACTGCTGTATCTTCAAACGCTGTTTCAGTTATGTGCGGATTTGTTTTTGTAGACCTTTTCTCCAACTGCAGTACAAGTTTCTATTATCCACGGTTTGCAGTCTACGGAAAACTAGCCTTTTCTGATCGTTGTGGTCACACATTTCTCAAGCTGCCATCATAGACTTTGACATTTGTTGTCACAAGCAGCGTGAAGCAATAAATTACTTCATGCCAGAAGGGGACTGGGGTGTTTTGGGATGGGGAAGTTGCAGGCCGGGTCAGTGAGAATTCATTGTCCTAGTCACATACCACTGCCTCTAGCTTACCCTCTCTGTCAGTTTTTACTTCAGTCATCCCTCCTCCTTTGATGTAAAAACAGCGGCACATTACAGACTAGTTTCTTAATCAGTGCGTGTATAACATCAAATTCAATTTAATGTCCTTTTTAACTGATTTTTTTTTTAGTTTATGTGTGCCCATGCCTACGTAAGGTGTTAATTTTTTATGGTGAGAAATAGTTTTTTTTTGCGAAGTCAATTTTATGTGTGAAGTGAATAAAGCAGGGGCGAATATTCCATGGAATGAAGGGAACCATTGGTTCCCTACTCTGATAGATCAAACAAATATTGTGAGTCTTTTAGTAAATAATGGTACCATTAAATGTCTACTGCGATTGTACTTCTATTAATTTTCTCTCTGCGGCTTCGCTGCTTAGCGTTGGCTTGTATCCCTTCTCGCTTGCTCTGTGCCATTTCCTGCCACTGCCTCTCCCCTCCCTCGTCTACACACAATCCATTTAGCCAGATGGTGTCTCTTCTCCCCTTCCGTCTTATGAGGCCCTCGGGCCACCACCCCGTATGCCATCGGGTATTTCCACACACACTCGAGGCGGCGAAGCTAGGGAACCAAGCCAGTCGTGCGATTCCCTTCAGAGTACGGGAATAAATGTTTGTGCTAGTTTTCACGTGAAATTAAGAGTCTGTTTTATAAAGTTAGTTTAATGAAGTGATTATTTTTAGCCAGTGTTTAGCCCCATTTAAAGTCTTTTGGTGACAGAGGACAAAGGTAAATTATTGTAGAGTGTAGACAGGTGAGCTGTACATTATTGGCTAGCCAAGGGAACCAGAGAGACTTCTGCGGGCATTGTGGGCAGATGCGATGGAGGGGACCTCAGGAGGGGCATGAGAAGAAGGGGTGGCAGCAATAAGTTCGGTGGGGAAAGGAGAAATGATAGCAGACAAAGACTGAGAATTGCACATGTGTAACTGTGCTGTAGGAGAATTACTCAAGTCTTCTTTCAGTGGTAAGACTTTCGAACAAAAACCAGATTTCATCTTACATGGTAGGCTGACTCCAGACGTGCGTATTGCGACAAACCTGAAATCAAGTGGTGTGCAGTGCAAAAGACATTTTAAATGAAATTTTTACAGCTCCCACAAATGACTTACAGGATGTAAACAAAAGTTAAAATTATTTTGTTGGCCATGTTTAATGTTCACATCAGAGAAAGGGGTGTGGAACAAAGGTGGTTTGAGTGACATGAATGATTTTCATAAAGCAGACAAGAACTCTCTCAAATGCATGTGTCAGCTGTATGTAAACTTGAGATGTTTGGGTTCAGGCAGGTTGATTTGGACTTAATGAGCAGCTTCGCGCTGATGTTCAAAAACACAACAAAACTGTAGACAGAAACCGGGAAGTTTTGAAACATCTTATAGATGTGACAGTTTTTCTTGGGCAACAAGAACTTGCATTCCGGGGCCAAGATGAAAGAGAGGGGTCTTCCAACCGGGGTAATTATGTGGAATTAGTGAATCTGTTGAGTAGCTATGATTCAATGCTGTCCTCTCATTTGGAAACTTCCAAAGTTTTTACAGGTTTGTCCAGTTATATACAAAATGACATTATAGAAAGTGTTGTCGAGTTGATTGTGATAGAAATTAAAGCGCAAATTAGGTAGACTCCTTTCATGGTGTTAATCATAGATGAAATGACGGATATTGCAAATATGTCACAATGTTCTTCTGTACTGCGGTATGTGGCAAGTGAAGGAAGCATTGAAGAAAGATGTCTCTGTTTTACTAACATAAGTACCGACAGATTGGCAGAGTCATTAGCAGATCATGTTTTCAAATTAGTACGCGACAAACTGGTGTCCCAGATATGTTGGAGCTGCTGTTATTTCAGGTCATCTAAATGGGCTACAGAAGAGAGGGTGAGAAAAGTACAGCAGTGATATATTCATACACTGCTGCATGCCTAGACTCAATCTTGTACTTTCCCAGTCACTCAACAATATTACAGATTGAAAGATATTTTTTAAAACATTAAGTGGATATAGATCATTTTTTTCCCACTCTACAAAGTGCACTCGTGCGTTAGACAAATTTGTGAGTAAACATTTTCCTAAATTATGACAAACAAGGTGGGATTACAGTTCCCGTTTGGTCCACACTGTTTTCGAAAACAAAAAAACTCTAATCAATCTTTTTGACAGCATAACCGAAATCCTGATGAATGGGACAATGAAACACACATTACAGCACGTGGTTTCCTAGCTGCACTGAAAGAGTTCAATTTAAATTTCCTGTTGCATGTTTTTTCCTATATATTTTTAATTACAGATTCATCATTTCAGATCATTGAAACAAAGACTTTCAACATTAGCTATTGCATCCAAAAAGTGAAGGAAGCAGAAAATATTATTGCAAATAAGAGAGACTCATTTCATGTAATTTGGTCTGTATTTCAGAAGAACCTCACACTAAAAAAAAACAAAGAAAATTAAAGGAAATTAATCCAGAATGTAGCTACAGAAAGTTGTATTACAAAATAATTGACATTTTGATGCAGTTTCGTACTAGATTCAGTTCATTGGAAAACTTAAACAAAACAAAGAAAATGCTAAAAATTTCCCAGAGGAGGCTTTTGCATCAAATAAATCTTCTTACAGCAATTACTTTGATATATCTTGTCTTAGGAGCGAACTAGTTGCAAAATTTAATTTGTCAGAGAGAGTTCAGGTCAAAATCAGTATTCGAGATAGTGGAATTGCTGAAACAATCAGATTTGAATGCAGATGGCTTTCCTGAGTAATACAAATTATGCTCTTTAATAGCTACTATCCCGGCAACAAGTGCATCTGTTGAGCACTCTTTTTGTTCACTCAAGAGAATCAAGACTTACATTAGAAACTCCCAGAAACAAGACAGAATATTGAATCTTGGAATACTTTCAATTGAAAAAAAAATCCTACTTACTTGGAAACCAAAGAAGTCCTTCTACAGTGATGTAATGGACATTTTTGTACGTCAGACAAGGCAATTAGAATTGACTTACAAGTAATCATGTCAACAAACTGAAGAAGGCTGGTGAGTCACTATTTATTTACTTTGAAAATTTTTCTCATGTCTATTGTTAATATTTTTACCATGTGTGTAGTAAGACTTATTCTCATTTTGTATGTTCTAAATCAAATAACCAAGGAGATATAAGAATTCTGTGTAATTACTTAGTGTTAATATTTCTTTTTCTAGGTTAAATTTTAAATTTTATGCATTATGAATGGATATAAATAATTTTTGTGATAAATTAATAACATCATGGTATCCATGTAAGGGATTGTATATGCCTATGCTTCAGCCGACTATATCCATTGCAAATAATATAAGACTGGAGTGTCTGTAAACCCAGTCATTAAATCTTTGATGCACGAAACCTGCCAATCGTTTCTGGCAGTGCCACCATTTTTAATTACAGTAAACTCCCAATAAACCGTGTTAATTGAGGCCGGACAAAACACGAATAAGCGAATTTGTATCAAAAAACAAGGATAATCGAATTTACACATTTTTACTAATAATAGAACAGCGATATTACTTCCGAAAATCATAATAAAACAAAGTATCTATTATGAATTTCAAAGCAAATACAAATCACTCACTGTAAGTGCAGGATTTAAAGTACATAATACTTTAACATATATTTATGTTGCACCGAGTATAGTTAATTGACGGCGCATTGAGTATATACAGCCAGTGCTGGCGCCAGCTGTGGGCGCGTTGGGCGGGCAACATAGGCCACAGTTACACGAGTGCTGTTAAACACATTCAGCTAAATATATTCGGTAGCCATGTCTGAACAAGTTTAAAAACCGAATGTGTTTTCGCGGTTACACACCTAAAGCAGAATGAAATCAAAGTAGATTCTAACCTCAACAAACATGAAATTTAAAATGTACAATATTTAATTATAATAGCCTCCAAAATTTATAACTACTGATATTTTTAATTCTTATGAAGCCTACACTTTTAGTGTAAAGGCGTAATGGGTGGGATTTGTACATTCAACCTTAAACTTAAGTTAATTCAGCAAGTGTAGGAATTCCCGTCAAATTCAGCAATATTTATTATACTGTTTGTTTACTTGGAAGCAGCCAATACGAGTGCAGCAGAGAAGCAAAGTAGTTCAAAACGACTTATAAAAACTGTTCACTTTGAAAGCGAAACTGCGAACAGAACTCGTTCAAAGGTAATGTAACCTCTTCAATAGCTGAACTTGTTTAGGTGAAGTAATTCTGCATCCAATGTAACCGCGGCCATAGATAAACAGTGTGTAGTTTGTGTGTGTGGCTTTCTCAAGGTGCATCACTCAGACCGATCCTTTAGATGGCAGAGATGTGGAAAGTATAGAAAGCAATGTAATAAAGACTATAATGGGACTTTCAGGCAACCTTGCATTGAAACAATACAGTACAATCTCTATTACTAGGAGTTTATTTAAATTTCTCACACATGCACACATGCGCACACACACCATCCATGCACATGTGCGCACACTCATTCACTCACACACACACATACGAGCTTCTTGTGGTAAGCGAGGACCATGGTTCCACACTGCAATCCGAGGACCACCCCAAAAATATTACATTTATTTATAGACTAAATTTATATTCATCATGCGGTAATTTTTTAAGCACTATACACTCCATAAAATTAATATTATATTAAAGTTTCTGTAAATTCCATGGATACAACCAGAGCATTAGAGGACCATGGTTCTGACATGCCAGTAAGAGGACATCGCAATGCGAGGACCAATAACAGTTGCACACATACAAACTTCTTGCTGTATGCGAGGACCATGGCTCTACACTGCAATACAAGGACCACCCCAAAGATATTACATTTATTTATACTAAATTTATATTTTTCATGGGTGATTTTTTAAGCGCTATAAATGCCATAAAATTATTATTATTATTATATTAAAGTTTGTGTAAATTAAACGGATACATCCAGAGCACTGACATGCCAGTAATGGGACTTCGCAATGCAGGTAAATATTTGATAATGATATTACAGTATTGTGTAATAGCTGCATAACAGTGCTCTGTGTAACTGTACAGCAAGGACTGAAGCTCTGTGGACTGCAAATATGTACACAAAAATAATTTACGCTCTAAGTCAGGATCTATCGAATCCACATTAGTACATATAAGCCTATTCAGTACCAATGTGGGTTTTTGCGGTCGAATGTGCACTAAATACTGTTAGGACATCTACAAAAAAATTATTATACATTTTTTTCTGCTCCGTAGAGTGTGAGGAGGCACAATCGTAAACCAACATATCCGAGTTTGTTTCCATGTCCGCCGATACTGATTTAGGTTTTTCATAGTTTAACAAAAACTTTCCAGGCAAAGTTAAAATGGATGCATATCACAGGTCATGATCAATTTCAGTTACATTTCGCGTTCCAACTTCTCTGAGCAACCTGCTCCGTCTCTAATCACCACGCTTTCGACGAGACGGTAAAAACCCATACCAATCTACCAGTTATCTTCCGATTATTACAGCTCTACAGATTATTGCCTGTGATCATGTTTACAAGGTATCTTTGCGACCTACACAAAAAACTTTTCAAGAGGCAGCTATCATGATTGTGTTCTTTTAATACCATACAAACTATATTGTTAGCTGTAGTATTTTGTATTACAGTCTTCAATTATATTTCATTTTTGCCCTTATGTTTATCATGATTTACTTAAATACACTTTTTGGCATAACTGGTAAAAATATTTGTTTGTAAAGATATTTATTTTCAGACTACAGTTTTTGTTATAGTTTTTAAATTAATTTATTTTCAGAAAAATTACGAAATATATTGTTGTTCAAAACTTCTGATTCCGAAAGTTTGATGTTATTTGTCGCGTCAATTTTTTTTATTGAAAAAGAGAATTTTAATACAATTATTTAGTTAAAACTTTTTTTCATCCTTTCACCACATGTAGAACAGTTTCATTTTCTAGTAGTGGGTTTTCATATTCTATTTTTTTTTTTTATATTTCGTTGAATCCGTTTATCAAAAAAATTTATATCGAAATGAAATACGGATGTGTAATTTTTAGCCTTGGCTGGAATAATGTTTCTTTCATTTGCTCTGCGACAAATTTTTCTTCGTCGTCTGCAATTTATATTCAGTCTTCACTATAATTTCTCAATGAGTGGAAGATAGGGTATAGTGCAATAGTTTTCATTTGTTTATTATTTGAAATATTACAATAGCGCTTCTTTTCTTTGCTTTTATACAAATTACAATAATTTATTATTATTTTAAAATTATTACAATGGTAAGTGCATTATCTTATTCATTCATTGCAGAACAGAATAAGTGAAATTCTGGAGTAGCATAATGTTAAATTACTGAATGCATAAAACTCAATAATATGAGCATAAAAGTTCAATATGAACAAGTTTTCGCCTTGAATATTACTGTGGTCCTTAATTTTTATTCGTCGTATATGCCTAAATACATATTTTTATTCATCTTAGGTGCTAGGTTACTGAATTATTACATCTTAATATATAAAAGCAGCTTTGAATCTATTTATATTCACATCCAGTATCGAGAATAAATCTATGCAAAATATTGAATGGATGGTGCTAACAAAGAACTAACCAAATCTTTGGCTTTGATAATTCGTAACGAAGCAGGAAGCAGCTCATGGACTGTATTAAAAACCATCCCTGCAGTAATGTAAATTCAGTTATAAAAGCCAAGGTAATCAGTAATTAGAAAGTATTGACAGCGACCTGAATTCGTGTCTAGTGTTGCCAGGTCTTCCGATTTGTCCGAAGATCTTCCGATATTTTGAACACGTACAGATATGTAGATTTTTTAATAAAAAAAACTGCCGATTTTTATTTTGAAAAACAGTATTTCCGAAATTATTCATATCTCAGGAAACAATCAACAGATTATTACCAAATTTGTCAAACAAATAGTACCACAATAGGCCAAGAAAAAATGTATGTTTCAATTGGGTCAGATTCTAATTTCCGAAATTGTGGCCGTATAAATATTTTAGCTTGGTATGCTATGTCTACCAAACGATATAATCAATTTCAACAACTTTGTTTGTTGGCAGTGTCTTCGCAAGTTTCAAATTGTTATGGTGTGGGCAAGCCATGACTATATCGCTTGCATGAACGCGCCATCCCATGTGAAAGGAGAGTGAGACCACGAGCTGCCGGCGCTAGGCAAAACAACAACTGTTTATTAAACTTGGAAACAATATGGGAACTACATTAAGGCCAGCGGGGCCTTACGCCAGCCAGCCATTGATGAGAGAAGAAGGTCCGCCGACGGGGTCGCCTGCTGTAGCGAAGACTATGAACAGCCTTCGGCAATGCAAAGGTGAAAACTTTCTAATAGATTCTAAAGCTGTCAAAAAGAATTGATGTAATTAGATGAGCGTAGCAAATATAAAGTAATATCTAAACTACAGATACTTGTACCTAAACAGTAACTTACATGTTGAAATCCCCCGAACTAACACAAGGTAGTTAATGTTACTTATTGTACTGAGTATTGTTTAAATTAATGTAAATGTTAAACATTGGACTATTTTAAATATACATGATGTAGTAGAAAATAATGTGTTACCTTACTCTGAGCACACATCTCCACTTACATTGGATGGCCCCCGTATGGGACCATTACAAAATAAGCTTATACTTATTCAAAACTCCTTTTCTGCCATTATGAAAGAAGCAGTTTTATAACTCCCACCAAATATGTACATGCAAAAAGCTCTACTTTTGTAGTCCATCCAAATTCATATCATTTAATAGGTTAGTCACTTTTTTTTCAATATAATGGTCATGTATATATTTTTGCTTAGTGTTATGGACTTGTGGTAACTACTTGTTTTACCCAATGTAATGTTGGCGCCATTGCCAAGCTGCGAGTCTCTGGCAACATGGCTATGTATTCTAGATGGTTTGTGTGAACCTTATAATGAATAAGTAATAATGACATGTATGTTGTCATGATAAAAACTGTTGGTTGTATTCAGTTCCTTCATAGCACATAATGGTGATGATAATGCATGAGAAATTATATGCATGTATGGTGTGTTTTTATAATGGTTTTGCTTTGTTCTCTTCATTCGTGTAGTGACTACACAACATACTAAAATGTTGGTCTTTGCAAAATATGAGACCTCGGCTGAACATCTGTAAAGATTTCAGTTTTGGATAGATTCATAGGGGCAGATTATGGTTGATAACAAACTGGGACTTATGTTTAAAATGCTGGACTATCATACCATTCACAATGTGAAGGGCTGGATTGCACCAAAGACCCTTAGAGACCATACCCACATTGAACTCATCAAAGTTTTAAGCAAGAATATTACATCTTCGATCAACCCCATGGTCTGTTAAAATAAGTTTGTAAACAGAAGGCAAATTCCAGGTGAGAATGTAGCACAAATGCTACATGCTGGTGTAGCACAAAAATGATAGCAGAGCATTGGGTTTGCAGTTTAGTACACATAATTGTGCATGTTTATTTATATGCTTTTGCCCCACCGTTGGCATGAGCAATGGTTTATTTTCTGGCCTCTCGAACACTTCGAGTGCACACCTTGTAGTGTTAGCATGAGTAATTTAAGTATTAAGGTTTTTTTGAGTGTTTCTTTGTGTTGTGTTTTGTGTGGCTTTAGGGTATTTCTTGAATACTTTGCAAACATGGCCACAATTGTTCCCGAACACTTAGTCAAAGATGAGCTGTTTTATAAGTGTGCCATTAGGGGAGTTAAACCTCCAGAACAAACTGTTATGGCAGCCCGCAGTAGTTTGCGTGTTGCAATCAATACTGAAACAGCTCTTGACCTTGAGAAGCTGGTGTCCAATGATGTGGACACGGAGTACTCGGTGTGTGCATCCAAAATTATTTCTCTTAAAGAGATTTACGAGAATCTAGATTATGATTTTTCCTAACTGAAATACCACTGGTTCAAAACCCGGTTACATCACCTTAAAAAAAGGGTGAACAACCTTCTCACCTTGTGCACTGAGCCTCTCTCTGATTTACAAACTCAATCTTTAAAAAACATTCTTGCTAAGGCACAGACCATGTTGGAAGCTGTGTGCAGCCTAGAAATAGCGGAGTCACAAAATTTACTCAAAGATGTTATAGCTGCCCCTGTCAGTGAACAATCCCCCACCCCTACCACTAGTAATACTACCACCACCATTTCATTTTCCCAACCTGCCCAAGTTTCCCCTGGCAACCTACCCCCTATTTCCCAATTTGCATCCCTGTTGCTCCAGCCCTCAGGTCATGTTCACAATCCAATTCCATCCACTACTTTTGCCAACACACTCATTAACCATGTACCTGTCATGTCCTCTGCTGTAGGACCAACCTCACAAACTTTAGTGTCACCCTCATTTGGTAAAATCACCCACCCTCTAAGAGTGCAAGCTACGTGAATTTTCAGTCATAGATGGGTTACAAATCCCTAAATTTTTTAGAGTTTTTAAAATTGATTGTCAAGTTGCATCAGAGCAACACCATTCCTGAGTAATAATTATTAAAGATCATTTACCCCTTCACCTACGGTTCCTTGAGTGAGAGAACCAGACATGCCCTTGCACATCAATTCACTTTTGACCAGTACCATGAGGACATCTTACATTATTTCATCCCATCCCGCCTATTCACCCAGCTACAGATAAGAATGTTAAGTACGTTATAAGAGTTTAACGAGCCTTTGCCTGTATACATAAGTAGCATCAATGAAGCAACTGTTGTTTGGCACCTGCTCTTAAGTGAACATGACATTGTGAATACCATTTTGGAAGGCTTAGAGCCGCATGAGCATTCCCGTTTAGTTTTTATGGGAAAACCTAACTCCATTGTTGAACTTGATTGGGTTTGCATACACTCACAAAATATTCGCTATGCAGATCAGAAACGTGAGGATTTCTCAGCTTGTGGCAAGCAATATAGAAAGACAGGCCCCGTTTCTGATAAGAAATCAGTTTTTTCCAGACATTAATGCTGTAGCTACTGAAAAGTGAGGTATAGTAGAACCTGCTTATAAGGTTCCTGTTTTAAGCATTTTCCCATCTATAGTGCAGGATTTTTCTGGTCCCGAAGGTTTCTCCACAAGAACAGTAATAAACATTCCCGGAAATAATGTTTTCAGTTTCTCACAAATGATGCAAACTGTTTCTGATTCCATGGCTAAAACAAGATGATAAAATGGACAGTTTATATATCAGTATTGTTGCAGCTCTAATACTGATTTTATAAAGTGGTCCTATTTCATAAAAATGCACAATTTTTGTGTGAAGTGCAGCACCTTATTGCTTGGCTCCGTCTGACCTCTAACGAAGTCACAGCGCCGGCAGACAGCTGCAGTTGCCGCCAGGCCGCCCCTCCCTCCGATGGCCATGCTCACACCCCTCTGCTGCCGTCCATATTCTGCCTGCCTCTTCCCATCTTTTTTCAGCAACACTCTGCTCCCTCCCTTCAACCAGACCATGCCCATACCCCTCTACTCCCTTCTCCAGACCACCTTCCGTCTAGCCACACCCACACAACTCCAAGCTCCCTTCCTCACCCTCTTGCTCTTTCATCACACTTTCTTTCTCCCTTCCCCGCCAAAACATTATTCATCATCAGCATTCTCACCCTCTTGCTCCCAACACCCCAACCTCCTGTGACCGCATCCTCCACAACAAGCAGCCCCTTTATCTTTGTCATACTCTCCCTACACGTTTTGTTTACATTAGTACGGTATTTTCTTGATTCGTTAACACCATAGAGTAACCACCATCAAGTAGTTACACTTTGAGATTCTCAGGCTAGGCAATAAAGCACACAGTGTGAATAACTTACTCCTGGTAACTACAGATGTCATGAGCATTCACATTTGCACACACATATATGGTGCACTTTACTTGTAGGCATTCATCTATGGAATAATATCAATTGTTTATTTTTTTTATGTGAATGTAAATTAATGAAAGAGATTAATATTTATGTAGCTGGTTAATGTTTAAGTAGTGAAAATTAATTCATCCTTGAAAACATTTTAGTGAAAAATTAAAATGAGTGCTTCTAAGAAAAGACAGACATTTTCATTAGCTGAAAAGTTGAACTTAATCAAGCACGTGGACAGTAATCCTGGTAGAACAAGCATAATAATGCTCGTGATTTGGAAATCCCAGTAACCACTTTGAAACAAATAATTTCAAATAGCGACACAATCATAAAAGAATGCTCCACTCGATCAACCACTGTGAAAAAGATACGCAGCGGGAAGTATGAAGAGTAAATGTGAGGCTGCAAGAGTGGTTTAAGCAAATGCATTCCCAAAATGTGCCTGTAAATGGAACAATTTTGCAAGAGAAGGCAACTGAAATAGCCTTGAGATTAGGTGTAGAGGATTTCAATCCTTCAAATGGCTGGATAGATAGGTTTAAAAAATGCACTGTTATTGTGTATAAGACTGTAAGTGCCAAGGGTGCTAGTGTTGACGAGTCTGTCACAGACTGGAAAACGACTGTGCTACCATTTCTTTTGCAAGAATATTCAGCAAAAGATGTTTTCAATGTGGATGAGTGTGTATTTTTTTTTAACTTGCTTCCCGATAAAACATTCTCTTTCAAAGGAGGAAAATGTATAGGTGGCCAACGATCAAAGGAAAGAGTCACTATTTTGCTGGGAGCAAACATGGATGTCAGCGAGAAGTTCCCTCCTCTCGTGATTGGAAAGGCAGCAAAACCCAGATACTTTAAGAATATCAAAAGTTTGCCCTGTAGGTACGAAAGTAATCAAAATGCCTGGATGACCTGCAAAATTTTCCTTCAGTATCTACACTTTATGGATGCTAAAATGGGTGTTAAGAACAGGAAAATCATCCTTTTCTTGGATCACTGTTCTGCACATCCAACAGAAACAAGTGTACTCAGGAACATCAGTATTGAGGTCGTGCCACAAAAAAATACTACAGCATGTCTGCAGCCAATGGATTAAGGCATCATTAAGACTTTTAAACATCATTTCAGATCAGGCCTCTGTAAAACATTTTTTCGTGATCTCAAGGCTAAGAAACCTCTCACGAAAATCAGCTTGTTGACAGCAATGCACATGACTGCTGCATCCTGGACATCCATGCCACAGTCAGTTATCGCCAACTGCTTTAGGAAAGCAGACTTCAACACATGCTTCAGTATCATCTACAACAGGTGATGAAGTTGAGATGCTAGTGCTATCAGATGAGTGGGAAACCCTCCAAGAGAAGCTCAAATTCTCATCTACATTTGATGAATACGTTTCTGTGGATAATGAACCATTGCCTTGCAATTTGTCAACTACTGAAGAACTGTGGAAATCGGCAGAACCGTCAGAACAAGAAAGTGAAGATGATGATAACGAAGAAGACACTGAGGTAAAAGTGTTTTATTCACAAGCTTATGAGTCTCTAGAAATCTTGAGAAACTTTGATGCTTCCCAGTCTAATGTACCTGAACATGTAATGCAGTCAATTTTCCATTTAGATCATTTTTTACTGATGCAAGGAACTGCAACCACGAGGCAAACTACCATTAAGGATTTCTTCAGAAAATAACTGTGAATTCAGTCTTTACTTAGGTACTTATTAACAAACTGTGTGTATTTTGTAACCAGAACCCAATTGTTTAGCTAATAGTCTAAGTTGTGCAACTATAATACAAACTTTCATTAGAGAATGATTACCTATTTAAAAAAAAAAATCGTTCTTAATGTCTTATTTGTTATGTACTGTAAGCCTAACTTATACTGTTGCAACCAGGAGGCAAACTTCCATGAAAAATGTTATATTAAGTATATTGCTTGTAGACAATATTGCGTGCTTTGGTAAAAGGAGACAAACAACAATGAACAATTGTGCTTGTTTTACATGTACAGTAATATTTTGCTCATTTACTAATTGCATGATTTTGCTACCAGGAGATACACTTTCATAAAAAACTATGTATTTTACAAAAATATTTGTTTTGTTCATTTTATGAAGTTGTGTGTTTATTGTGGCTCATACTGTTATACCTTTTTGTGTTGTTTCTTGAATTTTTGTATTTTCCTCTTGTAGTGTTTTCCTGCTTATAGTGTCACTTTCTTCTGGACCCCTGAAGAACCTTGTAACAAGGTTCCACTGTAATACTTCCAAAACCAAGAGAGATATCACAAGTGCAATACGTAAAGAGACACGAGCGTGTTTCTATTGTAAAATAATCGGACATGTCATTGGCAATTGCCTAATTCTAGCCACAAAAAGGCACACGGGGACAAAAAGTGAGCTTTCCTCCTCGCTGTCCTGGTAATTTTGCCAATTCTCAGCTCAAAGCTCACATATTCGTGCTATAATACTTGGTTATCGTTTTCAAAGATTGTTTGATTCTTATGACCATTATGAAACCAAAACTCAGTTCAAAAGTTTTCAAACTCACTTTCCTAATGTTGTGGGTGTACAAAGTCGTATTACACCACCTATCGAGGTTAGGTTTAAGGCCCTTTGGTTATTGATGCTTTGGTGGATTCAGGCTCCGCCCCCACCCTTATTTCCGGTGAACTTCTTAATCTGTTGAAACAGTTAGATTTGGTGAGACCTGTTGAGCCTAGTAAATTGCAGTGTTAAACCGCTTCTAGTAAAAGCCCTGTCTATTTTGTGTTCAGCCATACTTAAGATGAAAATTGGCCATTTTACGTGGATGCCCAAGTGTTTAGTTTCTAACAATTTAGGTTTACCACTCATCTTAGGGAAAGATTTTATGGCATCCACTAGTCTTGTTTTGGACATTCAGGCACAACAGATTTTCTTTAAGTTTGCCCCTGCAGAAAAAATATTTCTGATTACTGATGGAGAAAATCAAAATATTTCATCTGAGGTTAGCATTGATTCTGAAGTGGTCATGCACACTTTAGCACATTTGGAGCCCCATCAATGCACGAAGGGGTTATCAAGCCTTCCACTTACCAGTATGCCAGCCCTGCTTTTTTGGTTCCACAACCTAACGACAAATATAGAATGGTTATAGATTATAGGAAGGTTAACAAAAAAATTGTAATAGAGTCTGTCCCACTTCCTGACCTTCACTCTGCTTTCAATTGGTTTGGAAAAGCAAAATTTTTCACCACCATTGATCTCAATATAGCTTATTACCAAATTCCATTATCAAGTGAATCCAAACCAATAACCAGCTTTTGTGTACCTTGGAAGCTGTATCAATTTACTCATGTACCTTTCGGATTGGCCACTGGAGCCCAAGTACTTATGCGGCTTTTGGATCAAATCTTCCATGATATAAAATTCAGGTATGTCTCATTTGAAAGAGGCCCTAACTCGTCTACAAAAGGCCGGTCTAACAGTGAACCACAACAAGGTTAAATTCGCAGTTCAAGAAATTTCCTTTTTGGGGCATAACATTTCTTTCAAAGGCGTTTCTATTGATCCTGAACACACTAGGTGCATTAGAGTTTTTCCCCCACCTAGAGATGTTAAGGGTATTGCTCGCTTCATCGGTATGGTACAGTTTTTTGAAAAGTTTATTCATAATCTGGTGGAGAAATCTGCCCCACTTAATCATCTATGCAAAAAAATCAGTACCTTTTGTATGGGCAGACAAACAGCAAAGGGCTTTCGATACCCTTAATAATGATATCATGAATCCGCCCGTTCTTTGGATGCCAGAATTTTCCAAGGAGTTTATTTTGCAAACCGATGCTTCCAGTTTGGTAGTGAGAGCGGTTTTGTGTCAGGAGTTTGATGGTGTTCGACAGCCCATTTTTTTCCCGTCCCGGACTCTCACTCCTAAAGAGAGAAAGGCTTTCGTTTACGAATTGGAATGTTTAGCCGTGGTTTTTGGCGTAGATAAATTTAGGCAACATTTAGAACATGTCGAGTTTCTCTTAGAAGCGGACAGTCAGGCGTTGTCATGGCTTTTGGCTCACCACGACAACTGGGCAAAATTGGACGTTGGGTCATCAGAATATCTTCTTTGAAATTTAGGGTGTAGCACATTAGAGGGTCACAAAATGTAGTTGCTGATGCTCTCTCCCACATGTTTGAGGATCCCAAATGTTGTAATGACACTGTAACTTTTCCAAATTGTAATGTTTGGATGGATTTCCTTTAGCGTTTACTCGCATTAAGGAGCATCAAGTGAAGGATGAGCATCTGAAAGAAATTATTTCTAAGCTGAAATCTGGTGCTGAACAAAAGTCATATTTTTTGTCCAAAGGTCTTCTATGTTGTAAAGCCAGAGATCATGTAAAGAGTATAGTGCTGCTACCCCCTCAAACCAATGGTTTTTGATTATTTTCACTCTTCACCCCTTGGAGCCCATCTTGGAATTAAGAAAACCATTCAAGCCATCAGGAAACATTTTATCTGGAAAGGGATGGATGCCGAACTAGCTGAACGTGTGAAATCTTGTAAACTGTGCCAAATTTTGCGAAGATGAAGATGTTGCACTGTGATAGGCCATATTAATTAATGTTTTAAGTGTGACAGACATTTATTTTCTAAATGGTTGGTATAAATTTTTTTTAGCTAAGAGTGTTATATCTATAAAACTATGTAACCAATTTTATCATATCTTTGTATTCCGTATCTATGACAATCATCAAATGTGCTAGTAAATAACCATTATGTCCTGGATTCGTGAAGATTATCACACAAAAATATCTAGGTTTTTTGGCATATGTCCAGGACCAATCAATCTATTCCCGCCAAATTTGACATGCCAGTAATGCTCCTGTATGGTATTTCAACTGTGTTTTAGGTGCAGCAGGCCTTTTTTCATAGCATAAATATAAATATTTTTGGTTAGTATGTTTTATCTATTAAACAATTACACAAAATTCAACCAAATTTTATATACTAACAACATTAATTAGAAGCATCAATAAAGCATACAGAGGGGAATATTTGCTAGCTGTTTTGAAAACCAGTACAAGTTGATAAAATTTAACATTTTTCCTTATATCCAACACAGTTCAACTAATTTACTTCAAATTTTGCACATAGTGACAAACAAGGCCATGCAAACTTACATGATTTAATTGGGTTGAGATATTGATTTCCAAAATGGTGGCCATATAAATACTTTTGATCAGTTTGTGATATCTATTAATAATAAAACAATTTAACCTAATTCAATCAAATACTTATGCTGATCTATTGCAAGAATCATATACAGAACCTCTTTATTTTTTAAGGCAGTTTTGTAATATAGCACCAATATGAAAATAGTTATTACGACATATTTCAGGGACTAATAAATCAATTTCCACTAACTTATTCACACAAGTAGCTCTTTGGTATGGCATGTAAATTTACGTGTTGTAAGTGGTTCACACATTTACTTTCAAAATCACAACTCTGTTCAGGATAATAAATCCCACAATAAAAAAAAAATGATTGATCCGAAGTTGATGCTCCAAATACTACCTCGTAATGCAGTTGATTGCAAACTAGTTTATGGTACAAGGTTTTTCTGGGTTTGAGATATCAGTAAGGCAAGTGTGCATTGGTAATTGTTTCAGTACTGTAACATGTGTTGCTGGTTTCATCTCCAATGATATTGCTGTCAATGAGACATCAAGGTCTACCTACCATCTTAACTTTTAATAATTATATCAATGTAGAGAAAAGTAGGCTCATTAGTTATATCTGTAACTTCTTGTTTATTTTTATGTAATTTTTCAGCTTGTTGCTTAGACAATCTGGATGTAACCGCCATTCGAAAAATAAACATGCGACCTCTGTTTGGTTATATTTGGACAGCCATGCTCTAAATAAACAAACAACAAAAATTTTTAATGATTGTAGGGGATTATTCCAATCTCTTTCCGTCAGTATCTGAGTAATTCAGAAGAAAGGAGGTAGTAAATAGCAAACTTCTGAAGAGTCCCTAGTGAGGGTGGGGGTGAAACCAGTTCAGTGGAGAACAATGTTAAAACAGGAAGAGTGGAGAGCACCTTAGTTAGCCCATAGGAAGTGAATTTCCGTAAAGGTCTCAGCAGTCATAATGATTTCGAGCAGTGTGTAAGGCTACAGTATAAATGGAACAACATTTTTTTTAAATGTGAAACCTTACAACAAAGTACAATTAAGTTATTAGTATGTATAGCTTGATGCACTGTTTAAACTATAAGTGTAAAAATTCTTGTTGACCATGAAATCCTATAAACAGATTACATGAAAATAGGGCCACTCTCAACTATTCAACAATTGTCATGTAATATTGTTATGAAGCAATTTTATAGAGTTTAATCTTTTTATTAAGATACCCTTAATTTCTCTGGAAAGCTCCTTTTTTTTTATTATGATCCATTAGGTTGTTTTAGTATTTTTCATTGAATTTTAAGTTTTTTAATGATGTATATCTGGTCAGGTTGATTTCTTCTTGGTTTCATTCAGATGCGAGTCTTTCTTTGTGGTGTTTTGGTAATCATTTAATAATTTAAATTTTAATTCAGGTTGTGGTTATAAATTTGGAAAGTTGTTTCGCTTTTCTTCTAGTGATAGGGTACTTAGGACATGTTTGACCTCAACATAGTAGTCGTGGTTTGTTTGGATTTTAACTTGTAGTGCCCGTTTAAAGCTTTAATTGTTTAATGTTTTATTTTCTATATAGAGGACTTAACTTTTTCTTATTGGAAGTCATTTATAATTCTTTTTACTTTTGTGACAGGTTCAGGTCTTATAACATAATTTCATTTCGTTCAGGATGGGTTTAAAATATTTAAAAGGGATTTGGATATAAGATTGTTAGGTAGTTCACTTCGTCTTCCCGGGAATTTTCCTTAGAGCTGCTGCAGGAATTGTTTGCAAATCGTATCGGGCTGAGATCAACCTTCACCCATGTGTCGGCTGTAGCTATGTTCCACTTTTTGTTTTCATTGCTGTATCGGTAAAGTGCTGTCATCCTTTTCATGAAATGTTTTTGCACTGCACTTGTGCCCGTAAGTTCTCGGAGCCAAACTGACAGGGATGTTTTCGAGTCAACAGCTGTGTGAGTTTAGGTTCCGCAAGGGGAAGAGGGGAAGATTGGTGCTGCAAACAGCAGAGATCAGTGTAGGACCATCAGGGGTTAAGAGGCTAACTTCATGCTAAGCCCATGTTTGTGAGCAGTCGCACATGTGCGCAGAGTGCTCGGATTGGCTGAAGGCCGGATGACGTCGCCTGAGGCCAGATGATGGGCTTAGTTTATGGAAGCCAGTTGTGGAGTGGTGAAGTTTTAAAGAGTAGTCATACAGACGGCGGGAGGAGTTTAAGGAGAGAAGTCGGCAGGGAGTCAGAAGTGAGACAGTCAGCGAGTCAGTCGGAGCAATGTGGTCTGGCCTGGATTAGTCTGAGAAAGTTCTCTATGATGTAGTGCCCAAAGCTACATCACCCTTTTGCTTTAGTAGCACAGTAAACGCCCTATTAACCATGTTAATCGAGACCAGCGAAAACACGAATAAGCAAATTTTAATTTAAAAAACCAGATAATCACATTTACACATTTTTACTATTAATGGAACAATGATATTGGCCCCCTGAAAATCGTGATAAAACAAAGTACCTATTATACATTTCAAAGCAAATACAAATCATGCACTGTATATGCAGGATTTAATGTACACAATATTTTAACTGATAGGACTTATCATCTCATTGACAGCAAGGTCATCTTAGATTGAGCTAGGTCATCAAAGACAATCAATTTGCTCAGAGAAGCAGGAATGGAGAAGGAATCTGCCATGCTCTGCAGTAAGGAATCATCCCAGCATTTGTTTGCAGAGATTTAGAGAAACCATGGGAAACCAAAATTAGGTTATTCGAACCAGGAATCAAACACAGTTGAAATAAACAAACATAATAATTTCACCAGTTGCTGCATGCACAGTGTTTTAGCTCAGAAAATCTATTTTATAAATGCATATAAAAAAAAGTGAACAATCTTAAAAGCAATTCTTTAGTGCTATATTTGTGAAGTTCTTTGTCTAGTGGTCATCCTGTTTTGGCACAGTACTACTGCATATGTGGATTAAGTTCATAGCATAAAAAAAACAGTATACTGAAAACCAATGAACTTAATTACAAAAAAAGAAACAGAATTTAAACAAAAATTTTATGTTAATGCAACTATATAAATTAATTCTGAAATCCTGTAATTATAAACTAAGAATTTCAATAATTCACCAGGAACACAAATTCTATAATAAAGATTTATATCTGGACTAATGTCCATGTTCAACTTTTATGGTTTATTTATATTCTCTGCTAAATGCAATATAACAAAATCAAATTTCTTACCTCTTAACAGACTTTCAAAGCACTCACCGCACACTCGAGCTGAACGGTAGTTCTTATACTCTAGCGGTGCTCGATTTTCAGAACAATTCCCACATACAACCTGCAAATTTTCATTTCATAAATATAATACACACATATACTACCACAGTAAATACATTGGAGGATTAACCGGTGGCTATGCATCACAGCTGCATTCAATAAGTTCATGAACTGGCACCCTGAGTGTAGGCAGCAATGCACCACAGCATCCACAAAACTATTGACTTTATTCTTGCATGCCAAAAGAGAAGTTTAAAGTTATTAGGAAAATTTCTTAGCGTGAGGATTAACATTTTCAGTTTGTCTGATTTCCTCCACAAAATGAAGAATTTATTTACACTTAATGTGTGACTAGTTGAACATTTCAAAATAGGTCCACTAACTTGTATACAAACATGTTATACAGGTCATATGATCTGAGAATTTTCAGATGAACTATTAGAATTCCTAGTACTAATATGAACAGTGAAGTGCAAAAACATGTTTATTCACATATAAATTGAGAGAAGCAATTGCAAACCCTTATTTGTAAATAAAATTTTTTTTTAGTATAAATAAGATAGATATGGAACTAGAAATACATATGAAAGCAACTTGTGCTAACTTGTTACACTAATAAGTTTCACAACATGCATTCATATGGCAAAGAAAATTAGCTTTTATATTTCTGTGGACATATCACATTCAGAACCAAAACATACTTCTGATTCTGTGGACAGATGTTAGAAGAAAAAACCTATAGCTGATTCTGTGAACAGATGTCAGCCTTCTACCTAGACTCCAACTTTTGAGGTAGACAGTTTCTGCCCAAGTTCTTCCATCTCAGTTTGTTTATAAATTCTTCAGGTAGACCAGTAATAATGGGTATATCCCAGGATTTCGGTGGTCACTGGCTTTAAGCACAAAACTTATCTCATTCATGTTGACTTTTTCTGAAGGGGCAACACTGTGTTACAATTAATTTCCTAGATAAGAAAAGATTATTTTTGTTTACACAAAACCTATAAAATTTATAACAAATTATCTAATGATTAAAGAATTTAGTTTTATAATTCGGTTACAGTGTTTCATACTGTACAGAATGTGCATGACGTATGTATACACCTACAAGTCCAGCTAATAACAATAAGTCCTTATGTATAAACATCTCAAAAAGCATCACAAAAAGGTAGACCATACCTCTTTAGGAATCCAAAACATCCGTTCGTGTCCCTCCATGATTACTGCATAGCTGAATGTGCCAAATTCTGTTGTTTATATTAATCAACATCCTTAGGATCACTTTCTCAAAGCATGTGGGCACTGCATTTTTTAAGCTGATTGTTGGTTATCAGCAAATTTTCCTTGATGAAACCTCAAGGCTTCTTGGAAGCCATGGAAGACAATGGTATATTCTTTGTCCAATCCAACAGCTACTAAAGACTGCATTCTGACATTGTTGAACAGCCAATGTCAAGTGTGCTGATGCCACATCATGCTAAAACCAAATGCCACATCCTACAGTTGTGGGATGAGCCAGTTGTCCATCATTTGGAGATAACCAAAATGATTAACAGAACCATTGGCTGTTCAACAATTTCTGAACACAGTCTTTAAGAATAATTGGATCGGACAAGACTCAGACAATGGTCAAGCTCCTATCAGTGGCCTCCAAGAAGCCCTGATCTGACACCAACACCTAATGCACTCTGGGGTTTCATTAAGGAAAGTGTGCGGAAGTGCCATTACTTATCCAACAATCAGATCAAAAATGGAATGTGCACAGCCTTCGAGAAAGTGACCCCAAGAATGTTTATTAACATGAGCAACAAAATTTGGTGGCACATAAAACTATACAGATACCATGGAGGAACACAAAAAAATATTTTGGATTCCCAAAATGTAGGGCCCACTTTTGGTGATACGTTGATACATACAGATTTATTGTATTGGAAGGACTAAAAGAAGTACATGAACTTTGTGTGCATCCTGTAGAATTAAACATAATTCAGAAAATTAAATCAAGACATCATAATTTATTTTAGTTAGCACTTAAATATACAGTAGAAGCTCGCATTACTGCGACTTGTTAAATAGCAGATTTGGTTACACCGTAGGTCAATTAATGTCCCCCAGCCTGAATAAATAAATGTGGAGTGTGCTATCTGCTAGATGTGAGGGTGATCGGGATGCCGGGAAATTGGGTGAGGGGAGGAAGGATCAGGCGCTGGCATCTGTTATCTATTTGAGATAGGAGGGGAGTAGTGATGCCTTGACAAATGCAGAGATAGCAGTTTTTTAACAGGATTTATTTTACAGAGGATATTGTTTGTTTTTCCGAAGTCAATTTTATTCATGT
Source organism: Dryococelus australis (assembly GCA_029891345.1). NCBI lineage: Eukaryota > Metazoa > Arthropoda > Insecta > Phasmatodea > Phasmatidae > Dryococelus > Dryococelus australis. The sequence continues at coordinate 19,512,234 of CM057009.1, forward strand.
AGTGCAATGTTGGAGGAAAGAAAGGCCTATTCTATATGTGAAAAACTAAAAATAGCTGACTGAGTGAAAAAAGGAGGAAAGGAGGAAACAAAAGAAAATTATTACGTGCATGCGGTGAACTGGATGAGTGTCTTTATAGGTGGTTTTTAATAAAACGAAGTGAAGGTGTACCACTATCTGGACCTATTTTGTAAGTTTGTAATGTTTACTGTACGTACTCATTGGAGTTCGCAGCAAACTTTAGCTCAAAACTAGCTCAGTGAAAGTTTGAGATTCTAAATAAATAAAAAGTCAAAAGGTTCCTTGATAACCAGAGTGCCAACAGAAAATAAATAAAAGATTAATTAAATTTTCAATGCAGATTAATTGCTGTCTCTTCAAACTATTGGCAAAAGAAACCATTTACACTCACAGCTGGAAAAAAAAAAAACCAATACAAGAGAGAGAATGGCAGCGTGGTCACGCGCTGCTTTACACGAACCCTACATCGCTGAACTGACTTGAAGAATGAACTGCGATGAACTGTGAAACTGTAAACAAATGTGGTTGAATGACGACTGAGAAAGGTCGCGCTTACTATTTACATAGACATAACGTTTCATCAGGTACATGTAGTCCAATCGTGACTTCGCTAGGTGCACTAATGTCTCAAAATAGCCTGCAAACTCTGACATGGCTCTAGAAATGAAAAAAGTACACGTGATCTGATGGTCACATCAGTTGTGACCTCAGTACACTCGCATCAGGTTGCGCAATGTGATGGCTATGTGTCTAGCTTACTAACCCAGTGAAAAATTGCACTGTCATCCTATGACGATGTTACTACTGTTGCAACGACTCAAATAAAATAATAAATTTGGAAAATAGATCGTATATATATATATATATATATATATAAAATACAACAAATTATTATTGCCGCAATATTCTAAATATTAAATGAAATATCATTTACAGAAATATATAAAATTAAAATAATTCCAAAAAATTTAAAATATATCATATCGCAATTCTAAAAATTCAAGTATTTTTATTACATTGGTGACATTAAGGCTTAGATTGCATTCTCTTATACTTAACCAATTTAACGACATTATGTTTAATTACACATTATCTTTCATCTTTGATTAAAGAATTCTTCATGGTCCAATTTTTACGTGAAAGTATGTGTGCGATCAGCATATTATCTTACATACAGTGCATGCAGCACAGTATTAAGCAGCTGTGCTCTGAATGCACTCGCGAGAAAAATGTATATTACACATGTTGTAGTTGAGAAGTGACCTGTCTTTGGTGTATGTTGTGGTCTATGAGATGTTGACAAATGATAGAGTGCTTTGTACCGTGTATACAACTAATAAATGTGTGAGACCATTATTCCATGTTATTATCAAATATGACATGGCACAGTCGAGGAAGAACACAAATGGACAAATCTAATGATGCATTGTGTGGAATCGCAGGGAAAATGGAAGGTCGGCTACGTGATCAGTTATCCTTTCAGGGAAATATCAGTATAAATTTTTAAATGTTTATTCAAAGTTTTGAAATGTACTCAATTGTAAGTGGGAAAAAAAAAAAAAAAAAAAAAAAACCTCAGACAGTGTGAAAATTGCATTATTACTTAACTTAATGGAAAATAGGAAGTCAAGAAGTGGAAGTGTTTAACACATTCAAACTTGACGAGAAAGAAAAAGGGAAATATGATAATTTTACAGCAGCATTCAAAAAATATTGTGCACCATGTACAAATAGAGTTTATGAAGTTTTTGTACTTAATAGTTGATGTCAAGAAAGTGATAAGTCATTTGACCAGTTTGCCAATGATTTAAAGAAACTGATTAAGTCTTGTGGATATGATGATCAAGAGGATTCCATCCTAATAGACAGAATAATATTAGGTGTGACTGATTTAAAACTACAAGAAAAACTGTTATGCAGTAAAGATTGTAACAGTAGCGAGTGCGATAGAAATGTGTGGTGGAGCTGAAGTAATGAAGAGACATTTGCAAACTGTTCGCAATAAAGATGAGGTTAGTAGTGTCGATACAATTAAAAATGCATGTGGTTTTAGTACGAAGAGTCTCAATAGATATACAAAAGATGAGGGTATGGAGAAGGGCAAGGGACACCCCTTTAAGTATGAACAAAATGAGAAAATCGCAAAGTGTAGTCGATGCAATCGTAAACGTGCATTTGGAAATTGTCTAGCGTATGGGAAGAAGTGTTTTCAATGTGGGAAGGAAATGCACTTCAGTATTGTTTGTAGATTTCAGAGTGTTAAGGAAGTATATGAAATGAGTAGAAATTAGGAGGACAAATGATTTGTTAATAGTATTGCAAAGGTTAGTGAGGTAAAGAGTAATGTTGCCTGTTTGTGGATGGAAATATTAAAAATAGGTAATGAAAAGGTTAAATTTACGGTGGACACAGGTTCAGAGGTTATTATACCAAAAAATTTTGTAAACAAAATATTTAAGAATGAGAAAATTTCAACGACTAAAACCAATGTTATATTAGAAGCTTATGGAGGTACCAAATTAAACCCTTGGGAAAAGTACAATTACAATGCAAAACTAGTAACAAATTTGTTGTATTGGAATGTTTTATAGTTGATATGAATGTCTAAACAATTATAGGGTTAGCTAGTGTTATGCATTAGATTGGTTAAATGTGCAAACACATAGTTGGGGTTCGGGTCATGACGAGGAGAAATTAATTTTGGCAAATGAGGACATGTTTGAAGGTGTGGGTACATTTAACGAGCATTGTAAAATTGTACTTAAAAAAGATAGTCAAAGAAATTAAAGTAATTAGAAGACTTGAATATTATAAGTAAGTTTAAGGGGCCCACAGAATGGGTTAATAATCTAGTAGTAATTGAAAAGCATAAGTCATTGTGGTTGTGCATAGATCCATTTGAGCTTAATAAGTGTATAGAGGGAACATTATGAATTGCCTATGATTGATGAAATAAGTAGTGAATTAACTGGGAAAAAATGTTTCACTATGTTTGATTTAAAGGATGGGCATTACCAAGTTAAGTTGGATGAAGGGTCTAGTAATCTTTGTACTTTTTCGACACCATTTGGATGTTTTAAATTTCTAAGGTTACCGTTTGGCATCAAAACAGCTGCTGAATATTTCCAAAAGAAGAATAAAGAAAATTCTAGTGACATAGAAAATGTACCTATATATCTGGATGATTTATTAGTGGCTACAAACAATCTAGAAGAGCATTATAAAGTAATAAATAAGGTGATTGAAAGAGTTAGGAATAAAGGAGTGAAATTTAACAAGAATAAATTACAATTAGTTCAAACTGAAGTGAAGTACTTGGGGCATATATTTAGTGAAGATGGAATGAGGGTTAATGACAATAGGGTTAAGGCGATTAATGAATTGTCAGCTCCAGGTTCAAAGAAGGAATTACAAAATCTTCTGGGGTTCATTAACTTTGTGGGGAAGTTTATTCCACAATTAGGTGAGATAGCTAGTTCATTATGTGACCTGTTTAAAAGAGATTATGAATTTCAATGGTTACATAGTCATCAAAATACATTAAATAGGATTAAAACTGAAATCAATAAACATATTATTTTGCAAAACTTTGATCCTACAAAGGAAATCACAATTTAAACTGATGCTTCCGAAAATGGATTAAGGTGTTGTCTTATGCAAGAAGGTAAACCAGTATCATATGCTTCCAGAGGGCTATCTGAAACTGAAAAGACATATGCGATCATTGAAAAAGTATTATTGAGTATTGTATTTGCCATTTAAAAATTTCATAATTTAATTTATGGATGTCTTGTCGCAATAATTACTGACCACAAACCCAATATAACTATTATGAATAAAAATGTAAGCCAAGTACAGTCACATAGATTGCAGAGTCTTAGAATGAAATTACTTAAGTGTGATTTAAAATGTGAGTATTTACCAGGTAAATATTTATATCTTGCTGATTGTCTCTATAGGAATTATAGTAATGAACAAATAGAACAGAGTGAAGATGTGATAGAAGTAGTACATTCAGTAGCTAAATATTTGAGAATGAGTGAAGAAAAAAAGAAAGAGTTCAGGGAGCAGTCTGTAAAAGATGAAATATTGAACATAGAGATGCATAATTGTATAGAGGGGTGGGAAAATAAAAAATATGAAGGTGAACTTAAGGTTTTTTATCAATTAAGAGGGGACATTCATGTGATTAATGATATCATATTTTATCAGGGCAGAGTGGCGATGCCAAAATGTTTGCGTGAATTAATGGTAAAAATAATACGCAAAGGTAATTTTGGTGTAATTAGAACCAAAGAATGGGCACAAGAACTTCTGTTTCGGCCAGGAATGTCAGCTGAGACTGAAATAGTGGTGAGATCATGTTCAATTTATGAGTGTTATAGGGCTGCTAATGTAATCCCTCATGAGATCCCCGAGTTGCTATTTCAGAAATCAGGGGCAGATATTTTGGAAATTAATAATAAAAAATATTTAGTAGTAGTAGAAGATTATTTAACGAAGTGGCTGGGAATAATACCACTTAGGAATAAACAGAGTTGGGATGTTAATGTTTCTAACTAATTTTAGTGAATTATGAAGTCCCTGATGTGATTATATCAGATAATATGCCATTTACCCCTTGGGAATGTAGGCAATTTGCTAAGGAGTTTGATTGTAAATTTAAAATGAGCAGTCCAGGATATCTTAAGGTTGAATGGATTAGCTGAAAGGTTTGTCCAGAGAGCAAAAAAATATTCTAAGAAAGTCAAATGATCTCAGTTCAGCCTTGATGGAATATAGGAACACTCCAATTCCAGAATTAAAAAGATCCCCTGCTCAATTGTTATTTGGGAGAGCATTAAAACTAAGTTTCCTTTAGTACAGAGTCAGCAAAGACACATTCTAGTTGCTAGGAATATATTGAGGAAGAAAAATGAGAGGAATAAGGAGTATTATGATAGACATACAAGGGAAAGGGAGGATTTTCAATAAGGTGACAGAGTAGTGTATGGGAATGGGAAACAATGGCAACAGGATAGAGAACTATATAAAATTAGAACTTCCCCAAGGTCTTATATAATACAGGCAGGTGATAAGGTATTAAGGAGAAATAATAATGACCTTAAAAAGTTGTATAACATAATAAGTAGTACAAATGGCTATGAGTTTGAGTTTAGCAGTAAAGTGGAAGACAATTGAGAGGTAAATTAAGAAGGATGCCATGAGTTAGCAGAGGGGGAGGAGAGAACATTGGTAGGAAGGCCAGAGAGAGAGAATAAATTGAATGATTATGTTGTATTTTGAAATTATATGTTGTTTGTCGTTTAGAATTGTTGTACCTGGGTTGTTTTGTTTCTGTTTAGTTATAAGGGGAAGGTGTTGTAGTTGAGAAGTGACCTGTCTTTGGTGTATGTTGTGGTCTATGAGATGTTGACAAATGATGGAGTGCATTGTACCGTGAATAAAACAAATAAATGTAGGATACCATTATTCCGTGTGCTATTTATTATTATCAAATATAACAACGCATGGCGAGGGGAGGGGTGGTGTGGTGAGTGATATTTCCGCTGGGGTGAAATGGGGAAGACGTGCACAAGAATATGAGTAGGAGAAAGGGGCGTGCGCGAGCACTTTTGTTTGCCTTTTGTTACACATGCGTATCAGACACAAAATGAAAATGAAGGCGACCAGTGCATGCATCTCCTCTAGCATAGCTACACTGTTTCTGCACTACTTATTGATTTTCTTGCATGAGTGCAATACAGTGGCATATGAAGGAAATTATATAGTGGGTGTAGAAAAAGTGCAGCTACACATTAGAGTTCAAGTTCAAAGTAATTAATTATGCAGGATACAATGGAAAAGAAGTTGCAGCAAGAAAATATGTTGACCCTAAATGTGTCAGAAAGTGTGTACTAAAGAGAAACTAGACAAGGTGCTGTAAAATAAACATATCCTTCCTCATTCCCTCATTTTTACATCTTTCTTTAAGACTACCATAACTTTGACTGACTCGGCCAGCCTTAATCCCACCACTGCAATATTTCTCGTATTTAGTTTCTGCATTTCTCTTTCTTACTTCTTCCCAAACAATGGGTGGGTGGGGGGAGGCCACACACCTCTGCCAACCATTGTCACAAACACAAAAATGAGGTGAAAAACACAGTCCTTGGTAGCAAAAGTTTATCCTTTGCTTGAAACATATGTCTCTGCGTCATTGTTGCTTTGGTGCTGGTCCTCCCTTCACATCCCAGAGATATATGGCCACACCCGGAACAGCATGGAAATCTGTAATGTGGGTCTGAGTTATGTCCCCACACAGCTGTGTGACTGTTAAAGGACCAATGTACCCAGTAGAATTGTATTCCCACTAAAGCATGTATCTTTGTCGTATTATATTAGTTCTATATTTAATTGCCATCGTCTTGTTTTGTGTTCAGTAGCTAATTGTTTATTTTTGCAAAGAGAAAGCATGAAGAAAAGTATAGGCCTAATTGGTTTTACTGATTAAATGTTACATTGGCAGTATGATAATTACTTTTCCTCCTTACATTACTTAATTCATTCAATTTCAGTAGAACCGGCACCGAAAAATAAAACCGAATAATAATTAGTGAAACAGAAATTGGAATCGGAACCAACTTTTTTGGCATTCAACTCACCCCTAGTATTATATATATATATTTACAGCTTTGTTTATATATTTGAACAATTTAACCTGTTTGCTTCAGGTTATTGATAATTCAATTCATCCCATAATTATGGCAAGAATATCTGGCTCTTGTGTAGCAAGCAGAATATGTACTCAGTCGAATAGTTGGTTAAAGTCATGAGAAAATAGGGACACAACATCATAAAATTTCCTCATAACTTCTCTGCCATTCATTGAGCTGTTTGTGCCAGATGTTGTGGCACTTGTTTGAGCGGACATGCAGGGGTTAACTGTGGAGAAGGAAACAACTATGTGCACAGCTCCAGCTTTTTAGAATCTGACCTGAAAACATTACACCATCACATGCAGTTTAACTGTAGAAGTCGTTTAAGATGAATGCCAGTAAACGTTCAGGAATATATATATATATATATATATATATATATATATATATATATATATATATATATATATATATATATATATATATATATATATATATATAAATAAAGGTGGTTCATGGAAGTGAAAGGGATGTAATAAAACATATATGAGTAGTTATTATGACCTAGAGACAAAAAAGTTTGAAGACATACTGATTAACAAAGCAAATGATTGAGTATCCTACTACTCTGGCATCAGTCAAAGGTCTGTCCTAAGTATAAGGAAATAATGCAAACAATGCCTAAATGAACCATAAACTACTCCTAGGGGGAAAAAATGGTATGTAAAACATAGGATTAATATCAAGATACATAACTTACTGTGGTTTCACTATGTGTTTGCTGTTATAATGACATTACATATATCAGACACAAAACTTATAATAATCTGAACGTGAACAATACGCCTTATGCCTACCAGGATGCGTTTTGCATGTCTGTAACCCAGAAGCACGGGAGACAATACAAAATTATTTAATAAAAAACCTGTTAACATTTTTGATTACCAAAATTCAAGTAAAAATATCCTTAACATCTAGTTTGTTATTGTGAATTTACATCAGAATTTTTGTTTTAAGTAACCAAAAACCATCATAATGGCAAATTGAACTTTCAACCATTCACCAAAAAGGTAATGCAAAATATCTTCTTACATGTGGACAGCTTTGTTGATCAGTATGATCAGTCTAAATGTGAACTGAACCCGGCTAAGTGTGAAATTATCAAACGGAAAAATAACAAATGTTTTTTAGTGGAACTGCATCTTTACTAAATCTACCTACTGCAGCGGCTGGCAAAGTCCAGCCTTATTACTGTAGGACTAGGGAGCTCAAGTGCCACAACATCTGGCTCAAACAGTAGGTTCATCATACAAGGTCACATAAAAGTCTCTTTCTTCTTGCTTGGTGTCATTACAAACAGGACTACAATCAGTATCACTATCTTTGTCACTGTAAGTTCTGTGCTCCGAGTTACTTTTCGGTAATATATATGCTCTAGTTACTGTAATTTCTTGTATCCATATAAATATTTAAAAATAACTATTTAGGCTTCTCGCAAAATTACAATTCATAGAAACCTTGAATTTTCTGCATCATGTGATTGCCCCCTTGTATTAGTTCACCAAAAAAAAATTTTATTTCCCAGGTCTGAGAAACTATTTATCATTAGGTTGATACACACTGAATGTAGAGTTATTTTCCCTTGCTGTATAAGATGTTTAATATTGCAGATCCAGGGTAGAGGGTTTGAATTCACTATTCAGATTTTATGCTTCCTTGGTAGCTTCAAGCGTATGCAGCTATTATATTTGGTGATACACTTACCTATTCTCTTTATAGTCATTTCCTCTTCATCAGTAACAAGTATATTTTCCCCATTTCCATTTTTTGTACATTTCACCATACCATCACCATTTTTGATCTTCACAGCTACAAACTCAGTTTCATTCCAGCTATGTTCTCCATGGCTCATTGCAGTTGTAATTTCCCCATTTTTCACTTCTGTTGTAAGTAGTACATGCTTGTGTAAAACTTCTACAGCTCTGTACTGAAAGCTTTTTTCACATAAATGTCTGCACACTCTATCTTCACTTCATAAGTGACAACTGTCTCTCTTTCATAGGGCAATAGCTTCAAACACGAATTTGGTTTGGATTGTGTTGTGGGTGACTGAACCAGAGGTACTTTATTCTCTGAATCAGCAGGATGGCGAGAGACTGCCATTTCTTATAGCAATGGTTTCAATTAATGCTGTCTTGAGGCAAGCAAAGAAACCTATCTTTACAAGTCTTGTATCGTGTGTTTAAATTATTGCTTCTAGTAAATGGTGCACCATCAATTGTCCCTTTGTAGAATTTTGGAGTTCACTCTTTTGAAAATTCACCCTTTTCATGGTATCAACCATTACAGCTTTAACTAAAGATCTTCGCATAATATCAAACTCTGTTTTCCATGTAAGTTTTAAGCAATTGGTGAAGGTAATACTTGACACACTCAGGTTAATCATCAATGTCTAAATCACCAAGTGTACATGAAACCACATACTTTCACTCCTGTAGAGACTGATACCTGCCGAGACAGACTCCACATATGGTGTAACAACTGAGCTTTTATCAGAGAATGCATTTCTTTTTTATGTGCTTGCAATCTTTAGGTAGGTCAAGGAAATCAATAAATGTTTATTTACTCAACGAGCATATTGTGTTTGTTTTTAGCTGTAGATGATCCACCAAATATAGGCTCCAGCCTGACCAAGGTAAATCCATTTTTTTTCTTGATGCTCCTTGTCTTAACTATGATACTACCTTCAATTTATTTCATTTTATACAGAAAAGCATACAAAGTTTCCTCCAAAACTCATAATTGTGCAGTTCTGGGTTAGTCTAGTTGCACTCCAACCATACATTTTATTTTAAAGAAATGTACCATAATTTTCTAGCTCTTCCATATGTTGATTTACTATATGTATTTTTGTTGCACACTTGACCAATTTGTTGCAACTTTGTTGCAATCTTCAGATTGCCACAGAATGCAGGGATTTTCAGCATGAATCCATTTGCATTTGGTAAGGCCGGCAAATTAATGAGCTCATAAGTCAGAGTTGTACACTCATTGACATGGTTATAATGTCTTCTGACAAATATTTTTTTTTGATAATGATTTACTTCAGACATTTTGTCCAGAATGTTTAACATTTCATAACACGAACTCATGACATCACTTTGAAATGTAACCAAGAGTCAAAATATACCCAACTTGTCTTCTCCAAGCTTGTTTAAGTTCTTGTGAAGTAGTACACTGCAAGTTTTACCAAAAGTCTGTAGCATTGCAGCTAGATATATATAATTGGTATACTCTGGAAGTATTTCAAATGTTTCTATTTCAATCAAGGATAGTAATTCATGTAATATGTGAAAGGTCGTGGCAATGACAACTTGTTTGTATTTCATATATTTTCGTTTTTCCAAATTTGTTATTTTTCTTCCCTCATTTCATCAGTAGTAAGAGACGTCAACAACAGACGTCATCAACAACAGACGTCATAGGATGATAGCGATAGCACATCTTTTCCTTTTCACTGGGTTAGTAAACTAAAAACATTGCTACCGCATGGCACAACATGGTAAAACGAGGAAAATAATGGAGGTCACCTTTGGCTGACGTGGCCGACTGCTCAAAAACAGTAGTTTTCAATGAGGAAACTTTCTACCAATATATATGGAAACGCTACCTTTCTCGGGTATCACAACAGCTCATCGCAGCACGATTGTTTGTCAGCTGTTAATCGGACAGTCTTCAGCATGTGATCACGTGACTAGCACTGACCAGCGCCCACGACTTTAACCTTCTTTTGTATTTCGGACATTTCAATTCAAATATCTATTAAATTTATTTTCCGTCGGTGCGAGGAGTCAGTAGGGTGACGGGAGAGAAAAGTAATGATGCGCTCTCGTCTTCGTAACTCTCGAAGTGAGAAGTTTTGTTTTATAAAGGCTGCCATTCTGTCTTGTTTTTTTTTGTTTGTTCGTCAGCTGTGAGTGTCAATAGTTTGATTTGTTTTGCTGAGATGACACTAAATCTCCAGTAAACATTTAACTTCTTCTTTTATTTATTGGGAATCCTGGTATCAACAAATTTTTGTTATTACATAGTCAAAGTCTCCAACTCACGCTGAGCTAGTCCGTTGGTGTTTACTGAGAACTACGAGAGAACAGGACAGTAACCTGTTACAAGTCTTGCTACTGTAGCACAATAAATATCTTGATGTAGGAGACTAATTGTCTATGATGTTCACGTACCGGTCTGAAACTGCTGTTGATGTCAGCACACCAGAACGCAATGCAGAAGGTACAAAGTTGTCCAAATGTGTTGTACTCTTACCTGCCTCTTGCTGTCTATTTTCCCCTTGCTGGTTCTGTTGCTACTGCTGTTGTAAGCTACAGACTTTCAAGTGCCCTGGCTGTCCATATGACCAACACACAGGCAGTTTGGGTAGGGAGTGGTGAAGCTCTGTAGCACATACCCTGGTAGTGATATCCCTCACAAATGTTTGCAACTCCTTCAGTGTCTTCTTGATGCTGTCATCATGACATAGCTTAGCGTTACTTCCCACATTGGACGTTGGGGTGCTCAGACATGTCTTGCTGACTCTACCTTCAAAGCCTGAACCAGGGTATCCTGCAGATGTGGTGTTCAGCCAGGCATACCACTTGCAATACCTCTGTATCTGTGATAGCATCAATGAAGAAGCCGACTGCGATGATGTAGCACGCCTCCTCGGACACCCTTCAAGAGTTGAGTTGAGTTACATTTCAGAAGCTCTTAACGAGGCCTTGAGAGCAATGGAATGAGGGTGTAATGAGGTGAAAATATAGCAGCACAGGAATGCAAAGGCGGGGGAAATGGCAGATCTCCGAGTAAACCTGCCGACCAGAGGCATCATCCAGCATGATTCCCACTTGTAAAAATCGGGGAGTGACTTGGCCGGGGATTGAATACGGTTTGCCTTAGTACGTGACAAGCAATCGAACCACACAGCTACCACAGCCCCACCTTTCAAGAGACAATATCTTACCATACTTCTACAGTGGCTTCCCTTTATGCCGGATGTGGCTTTGAATTTTGGCATGGTGAGCATGTCGCAGGTAGCAGTCACCAAAAGTAGCTCCAAGGCTGACACCAGTCTGGAATACTCCAGTCCATGTCACTCTGGTAGAGATTGTAGTATGCTCAGTACATGACTTCTCAGTACAGTGGTGAGGTAATAAGGCTGTTGTTCATCTGACCAGCCATTATGGGTGGCAATTATTTCAAACTGGTGTTGGTACCTCCAAGATTGCTGTATTGGCTACAACCACCTAATTTTTATCCCCACTTTCCTTGGCTGCTGGCTTGGTATTTGTGACACTGTGTTCTTTGGCTATCCCAACATGTTTACTACTCTGCAATAGAGAAGGAATTCCTGCCATTCCTTCTCTATTGCACTCAGTATGTTCTCAACACTGTCCACCCTTCTACTAACACTGCCCTCTACATCAGTTACACTGTCCATCCTTTCATTGACACTGTCCACTTTTTAATTTACACCGTCAATTTTCTGGTCCATATAGTCAATTCTTTAACTCGCTAATGCAGACTATTTACCTCTTTATTAAATCATCTATGTTAGATATCTGGCTGTTTACATTATCATTACTTTTTATTACCCTACTAATTTGGATATTTGATGTTTCATTTATGCTTTCTTTTACATTACTAACGAGTATTTACAGTTTCATTTACATTTTCTCTTATACTGCTTATTTATAGCTTCTTTCATGTTATTTTCACTTGAATTCGCACTAACCATTTGGCTACCTAATTCCACTATTAATGCTCCCAGTCGGCAGACATATTTCTCATTAACATTCACTGCAATGGTTGTACAAAACTATCTTCATTTTTACCCCCTAAAGCTATTACAGTTAAAAATTTCTTGTATTATCAGTAAGTTATCACCTATTGCCGGACTTGATTTAGCAGCATTCCATTAAGCCAAGGGGAGGATTGGGGTATCCGAACTGTACAGATACTCGCAGTCCAGAGACTTCACTCTTGCTGGTCACTGTCATCACTGTTGCTCATCAAAGTTGCACAAGGCTCCAAACTTCAGATTGTCGACTCGGTGGCCCAGTGCAGCTTAAACAGGCCAGCTGGCCGGATCCAGAGTGTTTTCAGCAGCCTGAGTCTCGCTGAGATAGGCTAGGGTGATGACCAGAAAATTCTTGTAACTATGACCCCAGACATTTAATCACCTAAAGTACAGAAGGCAGCACAAGTCCTGATAGGCTTTTGGTGGTAGTGGCACCCCTTTTTAAATCTCAGTGCATTCCTTGGGTTGCTAGTAATGCCCCTGATACACTACTTTGCATGCTCAAGCAGGACGGGGCAATAAAAGCAAAGCAGAGTGGCAATATGTAATAATATATTGACAAAATCTGCTGATTTTCTCAGGGAAAGCAACTGAAAATAAAATTCATGCTTTCTGAAAATTATGAGCCACTTTGTTTAAACTAAGTTTTTGGTGTCAATGAGATCATATGCAAACTTCTGAGGCATTATTTTATTCTACACACTTCTGAGTATCAAATTCTATTTATATATTTAACATATAATCTCTCCTTTTATCATTAGAAACAATTAAAAACAAACACCGTAGTTGCTGTAATTTATGCAGTGCTAGATATTAATTTTATTCATTTTTCTAAAAGAATAAAATAAATAATTTTTTTATTTTTTATTTTTAAGGTGTTAACATGCTACAATGAACAGGTTACTACTCTGCTGTTTCTTATTATTTTTCCTAATATTAAAAATAAATATCAGTGATATTATTGACTTGTGGTATTATTGATTTGTCATACAATTGAAAGTTTTGGTGAACCGTAAGTTGACACACTCTTAAAGACACTCCAAAAAAATTTTTTTTTTTAGTATGAAAATTATATTCAGTTTGTTAAGAAACATGTATGTGTACTGTCAAGCCACCCCAACTTAAAAAGAACCCTAATTACTGAACTTGAACTGCTTATAGATGTCCAATGAGTGAAGATTCTTCACAGATACACCAAGTGGAATCATATTTTTATTCTTCTTCTATACTTAACCAACAGATGTTGATATGCCAACAGATGCATTCAAAAGTGTAGAATCCATAGAAAATATTGAACTATTAACATCTTCTATATATTGAAGAAATAATGTTATCAACATACTAATTTCAAGCACTGACTTATGGAGCAGTGTCGACTCCTGATGCATTTACCCTAACCTTTTTATGGGAACTAATATTACTGTAATCCTTTCAATACTGTGGGCAAGATATCTCGTTCTCTGATGTTTGGCTCCTCTGTGCTAAGGAGGAGGTAAGACAACCTTTACTTAGCATGCCGCTTGTGCAAAGGACCATGTCCATTTCTTATAACTACAGTCAATTTTGACAGTTATAGAAAAGCAGCGCAGCAACAATGTATCCCTTTGCCACAGTTGTTTTGTCAATGAAGAAAATAAATGTTTGCAAACAAACTCTACGAGTCCAATGGTAGGCACTGAAAGATTGGCGACTTCTGTCCCATACTTATTGTAGGACGTAGGCTACTGTAACTGGTTACCATTCCAAACCATTTTGTCTTTGTTATAACCAAATTATATAGTTAAGGTTCTGTTTATTTTATTAGCAAGGCAGGAACCCTTAGAGTTTGTCATCTTTCATGAGACAGGATTGTTTTGCACCTCTTCTTAAAAGAGAGTGGCAATTTGATTTTGTATACTCTTTTGATGATGCGGTGGAAAATTCTGCTTGTATGAAAATAACACAATTATCATAACTTGGAAAGTTGTAACATCACCGAAAAAACAAAACTTGATACAGTATGTCATTATCCATACCAATACAAGAAATTCACAGTAAGAATTTTTTGATGAAGTCAACCTTACACATAAAAATTATTGGATTTTTTTCACATGACAAACTACACTAAACAGGGTGTTTATTTAAGCTGCGTACATTTCAAAACTTGCCACAAGAACAACACGTGATAAATATTTTGCTGTTCATACTGATGTGAGAAATGCATTATGTAAACTTTTTCATCAAGTTTAACTCCACATGTTAAAATTGTCGGATTTTCAACCAAATGAAATAGTGTAATAAAGGACTCTTTTTAGGCAACTACATCTAAAAAATTCTAGCAATTGTTTCAAAATACATTATTTAAAAAATATACAAACTCACTGTTCACTTCATAATTACTAAACATGTGTTGTTCAAAGGCAATCCTTGGGCTTCACTAAAATCACTTTTGTCTGGCACTCATAGAAAATAATTTATTTGCTGACTTATTCAATTAACCTAACAGTTTTCTTGGAACTATCATACTTAAAACTGCAGAAGGTACATACGTTGTCGCTCGCAATTCATAACGATTACGGAAAATGGTGAACCAAGGCATACAAACAACCCTTTCATTAACTGTTAGGCATGTCAATATTTCATTTCAATGGAATACTTTTAAAAGGCACCTACAATGAAATAAATTCAATGAAATATGCAAATACAAAAATAATGAACTGCAGATGTAAAATTCCGACGTCACCAGCAAAGAACTCGCATATAAAACATGACAAAAGAGAGATCAATGACATTCACCAGATTGGATATATTTCACATACACATAATATATTCGTGTCCTATTGAAATTTCTCAAAAAGTTCATGCTCTATAGCCCAAAAAATGGTACACTATTATAAAATGTAACTTAAACAATTAATTTTGTAACTATTATTAAAGTTATAATTCATAAATTTTAATGCTGAGTACTATTTTTTTCCCGATTATTATTGCAAAGATCGCCAACATAATAACATGCATCCGGCAACAACCATTAGCTGTCAAAATACTGTGTAAATGGGGGCATATACTGTTTGCATTCTGTATATGTTGGTCACGATGTCTGTCAAAATTTACTGAAGTAATATGAAACTGAGAACATCTCGTTCAAGCCTTTATACCCTCCAATGCTGACAAATGTCAAACATGCTTACGTCTCAAGAGTAAGAGTGTCTCAAATGCCAACGTTTGCATTGAAGTTTTTTAGTTTTGTTTCAAATAAGTCTTGTTATCAGTATGGAGTTGGTTTCAAAGGAAAAGTGTCTCAACTGCCAACTTTTTTTACAGGCAAACAATGTAGTTCTTACTCCGAGTGATATCAGTGGAGTGAAATTTTGCCAGCCACCATTTGGATAAGTGTTAACATCCATGTGTTGATTAAAAGAATGTTTGGAGGTGGAAGGAAAGTAGTCTGATATTAGAACGTGGAACAGCTTGTCTGTTTCTTAGTGTTGTATGTTTTGTTGTTGTCTGCAATCATTATAGCTAGTGGTAATATGCAAAAGTCTCAATACACAGCCTTATTTTTTTTTCTGCTAACCATTTGTTAAGAATTATATAAAAAGTATTTTGTAAAATATAAAAATATGAAGAGAGAACACTATCTGAAGGAGCAGGAAGCACGGGAGTGGGCCCTCACAAGAAGTAATAGTACATAAAAGGTGTTTATATAAAGTGATTCAGATCGTGAACACTTTCCAGATAATGAAAAACCCTCCCAAGCCATCTCAGACAGCTGATATTACTCAATAGTGCTTCAAAAACAATTTTTGAAGCACTATTGTCTTCTGAATAAGGAGAATATAGCTTTGTTGATGACACAAATGAAGATACCTAGTACTGCAAAAAGAAATTGTGATATATTACAGTTGTATTCAATTTATTTGTCTCCCACTATTCATCTGTATGATGATACAAATGCAATCTGCAGATCAAATGTTAATAAAGAAAGCCTTATGATCCTAGGTTTCTTTGAGGAGGCAGGTCTGCGAAAGTTTGGTGATATTGTGACTACTTTATTGAAACAATACTTGGACAATGGTAACACAGTATTCATGGACAATTGGTTTTCCAGTCCTGACTTCTTAAATTGGTTTCATATTTGTGAAACAAATTTTGTGACACGGTACAAAAAATTGGAAAAATTGAAAACAAATTGAAGAAAAGAGATATGTCATTCATGTCATCAAGTGAGTTACTGGCACTGAAGTTGTGTGATAAATGCTAAGTATGGATGCTAAACACCTGCTACAATGTGGACATGACAAAGTAAAAAGAGTGACAGGAAAAGTGGGAGCAAAATTATTATAACCTTCGCAAGGAGGCCGTGGACCAATACTGATGCGTGATACTATTGGGGACTGGCTGATACTATGCCACATCAGAAGCTAGTTTTTATTGTGCAGGCACCTCACACAAGGGTTAGCTGGCTGGTTCAAACTTATTTGCCAGTAGGGACCCGACAAGTGTAACGAGTTGGTCAGCTGGCCTGGCAGTTAGGTACAAAGATGAGTCCCAGCTTGGCTACGTGCCGGGTGGTGTGACCAACGGTCAACTGTTTACCTATGCTGTTACTCAATCGGCTCAGCTCTGGCGCTGGACGAGTAGGCTGGTAGTGGTTTCTGGTGGCACTGGAGGAGCTGGTGGATTTGCAGGCACTGATATGGCTGGAACTGCTGGTGCTGGTCCGGACGAGGCTGGTGCTGCAACCTCCTTCGTACCAGGGGCAGACCAGACACAGTGGTACTTCCTATCCGCTGCGAAAGGCGGTGACAACTGGGTGCAGGGTCCCTGGTGTCTTCAGGGGTGCTGCAAAAAGAGAGGGAGAGGGAGCTGGGGGGGGGGGGGGGAATTCCCACCAACATGCGGGCGGCTTGAGCTCGGTCCTGGGGATTATATTGGCAGAATGACTTACTGGATGGAATGCAGCCTCAGGAAGGTTTTTAACTTGCAGTGGCCTTTCTCTCCTGCAATTCCTTACCACCCCTTTTGGTGTAAGGTATGGAGGTGTGCTACGGCCTGCCACACGAGAGGAGAGCAGGCAACTTTGGTCCCTATCTAAGCGTGTTCTGCTGCTGCAGCAGCTGGGCCGATGCAGAGCCGTACAGTTATCCCAACAGGAAAAACAAGTGATGCGGTGGTTGGGGGTTAGGTTTTCTCAGATGCGTCCGAACAACTATGGGTGTAGTCCCTAGGGTAGTCAGCCCCCCCCCCCACAAGTACTAGTCAAACACTCCATCCGGCAACTCCAGTGGTGCAGTATATGGAGTGCAAACTGGCCTGATGATCTAACCTCCCTAGAGGTCGTATGACTAGTGATTGTGGCTCTGTGTTCCGATGCACTGGATGCACCGAATGGGTGGCCATCGAGCATTTGTGTGATTTTGACATGAGGGGGAGCCCGTAGTCCTACACTAGACAGCTGTAAAACCAGGTCTTCCTGCTCCACTCTGGTGGGCATGGTGCCTAATGGGAATCTCACAGTCACCTAAGGACATGATGGTCAAAGTAGGTAAGATACATGTTTTATTTCAGGGAGGAATAAACACGGTGGCCCTAACTACCTTGAGCTGACCGGAAGTATAAGCTACGCACATTCCAAGTGAAGGAGACCTGGTTCTAGACTAGGGGGTGGTAATTTCTACTAGGTAGCTATTATCTTTCCCTATATACTTTGTGCCGTGTCCTAAAGGGTCTTAGGAGGCCCACTTCCTGAAGGGTCCTGGGGTAACCATTACCAAGGGCAATCGAATAGGGAAGGTTGATGACTTCTTCAGGGATGAATGGAGGGGATCCTCTGGAAGGTCTGGTAGATGCTGGCGATGGAGCTGAATAGCTTCTGGGTTGTCTAGGCGATGACGAGCGGTCAGAGAGCTCCAGTGCATGAGGTGGTGGAGCGAGCTGCCGGGGATGTTGTGGCTCTAACAAGAGTGGGCGAACAACTGGCGATTTTCGGCTGCGTAGAGGTACATATAGCACAGATAAAGCAAAGTCATAAAGGTTTGGATCAGTAAGCGTCACGCTTAAATACATGCATGTATAAAATATATACCATTTTATATTTAACAATAAAGCCACAACTACATGGTTACACTTGCTATTTTTTACTCCAACTACATGACCATGTTGGATCTAACAGTATCGAATGCCCATGCTCTTCACCAAAATACTTACCAAAGAAATTCTATACAAATATTTATATCAAAGAAGAAAGTCTGGAGGAGGAAGTTCAGACAAAGACACTCCTCTGCACTCATCATAGATGATTTTTTCACAACCACTGAAGCCAAAGGAGTAAAAAAATCCTATCCACAACTGTATTGTTTATACAAAACACAAAATCTGTCGAGAAACACAATCCTCATGCAAAGACTGTGAAGTTGCATTGTGTGTTACATGTTTTGAAAATTATCACACAAAAAATAAATAACTGTGTATAACATTTTCACAACATTAACTATACCTTCATTTACCTAAATACTGGCAATATAAATAGGTGACTCAACTACTAGGAAAGTGTTTGCATGTAGTAATACGATAAATAAATGCACAGTATAATTTTAACGTATAAAAAATCAGTGTAATAAAACTATCACAATTATTATATTCAAATAATTTAAAGTTGATTTACAAATTAGTTGAGATTTCTGTTATCAACACTGTTCTAAGAGAGTCATTATAATAAAAATTTAAGAAATCCAATTGAGCTTCCATATGTTATTGTTATAATGCCAGTGTATTAAAAAAATTTATTATTAGAAGTTAATGTAGAATATTAACAGTTGGTGTAATTTCAGTATAATAGTCACTATTATGACTGTAGATTAAGCCAGAGTGATACCTGTAAGTAAGATAAATTAATTACTGGAAAAAAACTTAAAAATAGTGTAGAACTATGCTAAAAATGTTTTACCAGCATTCACTATAAAACAGGATTCTGCACAGGAGATCCAGTTGTACTATTCGGCCACTAACACCATACACCAGCACCAATAATAATTAGGCAGTAGTGAAATGGTTAAAGAAACAACAGTTTTCAACCTAGGCTAAATTTATATGCAGTATATACACCTAAATGAGGCACATTTGATTAAGAACAACACAATAACCAAAAAGTAATCAAATAATAGTACTTAAGTTAAGTCCCATAGAACATTGAGTTTTATTTAAAAACTGATATCTCACCTTTCCACAAGCACGGCAATGATGTCTGCGAAATGTTACTGTAAACAGTTCAGTGCAAGACTGACACCTTGTCACACGGAAGTCTTGAACCCATACTGGAGCCTGGAAATAGAAATATTAATTTGCAATTTTTTTGTTGTGTTTGTGGTGGTAATGGTGGTGGTAGTAGTGGTAGCAGTTATGGTTGTAAAGGTAGCAGTAATGTTGGTGGTTGTGGTGGGACAGCAGTGGTGGTTGGTGAGGTAAGTGGCGATTGATGGTGGTAGTTTGGTGATCATGGTGGGATGTAGCAGAGGTAGTGATGTTGACGGTGGATGGTGGTAGTGGCAGTTATGAAAGCAGCCATCACAGTGGAAATAATAATTTTAGCAGGATGTATAGCAAACAAGAAAAAAAATATATATTCCTGAACTCTTTAGTACATTGACCACAAATGCATGATACCAGATCATATGCATCTCAAATGTGAAGTTTGATTGATATTGCTCATCCTTGAAACTAGTAACTTATATGTTGTACATCAAATAAAAAAAATTTGATGCGCATGAAATGAAGAGCGGCGATTTTATGATTTTGTATCAATTCTGAAACAACAGCTAGTATTAAGAAATAAAAATGAGTGTAGTGAAAAGATTACATAGTCAGAAAAATGATGGTTGAGCTACACTTGCGAATTTTAAGAAATTTAATACAAAAGAACATTAAATTATGTAAAATCACTCCACATTTTAAATTAAAAAAGAAGATATCTGAAGCCAGCAGTTACATTGGACAAACTATATAATGGGTCATGTAAAATGACAAAAGAGAAGAAAAAGACCTTAGCAATTTGTTTCCTTCACATGATCCAATGTTCCATTCGTTCTATGAAGGACTTCTGACTGATGAAAAACTGAAGAATATAGACCCAGATTTAGATGACAATGACACCAAAGTTATAAACAAACTTATTTCATGTGTGTTGAAAAATTTTACTCACTGCTGTGATAATTCAAATATTATGAATTGGTTCATTTATAGAGAATTTTGTAGTTTGATTTTTAATTTCCATAATACTGGGATTTTAAAGAGCATAGTTTCATGTCTTGTCATTTTATGCAGTTTTATAAGTTGTTTTATGCATATAAGTTAGCAATATTGTATACAAGTGAGCATTATAAACATTCATTAATGAATGTGAACAATTCATTCTCAAAACAATATTATATGGAAAAATATTCTCACTGTAAAAGTAAGTATTATAAACATTGATGAATGAAAGTGAACAGTGCATTTTATAATAAGGTTTCAAGTTAATATTTGGAATATTTGAAGCAATTACTATAATATAATTAAGTAACAATTTTTATTTTCTTAATTCTTGTAGATTTTCTAAGATGAGTTAGTAAAGTGTATAATACTATAATATCTTATCATGTAGTCTAATTTAATTGTGTCAATCCAGTCAAGTCAAGCAATATATATGTCAAAAACCAGACCAGTCAAAACATAATTTGTTTAACATATTTTTTTATACGCAATAGTACAACATATTGTAAATTCAACACATTTTAAATTTCAAGATACTAAATTTATGAAAACTTCATTTTATACGAAGCTTAAGTACAGTAAATTTATTTTGCCGCGTGTTAAAAAATTCTTTTTATACAGAAACATGTGTAACATACAAATGTACACTCGAGAGAATTTTCATAGCTATATCTGCAGTTTAAGCATTCTACATAACAAATCCAAAAGAACTTGGGAGAAAACAATACAGAACCTGTAATGGACCAAAATATGTATCATGCATGGCCATGATGACTAAAAAATTATATGGCTGACAGCAAAATGAGGGACAGAACAGCAAGCACTGGTGGCCGGTTATGTAGTGCATCAGTGCAATTACATTGAGCAAAACATGGCCTCGCTTTCTAATATGTTTCCGTATGGTCTGTGCGGTTACACTGCTCCTCTGCCAGTGAGAAAGGTTTTCCTGCCTACCAACTGCCACCCTGCGGGGATTTGCAGTGCAGAGGTTGGTATGGTGTGCAGTGCTTGGAAAGGCGACATCATGGCAGGTAGAAACAGCAAGGATCACTATTTTCCTTCCTCCTGCCCATTCGCAAGTGCCATATGAACTTGTTTGGAGCTCACTGAATTCCGTGCAACACAGATGTCCCCCGCAACCGACAAAACCATCTGCCACTAACCAAAGATTTACGATGTCAACAATTTTTTAGGTGGCTTGATCAGTTTCTGGCCAACTTCCACTCTGTTAACGTGTCAGGATTTTGTGTGTATTATAGGAAAGTTTTTTTTAGCAAATTCAGTGGGTGCGCTGTTAGATACACCCTTCGCATGAAAAACATTTGCCGAGAAATTTGAAATCAAAATGTTAGGCCGACCAGTTCCCAAACTTAATTTTATGACAAGCTACGAAAATAAAAAATGTGAATACAAACAATAATTCAATAAGAAGATTTATGATGAAACAGTGAATTTGCTGGTGTCTGATAAAAAATTCACAGTTGTGTTTTCCATGTGTATTGGTCCATGGAGAACCCTAGTGGAGTACGAAAGGTGTTAAAGACTTAGGAAATTTAAAAGAATATATTAAAAGACACTCTGAAAACAAAACACATATCGCAAATATACTTAATCTGGCTGATGATGGCAAGGTTAACATAGAAACTCAGCATGATATAGCTTATTGTTTGTCAATACAAAAAAATAATGAGCAAGTAGAAAAAATTGTTACATTTCATCTCAGATTATTGATTGTACACAATTTTGCAGTGCTTTTGAACTAGTGCTTAGGGATCATGACAAATCTGAGACATCAAATAACCAGGGAATATTTAGGGGTCCGATTGATTTAATTGGTAGCGTAGACTCTGCTATAAAGAATCATATGGAAAGTAGTAACATATTTAAAGGTACTTCAAAAACTATTCAAAATTAATTGTTGGACTGTATGTTGGAGGTCTGTCAGGAAGCAATTAAACATGAAATTTATTCAGCTAAATATGTTATTTTTATTGCTGATGATACAACTGACAATTCAGATCAAACTCAAACTCTTTTAGTTTTAAGATACGAATATTGTGCAAAATTTTATGAAATATTTTGGTGTTTTTTTAATCCAGAAGGGCAAGATGCAAAAACTGTTTCAGAATGCATCCTTAAAGGAATATGTCCGTTAATCTGTAAAAGTAGGGGAAAACTTATAGCACAAAGTGTTGCAGGGGCTGCAGTCATGCGCGGAAAAATAAATTGCATACAAACTAAAATACGCAATGTTTCAGTAATGCCAGCTTCACACACTGCTACGCACATCAGTTGAATCTGATAATTAGTCAGTATGCATCACATAAAACCTGCCACAGTATTTTTCTCTAGTTTATGTTTTTTTTAAATTCACCCAAACTACTGGCTGTATTAGAAGAGAAAGTGATACACAGGATTCCCAGGAAATCTCAAACAAGGTGGAATTTTTTAAGTCTAGAATCATAAATATGGTTTATGAAAATAGAGATGCGTTAATAGAGTATTTTGAAACACTAGAGAGTGGCCAGAGCAAATAAACTGTATGTAAGGCCCGTGGGTTCAGACATTTTCTTAAGGAGAATGAATCCAATTTCTGGCTCTCATCTTTTCACAGAATCATGCCTCATGATGACATTCAATTCCAACAAGTACAGTATCATTAAACAGATTCTTTAAGTATTAAAAATGGGGTGAAATGTTTTGTACAAGCTGTACAAAGTGTGTGAAATAGCTCTGAAACTATTAACAGTGACCTTAAAGTTAACGAAATGACTGAAAGTGCACCTAAACCATGTAGGTGTGAAGATTTAGGTACGGCTGCAAAAGAAGTTTGTGACGTAATAATCACTCACGCAAAAGACAGGTTCAAAAACTCTGACCATTATGATGTGGCTAAATTGATAGCTGGAGGAAACATTGCTGCTTATTCATATAGATTTCCTGATAATTTATTAGATATTTCTTGTCACAACTTATCCTGTTTTAAACAAAAAAGACAAAAAACCAAACTTTCTGTTTTGTCTGAAAGACAGGATTTTTTGGCAAATTCACGGCACCTTAAGGTTGTTGAATTTCATTATGAACAACAACACAGAGGGCACATTTCAGGAAGTTACTACACTACTTTGTATATTACTTACCACACCAATGCAACTGCTGAAGCAGAAAAATGTTTTTCAGCTTTAAAAAGGATAAAGACATTTTTGAGGAACACTATGTGTCAATATCACCTAAATGCATTGGCAATGATATCAATAGAAAAATAAATTATAAAATATATTTCTGACTTCAACAACAGAGACTAAAAAGTTGGTAATTCTGAAAAGTCACAGTATGGATTTTATTTTCAAAAAATAAACTTATTTAAAACTAAATGAAATTACTTTTTGCAGTGTAGCTCTGAACAGTTTTGCTTCTGGTATTTGTAACGTTAACAAATTTGGGATCTGTAAAAATAAATTCATGATTAAATAACTAAGCTGAAATCTACCTCTCCTTGGATACTTTATTAATTTTTTAAATTGTGTATTATTTTGGGGAGGGATCTATAAAATGCTATACTGTGAACATTTTAACTGGATTACAAGAAAAAATTAAAACAAATATTTTTGGTTCTGGTATATAAACTATGAAACTGTAATAGAAATATTAAACAAAATGAAGTCTTATAAAAACAAAACATCACCAGACTCTACAACATACCATACAATCATAATAATCTGAAATAAGACTATGAATATGAGGTAAGCTGTAAGTAAATCTAAATTTTGAGTGTTTGTGTGCATGCTGTAGAGCCAGGGGTGGACACACTAAAGGACATGGCTGAACACATTTTCCAATCACTATACACTAAATCAAACCTTACAGACTAAAACTTTCACAGTGAATTACAACAGTTTTGTTTAAATCTTTGCTTTACATCAAAACATCTTATTTTTAAACATAGTTTATTATAATTTCATGCAAGAAAATGTGTTCATTATTATTATTTATACCTGGAACTCTTTTTCATACTCTTTGTTATACACTTCACAACTTTCAGAATGGTATTCATGACAGACATAAAAATGGCATGGCTTGGCTTGGCTTCAGGAAGTATATTTAGGAGTGAATCTGAGAGTAAATAATTAATTTACTCCTCCAGTATTCATGTTTAATAATGTGGGGCAGTGTTAATATTAATCTTACATTAGAATTATTTTGTTTAATTCTATTGCAGCCAATGCTACTACTGTGCCCGTTTTGTACCACAAAATTGGAAACTTTTTTGCTCTTCTGTGATAATATGTATTAGTGATTATTTATTTATATTTTTTTACATAAGCCAATGTCACATCATTTTGCAAAGAGCAAATACATAGAAAATGTTAAGGCCACATGATGTAAACTAATCAACAAAGTCCAGAATTTGTTGAAATTAATTCTGTACATTAAAATATATAAAAAAGTACTGGTAATGTAAAAATACATTACTCTGAAAACAATGCAACTAAAATAAAGACACTTTTAGCTTCTAAAGACAGAAAAAAGCAGAATGTATGCTGTATTTTAATTGCAAACAAAATTTGTTTGCTATATGTATTTTAAATGCAAGTAAATGACTATTAATTTTGTGTAAACAAGTTTTGAATAGTTATAAGTATCATTACAGTCATAGAGCTATTCACATATCTGGAAAAATGCCTTCTAGCTGCAGCCGTAAATTTAATTTAAAAGATAAAAGAGGACTAAACAAAAAACATACAGAGCTTGAGTAGCTTTGTAAAAGGTTTTCAGATATTTTGATATTGTTGTCAAATGCTGCAGACAAATCTTTTACTTTTTTCTATGGTTATGTAAGCATTCTAAAATGTCTTCTTTACACAATTTTTCAAAAGCTAATATGGGCAAAAATAAATCTGTGATTATATTCAAATGCTCAAACCTGTACCCAAGCTCAAAAATGAGAAAATCTGTTACCATAAACAGACAGTGATTTTTATCTTTTCCTCTGCATTTACAGAAGGTTCTTCTTCATAGTGTTTTTCTGCAGCTCTTCTTTTAGGCCTCCCTTGCTTGAATTCTGCAGAAATCCCCAAACTGTTACCAACACGTGAGGTTTCGGAGATAACACATCACCAGTTTTCTTTAAGAGCTTCCATTTCTTGCTTCAATTCAATTATGTTCAAAATTATGATTTTGACTGTAATTCCTTTAGATTAAAGAACGAGGTTTCTATTATAAAAACTTTCAAACATCTTGAATTACATATCACTGATTAATACCTAGTTAAAAGAAAAGAAATAGTCATGCAAACCAACAGCTTTAGAGAGTGTTTTGTGTGTGAGTTTTTCTCGCATAGAAATCAAATAGTCTAATGCATAAATAACACTTGAAAGATGCCCAGTTGTGGGACAAACAGCTTCTTTTCTGGCACTCCGTGTTTCGCCCCAGCAGTGGAGGAAACACCTGTCTTTCATTTTAGAAACCCTAACTACAATGACTACAACTGAAAAAGACGTAAAGACGATTAATATTTCCAAATAATGTCATTGCTTCAGTGCAGCATGTACTCTAACAAGGTTTAGTGTGTGCACAACAAGGAGAATAGACAGCAGTTGTTAGTTTTTTTGAATTACTGCATGAAAGCCTTTACTTTTACCAACATGTCAAATCCATTATCATAGGTTTGCCCTTTACGGTTAACAATATCAATACTATAATGTTGAAATCTAATCAAAACTTCTTCCACAATTTTGAGTCCAGTTTTCTGAAAGAAGTCAAAAACTTCAATGAATCTTTCTTGAACCATACATTTCCTATATTCATTTCTGCAAACATATCCCAGAATCAACACATTTTGCTCAATATGAGCTGCGTCTGGCGTGGAGTCGCAAATAACTGAAAAGTAAATTGCATCTGGCCTTCCCATTAAAATGAGACAAAATACATGCTGTCCACATAAGTCCACAAATTCATTTTGTATTTCGTTTGACAAGTAATATGCAGATAGTCATTTTCCCTCCTCTTGACTTTTCTATCTTTTTCTAAGTGTTGTTCTAAAAGTGTATAACAGTGAGTAATACATTCAAAAATACAGAGGATGTTTTCATTGTGTATATATCCAATTCTACCTGAATCACCACAAAATGGTAGCTTTCGTGATCCTAAATTAATGGCATCAAGGAATCGCTCCATTTAAGCCAAGCCACCAGTTTCTCTTTCACGTACTTACTGTTTTTGCAGCTACTTGTCAATTGCACAATATTCTCCATTAAATAAATTCTCAGGTGTCCTCCGTTGCAAGTAACACTGCTTATGCTGAAGACTGTTTTCATGTTCTGGAAGTTTTCTGTATAACTTTCTCCATGTGTATTTGTTTGGACCATAACCGTCCGTTGTGACCAGGGAGTTGGATTGTTGTCTGCAATGTCCAAGTTATAAGATGCAGCATGGAATATAATATAAAGCATTAGTTTTTGAATTAAATATCAATCTCTAAGCAACTTTTCTTATACATCCGGAATTTTTTGCATAAAGTAAATAACTCGGAAATGGCTGATCTTCAATGCCAGTAGCACGACTCCAAGCCACTTTTTGAAGTTGTGAATCATTATTAAGACCAAACTTCAATATTAGTTGTCATTGTGAGTCATTTGTAGTTTGAGGCCATTAACTTGGATCTTTAGGCTTGAATGTGTTTATCATGTCAGAATTCAATCCCTTGGCAGTTTGATTAGATTTGTTGTTCTGAGTGCCATCTGGTTGAAGACTAGAGTTTCGCATGAGGTGACTGGGTTGGAACTACATTTACACCTGCTAGCTCAGTTTCTGGATCATTAGACTTTCCGAAACCAGTGTTGTTTGTGTTAGTCTTACTTCAAAATAAATTAAAAGTACATGTTTTTCTTTTACTATTCTAGTTGTTTTATCTTCTCTATCTTGTCTTTTTTTCTCTTTTGAGCACCAGATTTATGCCTGTTCATGATTTTGATGTCTGAAACACAATCACCATTTTGTTTTCCAGGATATGAAAAATAAATTAATTTAACAATGCAACACTTAAACATAGCAATCTCTGCTTAGTATTCTCAAAGTGGCAGCCCGGTTGGAGGTAATTTGCATGTTGAAAGCCTTAGAGCACGTAAGTGCCTAGAGTAAGATGAGACAGACATGCGCACCAAATATTCCATTGTCTATGGGCAAGGTGCTCAAATGGCCTGCACCAGTTTCAGCCATATTCATGCACAAAATTATACACTGAATAATAAACAACACAGTAACTGAATATTGTATACACACATATAACCCTATTCGTAAGCAGACACCACTCAAAAATATTAAGCAGTTGTTAAAAGAAACATTTTCCACGCATTGTTCCATGATCCACGCAGAGGCCAGCTGCACTAGATTTGTTTATCATTTACTGAAAAGTTTAACAATGTAAAATGATTTAACTTAAAATTCCAGTTTTCTTACAAGCAGAAGCAAATACTATAGAAATACATGATTTTATTCCAGGTTTTTGTTACTGAAAATTAGGTAAAGTTTTTTTTTGCCAAAATAAAATATAATCACAACAAACAATCGAAGAAATAAACATTTTACTTAATGTTATCTTGCTGAAAACAAACCTCTTTTTAAATAGTGTAATGTAACTAGGCCCTAGTCTCTGGTAAGAACATCACAACGTACAACAATAATTAAAATGGTACCAGCAAAAACTAAACTGGACTGATTTGATTACATTTTTATTGCTGACAGACAAGAAAATAGTTAGAATACACCCTTTTGTATATTTTTGTATCGTTAAATAATTTTTTGCCATATACTGCATTAAACAATAATCTGAACATTGAACTACATTAATACAAAATCTATTTATAATGTGACCCGATATTAAATTTTCACAAGGGATAAATCACAGAGATTTTTTACAAAATATTTGACTGCCATTTATTAATAGGAGGTCTTACTTGAGGATATAGAAACTGACAGTAAACTTGAGACAGCTTGTCTCATTATGCAGTCCATGTACTCCATCTAAACACGCCTCTACAACTACGTCGCAGTCACAATGTCACCTGAACTGCCTGCCCGATCTACAAATTGGATTGACCAGCAAAAGTTTAAAGCAAAAAAAATTACTTAAAAAGACTTTTACTACGGTATATTTTCATGACCAATATAAAATGCAAGTGTGAAAATAAGCAGCCCAGCATGATGCATATATAAAAATTAGAAATTATAAAAAATTTTTTTTTTACTTTTTCTTTTGTTTTTTATAAACAAACATTGGTGTGAAAAGCACTGAATACTCTGCAACAATAACAATTATCACAGTCATGTAATGAACAACATAACTATCAATCAAGCTCATTGAGAATTCATTCCTAATTGATACTTCAATGTTGGTATTGCAACAGAGAGTTTTCACAAAACTGCAGTAATTTTCACCATATACTTAGAGTTGCCTGTACTATATATACCACATTTTGCACCCTTGTCAAAAGTCCATACAGTTATATTCATGCACGGACAACTTGAGGATCCAAACAACCAAAAATGACATAAAAGATTATAAATAATTCCCCCCCCCCCCCCCCCCCCCCACCCACAATTTTTGTACACCCAGTAGATAGACTTTACTGAATCAAAACAATCTTCAAAGACACTATGTGAAAAAAAAATATAATGAAAGACTATAAAAATATTAAATGATTTATATAAAAAAACCTAAAATAAATTGGTTCTTATGTATTTTACACATGATCTCAATTAATATAAATATGATTTAGAAAAAAATTGATGGAAATCATGGAATGAGTGAAGCCTGTGTGACTCTTGAGTTAAAGGCAGTCAAACACAAGAAACTGGGCAGTTTAGGCAATTGAAAAAATAATTAGTGAATAGAAGTAAGTCAGTTTGTGTGAGTAAGATTATTTATGGTTACCACCCAAGCCTGAAGTGTCCAAATCTACACAATTAACAAAGTTTCCTTAGCTATTGCAAAACATGGTCACAGGGAATGGTGTTGAGCCACTGGTGCATTGTGCATTCTACCCAGTCGCACTATCTGCGTTTGTGTTCTTCGGCCAGCTTACGTGCGTGCTTGGCTTCCTTCTATCGTTTCTTCTCTGGGTCTGATGTTCCTCCCTGGGTATGTGCATTTATATTCTGTTGAACTGCATTGCCTTTTTAAGGTGAGACTTCGGCCTTGGGAGCTCGCTTCTTGACTTCTACTCCCTTGGTACTTTACCTCGCTTATTTCGAGGTAGCTGAGCGATCATCTTTATGGGGCGTTTAGCTTTCTTATGGTGAGTCATGAGCGTATGTGTCAGCGGTTGGCCATTTTAGTATGTTTAAAATTTTAATTCAATGTTTGAATTCAATTTAATTTGATGTAGCTGAGCAATCATCTTTATGGGTCGTCCAGCTTTCTTTCGGTGAATCATGAGTGTATGTGTCAGAGGTTGGCCATTTTATTGTATTTGCTGTTTTAATTCAATGTGGCGTAGTTAATTTTAGTGTTTTTGGGGCATACTGTAGTGTAAGAAGGCTTTTTCAAAATTGTTGTTTGGTAGCCATTAAAAATTATATTTGGCATAATTAAAGCCGCTTCTCGACAAGTCTTGTTCTCCATTTTGTTGTTCTGGTTATCTTCTACGAAGACAACCAGAAAAATTGGGACTGGTACCACTATTTCTCCTGGCATATCACTCGGCAGTCCACGAATCTACAAGAGTAACACCTTCAAGGATGCTGTTTGGGAGAGAGCTCCGCCTCCCTGGTGACTTGCTGTTCGGACGTCCACTGGAAGAACAATCAGCCACCCCAGAATATGACATCAAACGTCAAAAGTTAAACAATATTGATGAGCTTGCCTGGAGGCATCTTAAAATGAATAGTGACAGAATGAAAACACAATATGAATAAAGACTGCCTGAGGAAACTTTTCAAGAAGGACACCCTAGTGTGGTTGTGCAACCCTCAAAGGAAGAAGGGATGTTGGCAGATGCTACAAAAATGTTGGGAGGATAAAATATGTGGTCTTCTGGATTTATCGACAGCACTGTCAGGCGAAGATGAAGGTTGTCCACTTCGACAGATTGGCGCTGTACGAAGGTCCAGATGTTGAACAATTTGTACAAGATGAACAAATTTAAGAAGGGGGTAGTGTTACATGATATAGCTCGCACCGGCCATGAGCTTTCGTTATGCATGATCTGGTTCTGTGGAGGGTGACCCTCCTCTACCCCCCCCTCCAGACAGACATGCTTACTGCCTCCTTGCCACCCCTTCTCCCTGGGGAGGGGATGATTGACAGTGGCAAGACCTGGCTGGTGTCACAGCTTCTCCTCCTCCCCATGCCGGAGAAGCCAACAAATGTAGAGGCGGCATAAAAAAGTTCTGGGAATTAGGACCCTCAGCACAATGTGGGATTTAGCAAAATTTCTGGGTGATGGCCTACAACCATATAAATACAAGCCAAGTTGGACTGCCGGCAGCCTTTGGCGAAGGCCATCATTGTGTGAATGGACAAGAGAGAGTGGAACCCAAAGAGTGAAGCCTACAGTACGTGAGGGCACTCAGAGAAGTCTAGAACATTGCTAACTGACAGGAAATGGACTAAACTGAGGTGGGACTGAATGAATATACAATACTGATTTTATTGTAAACATTTAAACTGTCAAATATGGACACGTAATTTATAATTGAATTAGATTTGATACACTGTTTATCGGGACTGATTTCTAATTATTTAAATATGTTAATTTCTTTTAGGTAATTGTAAATTTTATTGATTGAAGTCACTAATTATAAACAGTAAGTGATATCAATTTACTGTGAGACGTTGAATAGAGAGAATTTAGTTTGTATTTATTGTAAATAAATTTAAGAAAATATAATTAACTCTTTTATTTAAAAAGGACCTCCATCCCTTAATGAACCTGGTTCTGCCCACTGACTTTTGAGAGGGAAATTGTAACAGTACTTTATTTTATAAGCAAAGGTCATCCAACTGTATTTTACCTATAACTAAAATTATCAGTGTAATTCAAAAATTACTTACGTCTTTACCCGGATGAAATGCAGGAAAAGATGATTCTTCACTTGATATGAGAGTATCACAAGATTTTTGCTTGAAACTTTCTTTTCTTTTCTCATATTCTCTGATTGTATTCTTCAACAATGTTACCCATTCATCTCTTTCTTCTTCTGATCTAAAAATGGATTGCAAAATTAAGAAAAAAAATAAAAAAACAATTATTGATTAAATATATTCTTCCTTTTCTTAAAAGTAAACTGAACAGTAAAGTCCCACCTGCCAATCACAAACACATATATTTGAAAAACATCTAAATAACAAGTTTCCTACAGCAAGAATTATAGGTGCTATATATACAATTTTGTATTCACATATTAAAATTGAGTGGAGGTTGTGGAAGTATATTTTATGGTAACTGAGTGTGAAATAGGGTTGCCAAATCTCCTGTATTTTCCGGGTTCTCCCATATTTTGGCCTTGTTTTTGCCAAATCTCCTGTCTCCCTTATTTTTATGATAATCTCGCATCATTATTTAAATTTTTTAAAATTTTAATTTCTGTTGGGAAATTTTAATTCGAGGTGTTGTAGGAATAATATCAGTTACTCTGTCATCTATGTACAATGTCCAGTGGACATTAATCGGTAATGAGAAGTGTGTTTCTGGTTGAAATTGAATTTCATTTTGTTGTTTGCTTGAATAACGCGCTACCATGATTAGAAAATTTTGCTTTTAGTTTTGTATGTGAGATTGTAGGTGCACATGATTTTATAGTTTCTGTTAATTGTTCATAATGGAAGGGAGTGAAAAGAAGAAAAAGCCACAATATATATATATATGTGTATTTAACGAAATGGGAAGAATTGTGCATCTGGTTGCGACCAGTGAAAACAAACACAAGGCGTATTGCTCTTTTTGTAACAAAAAGAGTGTTTTCCATTGCACATGGAGAAAAGTAGTTGTGTTTTGTTATGAGCATTCCAGGTTTGAATGCACATGAGTGTTTTTTTTAATGAACTGTAAATGGTCAGAGCCAAGAAACAAGACTTCTGTTGAGCTCATGAAAGCTGAGTTGCAAGTTGTGTTTAATTTCATGTATTCTAGCAAAGAATTTTTATTTTTGTACAGAGCCATCCTGAGTTTGTAAATTCAAGCAGATCAAGCTGAAAGTATGAATTATTTTTAATGTAACTACTATCATTAAACAGTTTTTGAAGTCTCCCTTATTTTCAGGCCGTCTCCCTTATTTTCACAACTGAAATTTGCCAATCTCCCTTATTTTCAATTTCAAAATCTGGCAACCCTAGTGCGAAAAAGCAAATTTTACCATGTATATACTATCACAATATTAGGTAAGAAAAATGCATTACATAAGAATTTTTTAAAATCATTTTGTCAAGAATGAAACAATAGCATATAAAGAAATGTATAGTTAAAATAAATTTTATAACAAAGTAGGCATAATAGTAATCTTTACTCATCTCATACACATTTAGGTTAATGGAATTTGAACATAAAGTGTAGGGTGTGAATGAATGAATATATGTGGATGGCTCTTAACATTTAAGTCTTGACAGCTGAATAAAGAGTAAGAAATGGTGAGCTTTAATGGATGCAGATTCCAATTATTTTTGCAAAATCTGCTTAGGCATTTTCCTGGAATGAAAAGCCAAAAAATACATAGCCAAAACAACGCTAAATGTAAGGAATTCTGACTGAGACTCTCTCAAATATAAGTCAGATGTACTACTGCATCATGAACATTTGTTGCATATGTATGTAGAGAACTGATATTGTGCGAGAGATTCAGGGTTCTATTCTTAAAGCATTATTGTGTATGCTACAGGACTGGTGCAAGAAACTTGGTGCCCTAGGTAAAAGACCTGTTGCCCTCTTTGAATTTCTCTTTCCCTTTGAATTTATATCTGTTAACACTCACTTCTACAAATAGTCAAAAATTGTACTGAACTTTTTCCAAATTTATCTATATACATTCAAATAATTTCAACTGGAAATAAATTACATAAGTACTTCCAAATAAAAAAAATATTTATTGCAGTAAATTGTATATCAGTATTGGTTTGATGCTAGAACTAAACATGGTGAAAGAGCGTACTGGACAGCTATCCAATTATATCAAGATAAGAGAGAGTGCTGTATTGTGGCATCATGGATAGATTATTTGCTAGGACAGCAATGCCCCTTGTGGTGATTGATACTTCATACTTAAAAACAAGCATTTGAAATTTATTTCTCTTGATAGTTTAAAAATCACCAATTATAATATGAAATAAATAGGTTACTATATATTAAAATAATTACTTACGTTAAAGTAATACATAATAATACAATTGGGGCAATGATAACAGAGTGGTTAGACTGCTCGCCCACCAACAAGGGAAACTGAGTTCAATCTCCGGAGAGGTCACTTCTGGATTTTCACAAGTGGAATTGTGCCGAACGATGCCACTTGCCAGCGGGTATTCTTGGGGATCTCCCGTTTCTCCCATCCTTGCATTCCAGTGCTGCTCCAATCTTACCTCATTTCACCCTCATCTGCTCTCCAGACCTCTAAGAACGGCTTAATTCTCTCAACTCAACAATAAAATCAGTTATATTAATTTTTAATTTAGCTAACCTTTCATAATTGAACTAAAAAGTATCTTAGGTATGCTATCAATCATCCTGCCACCCCCAACTACTTGGCACCATTTGCAGTCACCTAGTTGTGGTCATGCCAGCCCTAGTATGCTGTAATATACTATGAATTATATTCATTAAGGCATTTACAAATAATTCAGATATGGTAAGTTGTGTAAACGAGCCTAGTTGTAAAAATTACACTAAACATTCCAAGACTATAAATTAAATCATCGATAAATCATGGTTTTCATGAAGAAACTCATTACAGTATTTTTAATTTCAACACAACAATAATTTTTAAATAATCTTTTTTTACCTGCCCCCAACTTATAGTTATGCTGGTTACTTTTCAATACTATTTATTTATATAGATATTACATACCCGGAAAAACAATTTGTGCATGAAGAAGCATCTGAGTCATAAAATATAATGTGAGGAATTAGCCTCACACACCAACTTGTATTTGAATCAGTTCCCTCTCTGTGCCATTTGTAGTGGAACCATGATAGCTTACCACACTGTGCTAGGTGACAAGTATTTTTTAAGTAATTAAATTTATTAACTTACTCAATTGTACATATATGTTTTCTTAATATTTTATTTATATAACTGGCTAAGAAACCCATTTTATACCTAATTTTATGAATGCATTTCTGATAGTTCAAAATAATTTCATTGAGCATGATTGTGTAGACAAGCAGCTATCTGCTACAGCACAAATTTTTGTAAATAATCAAAATTGATGTGAAATTATTAAAAAAAATTGCAATTTCTATAACTTTTTATTATTAGTTACAAGGAACAGCTAATGCATTTGTAGTTATATTAAAGATGTCGCCCCACAGGGTGGGGTCCTACGCATGCTATACTCAAGATCTATGGAGTAAGTGTTTTACCAGCAGTTGATGAGGCAAAGTCAGGGGACATCGGCCCAGAAGAGGCCCACAAGAGCCTGATAGATCAACTTTAGTCAGGCCAATGCAGAATTGGGCATGGTACTAAGATTACTTTTTTAGTTTTGTATTAGTTGACCATCAACTAAATGTTTAGAAAAGTGAGTACACTCGCATACAACAGGTAATATTTATTGTAAACTGGTTGTCATAATATGCATTCCCATTATGTCAAATATTCTGTGCGACAAAATTAAATGTAGCCCCAGGTGGAGGTGGAAAGAGCGTTGATACTGCAAGGTCGCCTTGTGAAGTGCGGGAGGGGTATCGGCACACAGGCAGGAAGGCTCTTCCCGTACACTTCATTCACAATGCAAGAGACCATCAGTACCAGCCGGGAAAGACGCATGGTTTACATTAAGACAAAAGCACAGTATATACATTATTGTTTGCTAGAACGTATAGAAACCATTTTATTTTTTGATTAATAACCATTTTTGTACAACATTGCTAGAAACATAACATTGGTTCCTTTACTCCAGAAATGCTGCCACCAGAGGTGCGTTTGGCTTTTGTAACGTCACTTGTGTGGTCACTGTCGCTACCACTCCTGCTACTACTGCTGGTACTATTTTGACGGTTCAACATAACTTGAGGAATCTCCTCCTCCATCAGTCCATCATTTACCCAATAAGCATTTTCACATAATTGACGCCATCGGGTGAGACACGAGACGAACAATGACACAAATACTTACTGGTAATTAGGGCGCCAGCAGTGCTTCCCAATCACCGCAATATTGTTACTTAGGGTTCTAAGGGATGTTGTGGGCTCTGTGTGTCCGTCTCACCCGTCCGTACTTACAAACATGTTGGCAATACTAAACTATTAATAAAATCACTGAAATAAACAATTGATAAAACATATGTGGCTAGGACACTGTCACTACTGAATAAAAGAATTGAGTTCAATGTAGACTTGCTTTTATTGATATTGTTCATACACATCAACGTGCCAATGAAATGATTATCTCGGTCATGACTAGCCAATTCCGCTTGGGTGCTCCCCAGCCCGTAATTAATCTAGCGCATACCTAAATGAATGGTCTCACCGACGTGTGTGAAAGCACAGCCTTCACAAGGGAAGAGGGCCAACAGCCGCTAGGGTGGACTGACGGTTTTTCCCTGAATACAGGACACGGTGAATTACAAATGAAAACCCTTAATACATAAAATCACGCGTGATTACTTGGCATCACTAATGCAAACTCGTCGGGGCTCGCCCTCCAGTACGTGGTTAGTGTGGTGACGGCCTATATACAGAGCCGGCTAGGACGGGAATAATTGCACCGTACACTAATTACACAATTACATAGACCCTTGGATGATACATGAAATAAGATGGGACACGAGATGAATATTCACAATAAACACACACATGTGTGATAACAAGTTTAGGTGGCGCAGATGCCGCTGGATGAAATTCGTGGCGGACCACGTGGTGCAGGTGAAATTGCAATATTTCTGCATGGAAACGGCAAATAAATTCAGATAAAATATTATTCATGTTGAGCAACTGATTCTCTTTACGATTAGCATTGTTACATGCTTGTAACATGATGGCAGTGAAATCAAACATTACTGTAACCGCGTCGCATAAAGCATCAATTTACATGAAAAATACATTAAACCCTGAATGAAAAATACATAGAACCCTGAAATAAATAATTACACATATGATGTTATATAAATAAGCTCTTAAAACGCAATGAGGGCATATACAAAGACTTGGCTTCAGTCGGCCATGTGGTTATATGTGATGTTGCCGTAAAATATTCAAACACAAAAAGTACCCTTAAATACATACAGAAAAATAAAGCTCTTAAAATTGCGTGTAGCAATTATGCAGAAGTTACACTGGAATGCCATAAACATAGGCAGATGGCATCTGATTCAAAATGTGTGGGTCGCGCGACCTCTCCGACATCTTTCTCCTCCTTCTCGATTAAGTTAAAAATGCCACAAGGGCGTAAGAATTAATAAAGCGGAAGCATAATGCTGGGGAAAATGTCTGGCAAAAATGTAAGCATGCAAAGATTAACCGGTAAACTACATTGACTATGGAAACCTAAATCAGTGAACAAAAGCTGAAGTGTGCACTTGATAGTGTCTTACCTTGCCAGCTCTGCTCGACAGACTGTCCAGATACAAGCATCGCACGGACCTACCATGGCTGCCTACGGGGTTCACATAAGCGGAAGTGCTATGCACGCCGAGTGAAAATATTTTATATTGAAAATAAAATGGCACAAATTAAATTAAATATTGTTTTACATTTCTATAATTTTGTTATGAATTTCAATATTATTTTAATATCTCTTTGTGGTGGCATTCATGCCAGAATATTAAGTGTTCTTAATCTCATCTTTCAGGCACTTTGAATATTCATAACCAAACAATTAAAATTAGTACAAGCACTTTAAAACATTTTAAGACATATTAAACACTGTAAAGACAATATAACACATTTTACCCTGAAATTAACATTTATAGGAAAGTTCAAATTATCGGCCTCTTTGCACACGTGCGGAACACGTGACACATGAGCATTGTCATGGGCTCTAGCGCCGCTGGCTGTTAGCCGGCGTCATAATCACATTGTTTTTTCCAGTCTGCTGGTGAAATACTGTCTATGGCTGAATGAGTCAATTGCAGAAAAGTCCGAGTTCGCAACATTAACATTTTTATTAGTAACATTGGATTTAATCATACTCCAGATGTACTTTATTGGGTTTAGATCACAATGGTATGGCAGTTATTGGATAATTATGTGTCTTTAGGATGTAAACAAATTAACTGTATAAATAAGACGTTGCTGATGGGACAGAACCTTTACAAGCAGTTCAAATTTTCCTCTTGTCTGCAGAAAAAAAAAAGTTATTTACCAGCCAATTTCTCATGTTGGTAATAGTACAAGACATAGTCGGGGGTTTGTTCTTACACATGCTATGGTATGGAGCATTATCAAGAACAATAATGCTTCGAGATGGAATTTTGGGATGTAGTTGTGTTGCGCACCATTTCATGAAAGTGTTGCTATTCATTTCATCATGGTATTCTCCGCTATTAGTTTTGGTTTCCAATTATTTAGGGTGGGTATAGTTTTCTTCATCATGTAAAACTCTTGCACTTTTCTTCGCATTATTCCAGCATCAAATGAATCAAAATGGTTGCTGATCTAGGAAAAAAAAAAAGAAGAGAGACACACACACACACACACAGATATACATTGCAAGTCACTTTACGACATACAATGGTGGGTAATACTTATAACTTGTGGATAAATGAGTGTGACATGAAACTGGATGGAAAACAACACAAGTTGCCAGAACAATTAACACTACTTTACAACTGACATGACTGTAAGCACAGGTTGCAGATAAGGCTGTTTGCTCTCGATATTGGCTGGAAGGAGACAAGGCAAATGGCAGTGCAGTGCAGGTAGGGTTGGTGTGTGTGAGAGAGAGGGAGAGCATTAGTTCACATTTTTCCCGGGGCTTGGTCAAAGTTTGTGATGCTGTATAGCCAGAAACTGTGTTAGATGTTCAACAGTGTATCAATTAATTGTTATTGAAACTTAAATCGAAACTGGACTTTGATATGAGCTTAAATCACAGTAGTGATATGATAGCGAGCTACGAGTCACTAAGGGATGTTTGAAAGATAGGGGAGTGATAATCCTATCAGAGTTTTAAATTATAAAGAGTGCGGCAGCACATTTTTCCACCTGGCGTCATGACAAGCCTTTTGCGGCTCACACACTCCTGGTGTACGGAAAAACTGTAAAATTATCACACACTTTTGAAACAGCTACTTCAAAAGGTTTCATATTTTGGAAATTCATGCACAGTTTTCTCCTTGCCATAACTAGCAAGTTAATTTTTTAGAAATACCATAACTAAATTTAAAAAAAATTAATAACTCCCAAAAAGTTTGTACAAAATTCTAGAAAAGTTGTATCATAAAACATTTTGTTTTAACAGAAGGATGGGAGATGAAAACATATTAAATATAGACGAAAGAAAGAAATGGTACGTGAACATTGCCTTGTGGTGGGTGGCCTGGTTTACACATAATTGGCTGCTAAGTTTATAGGATTTTATGGTCAAGAATTAACAGGCTTTGAGTTTAAATAATACATCAAACTCAACATCTGTATACTTTCAACTCTATATAAGAGAAAAACACTAACTTTTCTGAAAAAATGCAACACCAAGAAGAATACATGCAATTGAAATGAACTTCATACCACAGATAAGGTACATGACAATCTTTACACAATGATTAGGATTACAGAACAGTACATGATCTCTGTCCTTGAGAATTCAGTATGGTGTGAAGTCTCCACAAGGTGCAATCAGAGCCCCTAAATGTCGTGGCATGGAATCAAAGACGACCTGGATCTGTTCTTGAGGAATCTTCCTCCACACGGTTAGTATGCAAATCCAAAAAGCATCAATAGTGGCTGCTGGAGGTCAGTGATGAACAAGTCGCCGACCAACCATATCCCAGACATGTTCAATGGGCAAGATGTCAGGCGAACGTGCAAGCCAGGGAAGCAGTGGTACCCATCGTTCATTGAAAATGCTAACACATTCCTTGCCACATGTGGCCGGACATTGTCCTACTGAAATATGGCTGGTAGAGTTGCCTGAATGAGGGGCAGTATCTCGAGCTCTAAAACCTCCCTAATGTAGCAGTTGCTGTTCAGATTGTCCTTAATATGTAAGAGTCAAGATCGCATGTTGTATCCAATGGCATCCCAAACCATCACACTTGGCATTTATCCGCTATGCCACTCCACAATGCTGGCTTCCAGATTGCTGTCACAAAGGTAACATCTAACACATATGCGGCCATCACTGTAAGACAGGTTAAAGCAGGACTCATCCGAAAACACTACATTTCATCACTCAGCATGCTAGTAATGGCGTTCACGTACCCATTTCAGTCTGAGGCATTTGTGGTTTCTGGACAATGGGAGCCGATGCAATGGTATGCCCGCAGCAGATGGCGTCAAACCATTAATGCAGATAGGCCCATGTCTGTTTCAGTGCTCCAGGGTCGAGCCAACACTGTGGATGAAGCTGTACAGCCTTTTATAGCCAAGCGGAGAAGGCCGTCATCCTGTCATGTGGTTACATTGCATGGTCCAGTACCCACTCGTTACTGTGTACGACCTTCTTCTATCGACTGGTGCCACACACGCATCACTGTCATAACAGCATGCCCTGTACGAGCCAAAATCTCATGGTATGGCAAACCCGTTTCTTGGAGACCAATCATTCTGCTTGGTTCAAAATCACTCACATGCTGACATGGCAGCCTTTGATGTCGACGAGACATACTGACACTTGCTTTCACTTCGTTTGACGACTCTTCACTGACTGAGCTTGGCATAACAGGATCCTTTCTGGTCATATACAAGAGGGCGCTGCTGGGCCTACATGTAAGCAATCTCTCTGCAATCGTAATCAATTATTGCTTGTATACTGTTCTACACATCCTCAGAGTTTGGAGTGAATTTTCTATCAATTGGCTTGGTGTAAATTCTCTGCAGAAATATGAATTTTAAAAACTGCTCAAAGGCTGATTGGACTGTATCAGTTGGTAGTCTAGCTGTAACGTGAGTTTGTAAGCATATGTTATTATAGCCATAATGAGTTAGTGGTTAAATTAAATTATTTTATTTATCCTGTGGACTGATTAATAAAAAAAATAAATGAAATAGAATCTATACAAAAAATGTTAATTTTCATGCTATATATACGAATATACACTCTCTATCTAAAATACAGTACACACTGCACACACTCACCATGCTTGTGGAGACCTTTGCAGAAACTGGCATCCTATTAGCTAATGTGATCTCCTCTGTTCATATTTCAAGCTATTTATCCCTCAATCTGACTTCATCATCACCGTGACTAAAGCCTCTCCAAATTTTTACTATATACAACCTCCATCTACACACCATCCCGTTTCCTTCCACAAAAAAAAAAAAAAAAAAAAATCCTGCCTTAAAATGACAAAGACAATGTTAGGATGATCTGGTGTGGATATCCAGCTTCCAGATCATCCGAAAGAGTCCACAGAAACACAACAGTAACTTGAGAATGGTAATAGGGAGCAAGTGTGTAAAACAACAATCTTCAATATATAAAACATAGGATATTAACTCTCTCTGCACACACATGCCATTTTTTTTACAAGTAATAATACTACAAAAAAGCATATTGGTATACTGAGTAAGGATGGAATATACTCAGAAACAACAGACAACCCATGATAAACAGTCATGTGATCCTCTATCATCAGAAATTAGATTTGCAGTACTATAAGACACAACCCTGTAAGGTTACTGACAGGAATTAACTGCATTAAAAAGAGTAAGAATTTCAAATTTCGATTTATTGGACCTAATAAATTAAATTGGAGTGTGTACTATAGTGCTTAATTCAATTGAATGCAGTTTTATTATTGCAAGTACCTCCCTTTGGGCAAAAGATCAAGATTATTCTGCATGAACACAAAGACACTAAGCCAACCACCCCAGTACAAGATAAGAGTGGGGTGGGTAGACAGGTCCTCCATGCCTTGGAAACATGAAATAATTAACTTGAGATACTCGTCAGGCTGGCTGGTGAGCGTAGGAACAGTTGGTAGTCAAATTTGAGCAGTTGTGAAGTCAGGTATTTTTATATGTGTAGGAACCAATCTCTGGCTATATATTATATACCCTCCCTCCCTCATAACTTCTTCCTTTTGTCAAGATATGTGTTTTCTCTATATGTTTCCAATATTCATCACATGAGTTATATCACAGCCCTGAGAAGCTCCTGTGCTTGTATATCCCTCAAGGGCTGACCTGATGCCCTTCCATAGTACCTACATTCTACAGTAGTCCTAACTACCTAATGCTACCCTGGCTCATTCTGATTCTTCCCACCAGTACCTATGGGGACAGCAACCATGACGTAAGGTGACCAAAACGGAATGTGGATCTTGGAAACTGAATAATCACTCACATTAATCAACTACACTATAAAAAGTAGACAGACTGCACAAGTACTCATAGGACGGTACTCATAGATTGACACAAACAAACCTAATTTAGGCAAACACATTTTCCACTTAAATGCATGGTCGCTC
Organism: Dryococelus australis; assembly: GCA_029891345.1. Lineage (NCBI taxonomy): Eukaryota > Metazoa > Arthropoda > Insecta > Phasmatodea > Phasmatidae > Dryococelus > Dryococelus australis. The sequence continues at coordinate 19,554,748 of CM057009.1, forward strand.
AACATTTTGCTGGCTAGGCCAGCTTTATCAGACAGCAAGTGGTGAGATACTGTAGTCTGGTGTGTGGTGGTTGGCAAGCAGTGAACCTAGCGGCCAGGAGGCTACCTAGGATGAGGCAGGAAATTTGTTATGTGGCAGAGGGGCGATGTATGGCTGGATTTGGTGATGTACTGGAAGGACAGCATCGCAGAAGACCCCACAGCCAAATTCTGTGACCAAATAAAACAGTTTCTTGCATCTCAAAGCCCCCTCCAAGATCTTTCTCACAAATCGATTCAACTTCTAACCCCAGAAAAACCCACCAGACCTGTCCTATACGTGCTTCAGAAAATTGACAAACAACACAGGCCACCGGGATGCGGTAGCCCCATTAATAGGATCTCGACACCTGCAGATGCTCACCTTTAACCTTGGGTACAGATGCTCCCATCATACATCAAGGATACCTCCTGCCATTTCTTGGAACGCCTGAAAAATCTGAACACCATTAAAAAAGTTTACATGGTTACCATAGACATCACTTCATTGTACACCAATATTCCCCATTCATGAGGACTGTTTGCACTAGAAATCTAGCTCAACCAAAGACAACTCCCCCCTCCCCCCACCCAAAACAAACCTTCCACAGCATTTCCGGTCAAAGCAAGACTAACCTCCAACAATAACAGTTTCAAGTTCCACGACAAGCACTACCTCCAAATTATAGGTATGGCCACGGGTACCCATATTGCCCTTTCTTATGCAAATTTGTTCATGGATAAACTGGAACTAAACTTGCTGAGCCACAAACCAACTTAGCCACTCTGTTGAATGCGTTTCATAGATGACATCATGATATGGGATTCAACTGAGGACAATCTCATCCATTTCCTCAACAACCGTAACTTGCACAGCCTGCTTAAGTTCACCTGGACCTACCTCAATCACACGCAATATTTCTGGATGTGGAACTAGCCTTTTACAACGGGGAAAAAAAAAAAAAAAAATGTTCACATTAAACCCAACAACCACCTTCACTACCTACATTTTGATAGCTACCATCCATTCCATACCAAGAAATCTTTGCCATACAATATTGCCACCAGAGCTAAACGCATCTGCTCCACCCAAAATGACTGAAGCAAACAATGTGATATAATAGTCTAAGCATACTTCGATAGAAGCTACCCCAAATCCCTGGTTCACAAACAAATTCAGGGTGCCACTTTAGCCACAGATCCTTAAACAAAGGTCAGTAACTCAGATATCCCCCTGGTTGTGTCCCCTATCACGCAGGCTTGGGCAAACTCAGAACCATTCTCAACTGTGGACACAAAATTCTGGCCTCATCAACACTCACTCAAAACTTGTTCTCTACAACACCTAGAGTGGTCTTCAAACAACCCCTTCGAAATTCTAAACAAACTGGTGCATAAAAAAAAAAGCTATTTTATGAAACAGAGAACAAGAACAGTAGAAAACTTAGCAAATGCCTAAAAAATGGCAGTTTTATACACATCTCAAGTAGCACCTAAGGTGGGTGACAACCAGAAAATTTATGCAATGACTATGCAATACATAAAGTCTTCCAAGGATGACAGCAACGTAAGTCCCAAAAGCATTATCATGACCCATATTAGCAATATCGAGGATTATTATGGAACATTGCCTGCCCTTCTCCATTTACCGATGATGGCCTCCAGGACTGTGTTACGCACACTTTACGAGGGGAGGGTCAAAAAGACAAAGGTACTGCTTGTAACACTTCTTTTGTTTTATTTTCCCCAGGGCCCTTGGACATGTAGGGTCTATAGCAAACCAATAATCTGGCATTGATCACTTATCACTAATGTCATACATAACCATTAATCTGATTGTTACCAGCACCTATAACACAAAGCATGTAAACATTGCCAGTATACATGGGTAGTTAATCAACTCTTTCTGTAATTCTACAGTATAGGAGCATCTAGGGATAGTGGCATCAGAAAAACAGTGACTCAGCTATAGGCTGTTCACAGTAAAGTGAACACTTTTGAGGCCCTAATTACTTTTTACTCTCAGCCATTTATTATCCTTTAACCACCTTTTCTAAATAAATATTGCCATGTTAGTAATAAGCACAGCGTGCATAATCCACCGCAAACAAAAGTTAACATCTCAGGCTAAAATCAAATATACAGGATGTTCAGAAATTAAACGCCCAAACTGAGGGAGGTGATTCCTTATGAAAAATTAAGTTGAAATTATATTGGGTACTGTATACCTATACGGAACTTTAAAGGAGATAAGAGCATATGAAAATTGGGGTTTGAAAATGTATTTTTCCAAATGCCTTGTACAAGGCCTATAAAGACCGCAGCAAAAAGGTGACGTATGCTTTCCATGTTGATGAGACATATGCATAATGTTGGTCATCCTCTGTCTGTGTGCACTGTTCGGCTTGAAGAAGGATACGTCAGCATATCAATGACGTGCCCTCCACTAGTACATACTCTATAGCTTGCCAAATGGGTGTGTCCCATTCAACTGCATGAGACCTACTGTGGGTAAATCGCTGCCATCCCTACCGTTGGCAGAAAGTACAAGGTATTCAGCAAAAGTACATTTTCAAAATCAAATTTTCACAGGCTCATAGCTCTTTTAATGGTGCCCTGCATATTTTCAACTTTATTTTTCATCAGGAATCACCTCCCACAGTTTGGACGTTTAATTTATGTACATCCAGTATATAAAGACTATTTATTCTAAATGAGAGGGCTAAGTGCTCACTTTACTTTAAATAGCATATATACCAACAATTTCAGGCAGTAAAGTGTGTAACTGTTCCAAGCTCTTAACTGCCACACTTCCATTCTTGGGACAAAGAGAAACCCAAAAAACTGCAGTACTATGTTTGAATAAATCCCTCAGCACCAATTTAACAAACCACAACTTGGGGAATGCGGAACTTCATGTGCCATATGGTCGTCACATTGCTACTCCTAACAAAACCATCATTGAAGCCACACGTCTATGTGATGTCCATGTGCCAACAATTACATTACAGTAAACTGTGGTGCCAGTGCATTGGTTGAACGAACAATCATTCCATCTCCCACAATTATCCTTAACGGCTGGAATTCTGTTTTCTAATATTACCTCTGCACTTGATACTAACTGGCACTTAAACCTCACAGAATTGCCAGTATTGCCTACCATCGATGCATATCACAATAGGGTTCTGTTGGAAAACGATAAACTATTTTCTATACTAGACCCAAGCCACTATGACTACATGTCGATGGCTGTTATATTTATACTTCTTTTAGCTGTTGTTACATTGCATGTAAAACTAATACAAATGTCAACCCTCCTGTCATGCATCAACACACCCACATAAGTGCTACAATTATGGATATGTTCTTGCGAAAAGATTGTTATTGCAATCCTTGATAGTTATTGCAATCCTTGATAGTATCCCAAATTGACGAAGTAAGTATGTCAGTTAATTGTGTCTAAAACTGGTGGTTGCCACACCTTGGTTGGTGGATTATAATTCCCTATATCTTAAGAGTTTGAGGCACAAGGCTACAATTTGTATTATAACAACAACCATACTTTCAGTATGCATAGTTGAATATCAGGCCTAAAGGTCTATATATATCCTACATATGTGTTCATAAGTGTACAAACATTTTTTTTAAATTCGCTATTACCTTACATTCTTTCACACAGGTACCTATGTTATTTAACCTAAAGTATTGTATGTAACTATGTTGAATTAAAATTTTTTAAAACAGGCTAATTATAAGATATGATTGTAGAGTTCTATATATATATATATATATATATATATATATATATATATATATATATATATATATATATATATATATATATATATATATATATATATATATATATATATATATATATATATATATATATATATATTATATATATATATATATATATATATATATATATATATATATATATATATATATATATATATATATATATATACACATTATGTAAGTGAAACTTCTTATAGCTATAAACTTAGAATTAATTCATAACTGTGTTTCAAATGCCAGTGACTATATTTGTCAGTGTATACCTTTATTTTTTGCTGCTATCAAGTAGTTCTACGTTATACAATTAACTTTATTCTTTTATATTTATTATTTTTATTAATCCACACATTGCAGTGCACACAAACTGTGTATTCCTACCGGACTAATCACCCAAAGACACTCCCTAATGCGAAGTGCAAATTGGTAATCAAATTACACACTATACCAGCATAGAAACAACTGTTGTGAAAGACACTCTTGGAAAAAAACCGTGCCTTTAACATGTGAACAGTACACAGTGAACTCACAAATAACAAGCGAAAAAATTCAAGAAAGTGAACATTTAGTAACGCGCCAAGGCGCCTATTACATGTTATGAAAACCTTATTGCAAATTTATATATATTGTTGTTTTCTATTCATATATTACTTTTCATGCTGTATTTAATTCCTTACTAATTGTCATATTTTACTTAGATTAAGTTTTTGTATAACTTCATATTACTGTTTGTATAAATTTTGCTAGCAATTAACTTACAACACGTGGCTTACGCCATTATATATAACATCATGTTTCATAACCACATAGGGTTGAGAAAAGGTTCTTTCAAATAGGTCAAAATCTTGTACTTATCTGTATTTCACGAACGAGAATATTATGTGCCACTGTAGTACGTAAGTATTTTTACTATGCAAAAACAATGCACAATGGCACACGCCGGCACAGGTAGCACATTTTCAATAATGTTAAATATTTCCCTTACATCACTTCTCACTTTTATAACTTGAAGTTCACTGATTATAGTTACTATTTTTGCTATTATTATTTCAGCCAGCTGGCATATTAAATTACAGACCTGTCATTTCCTTAAGAGTAAAATTTTACTGGCATGTTCTAGAGCGCAGTTGGCCATGCACGCGCAAATATTCAAACTTCCTTCTACCCATGTCCATCGCCTAGCATTGGGGGGATTTCTTAACCTAATATTAAATGTGGCATTGGACATACCTCCCTCTATCCTGTGGTCACGCGATACAATGTGCATAGTTAAAAAATTTTTTTTTCGTATTTTTCTTGGTTGACTAAAACTCTATATACTTTCTTTTATGTATTAATTTGTTAGCATACTAAGGTTGTAATTCTTACAGGCTTCCCTATCTTGTCAATTGCTTAACATTAACTATTTCTGAGTTCCCGCCTAATTAATATTCTTGCCAAAAGAGATCTCGAATTTAGCCTTGCCCCTATGATACTGCCATTATTGCATATCGTGAATGTCACCATTCGTCTGCGATTGTCTGAGGCTTGAGCTTCTCGGCCAATTTCTGCTCCACTACTGCTACCCTTAAAAGGCTCCACTCCTATGCTACATGCCTACTACTACCACAGCCGCGACGGCTGTTATTTTGACCACGAGGTTGTGTAGCGGTCATCAAGGTGCCACTTATGAAATCACGTAAAGTACAACGGGTTACGGATCAGAGCTGTTTTCTAAACATGCAATAATGACCTACTGCACTGTTAATATAAAAGGGGTGCTGCAAGCCACCCTCCCCCCCCGTGACGCGACGACGATTGAAGTGCTGCTATGTTGAGTTGCCGAAACCAGTAACGAGAAGGAGAACATCACGACACAGAGGCCTGGAAGAGCTCTAGACCGCTCTACAGTTATTTATATGGTGAGCATAACTTTGATCTGGCAGTTAAGCGTAACACTATATTTTGAGACCCTGTTACCTCTCTTTATGTAAATAATTACTGTACTGGAAAGGTTAAGTGACGTGAGTTAACTATAACAGAAGCAACATTATTTGTATTTGCTGATTAACTATTGCATAATCGATCAATGTAACAATAATAAATGTTTAATAAATTGTATTGTATAAGAATTCCTGGAGTTGTTGGTAAACTATTAGAGCTACGTTCAACCCCCTCAAAGTATGTATCTCCTTCTCTGTTTTGGCATTCAGTAATCAAGAAGTATTAGTGCTGTGATTAGAGTTCGGAGGAAGGGGAAACGTTACACACTGCTCAATTTAAGGATTATATCCACGGGGCGTGTTAGCATTGTCCAGGAGAAGTGTTTGTGGGTGGCCAATGGGGACGTAGTGAAATCCGATGTCGTCGTCAATCTTCATTTCAAAACTGGCCGATTCTCCTGGATATTTGCCTTATGGGTGATTCCACAGCTGTCTCAAGATTTGATTTTGGGTCTGGAGTTTCTGGGGAGAACAAGGGCGGAAGTTAATTTAGATTTCTGTGATCTTTCTTATGGTTTTGCAATGAATATAAATATTAGTCTGTATGTTGATAATATTCCCACTATTTTTATTTCTTTGTCTCAGAAGGACTTGAGTGCAGCACACTTTAAGCAAAGGCTAGAGCAGCTTAATTAAGGAAGAGTTTAGTGACGTGATAACTTCTCGTATAGGGAAATGCGATGTGCTGCCCTATAAATCTGCGCCCACTGACGATATTCTGGTACGTGGCCAGCAAAACTTCACTTCTTTAGGGAAATTAACTATAAGCTTCTGGCCTGGTATAATAGTTCTCTCCACCTCCGACTATTGCTCACCCGGCTATTTGGTAAGGAAAATGGACAGTGACAAATATCACCTTGTTGTTAATCATTCCTTAGTGAATAAGAAATTACACAAAGATCCTTTTCCTTTGTCTAAGATAGATTGTGGCCTTCAATATTTGGGTAACGCTCAAATATTTTCTGTCCTCGACTTGAATAATAGTTCCCATCAGTGCCTGTTAGGCCTATCTTGCCGAAAGTGTACAGCCTTTAGTAAGCCTTGGAGTAAATTCGACTTCCCGAGGATACCTATGGGGTCACATTTCGGAAGTCAAGCCCTTTCCCGTGTTCACAATCATGTCCTTTTGAAGTTTCAAATCAACTTTGTGTTCAATTATAGTGACAATTGGGAGTCGCACTTGATGCATTTACAGCAAGTTTTCATCCACATGCGAGAGGTTGATCTGACTGTTAACCCAGAGAAGGTTACACTAGGGTCGAATAAAGTAAGGTTCCTTGGCTACCTGCTTATGGAAGGTCGTCTGTTAATCGACCCAGATCACATGTCACCCATAATGGGATTTCGGCGCCCCAAGAACATCAAAGAGGTTCAAAGATTTCTGGGATTAATGGGCTACTATGCTAGATTTATTAATCATTTCTCTGAGATAGTGGCACCCTTGAACCAGCTTAAAAGAAAGGGTGTTGAGTTTAAGTCGGGCTCTAAGCCAGAACTAGTCTTTATCTCTTTGAAAGAATTATTGTCGTCACTTCCCATCCTTCATCTTCCGGACTTCTCTGAGAGATTTGTTGTGCAGGTACACGCGTCTTCTTTGGCCTTAGGTGCTGTACTAAGCCAGAGAACTGAACGGAGTTTAGCCCCAATTGTGTTTAGCGAGTCGCAGCCTTTCGGAGACTGAACGCAATTTGGGAGTCTATGAAAAGGAGACCTTAGCCTACATATTCGGGTTGGAGAAGTTTGAGGCTTATATTGAACACGATAAATGTGATCCGTTTACGGATAACCAGCTAGCTGCTTAGCTGGGTGTTGTGTCATCTGCAGCAACTAGGGAAACACGGCCGGTAAGTCCTGTGCTTGTCTAGGTTTCGTTTTAAGATTCATCATGTTCATGGCGTTGAGAATCAGACAGCTGATGCCCACTCGCAAATGTTCGATGCTGAGGACTTTGAGACGTGCCAGTGGCGACATTGAATTTTTTCCAGGGTCTCCCAGAGTTTTTTTGTTAAGTTGCAACAGGCGCAACATGAGGCTCTCAAAATTTGTAATGTTGTTGCCACTGAGGAATATAAGTCCTCCACTATTGTCAAGGCCTTGAGTGAACAGGTGTGGAAGATATTTAGTGCTAAGGTAGAAATTCAAACTGATAACGTGCGGTACTTTACTTCCATGATTTTTAGGGACATGTGTTTCAGGTAGGTCATGGAGCATTATACCTCCAGTCCATATTTTCTGAAACGTAACCAGGTGGAAAGGTTTAAAAAGAACCTCAAAGCATCTCTCATGATTTTTTGCTATCGTGATTACAGTCTATGGGATCAGGATTTAGATCTTATCAACAAGGATTTCTATAGTGTAGTTCACAGATCCAATGGGCCACCTCCATGTCTTCCTTTCTTGGGTCACCCTTTAAATCACCCACTCTTAAACATTTGGAATATCCAACCCTTTCCATCTCTGCTGGAACGACTGCTCGGCCAGATTCACCGAAGGTTGGGGATTGCTAAACAGTCACTCAATGATCTCTTGAGTAAGCATAGAACTGCGGCCCAATTTAAGGTGGGAGACCATGTCCTGTGTCATAGCTATCAGCTCATTGATCTGGGAAGTGATATTTCGAGTAAATTGATACCAAAATTTGTGGGTCAGTTTCGAATCCACTAATTTTCGGGTTTGAACACTGTATATTTGATTTCCCCCTCATCTGGCAAATTTTTAAAGAAGGCACATGTGTGCCAACCGAAGGGTTACACTACCAGACCCAGCTGATATGGCCAACCTTAATGTGTTGCAATGTAGGTTTGTTAAATTATTAATATGTACGCCTTTGTTTCCTTGTTCCCTCATCTTGGTTTGCTGCTTCAGTCCCCCTAATTGTCCGTATTTTTGGTTTTACCTTTCATCCCCCCGAGCTGAACGAGACTGCGGCCTGAGGTGAGAAGATTTCGGTGTTCCGGCTGGTGGTGTTGACTGATGGGCTTGCGTCCGCTGCACCCTCACCCTCAGAGTACTCGAGAAGGAGCCCTACTCTGTCACTGGGTTCTCCCTGGTTGCCCACCCAATGACCATCTCTGTGTGGTTGTCCATGAGTTGTCTATGTGATGTTTAAACTGTACTGTTTTCTGGGACTCTTCCGTTTCTCTTCATTTTCTATGCTTCATCTTGCTCTTCAATATATGTGATTCTGAACTATGTATTATTGCTGAAGTATGGTAGTTGGCTGCAGGGTGCTTTTGAGTAATTGGGAACTTTGATAAGAGGAACTTTTAGCGGTGGAGAATGCACAGTACAGCAGCACAGGTGCATGCTAGATACCTTAACAACTGCCATGCGAAGTGCCGCCAATGCATATTCTCTGGCCGCTCGGACCACCTTCTCCCTTCTCCTTCCCCTATCCAACTTTCCTCCCACCTTGCGGCCAGTATTTTATTGTAATGGGCTTACACTCTTACTTACTGCTCCGCCTGTATCAAAACAACTTCAATTCTTCAGCTGTGTGCTTCGACCGAAGTCGTCGGCCCATTCATCTGCCGTGAGTTTCAATTTCAGCTGATGTTGCCAGCACAGCACTCTTCACGAGAGAATTTCCAGTCAGATTTAATAATGTAATGTTTTATGTTTATTTGTGAATCAAATGTGTGAGCCGAGGAGTGGGAACATTCAGGCGAATGGAAGACAATATGAATGAATTTGTTGTCTTGGCTGTTTGGTCTGTAGTCGGGAAAATGGGTACTTATTGTGACTGCTAACTTAAAAGAGGGCGTGCAGTTTATTCCAGTATTCAAAATTCTTGTTTGGTGGCACGGTAGAAAAAAGTTTTCGGTTTGATATGTTTGTGGGTTGAGAATTTTGGTTGGTTTATTCTCTGTAAATGGTGCTGTTCTGTGTTACTGCTGCCCAGTTTGCTTGCGCCCGGGCATTTTTATCTACGTTGCGGGGTTGCCCATAACCTCCAGTAATGGTATTATAGAATGAGTAGATGCCTTCATTAGCTTATAACATTTTTGTCAGGCCTCCTCCTAATCAGATTTATTAAATATTTGAGTAGTATTTTTAAAGGTTTTTAGTGTGTTTTTCTTATGCATCAGGCACTATATTGTGCTCACACAGTTGTTGCCTTATGCACTTACTCATTTTGTGCTTTGTTTTCTTAATGGAGTTAATAAATATTATACATGTTAATATACACGTTAGCCAAATAGGGTCTTAATCCAACAAGAAAATGTGTCAAATGATTATGTTCGCATTACTATTTAAATAGAGTGTAATAATCCTTATGATGCATTTAGTGAGCTGGGCCACGTGCGTAGTTTATGAGCATTTGTAATTTTCTAATGATAAATAAATAACGAAATTTTGATGGATACTTGAAAAACATACATGTTTTTTGAAATTGAGCCAGTCTAAGATGCATTATTTTATGTCAGGTAGTTACAAGTTATATTGCTATGATAACTTATTCATGCTGAAGTTGAAAATATATGAACCTGAGACTAGTTCGTAAAATACATCAGTTGTACATCACTTGATATTTTAATTGATCTAGTTGTTTCCTAGATTTCTGAGTGAAGTTAAACATATTTATAAACTATTTTTTCTGCTTACTTTTCTAGCACCATTAATTAAACTCAGTGCTTTGGTGTTAATAACAGTGTAGTTTAAATTATAATATAATTGCAGGTATGGCTTTTGTGCACTGGTTGTGCGTGTGAATACTGAGTGGTGTTACTATCGAAAAACGTTGTATACAAATTGAAAAATAGTGTGTTAATATTTGAAGGTTTTAAAAAAATATTTTTAATAAGTTGTTTTTCATGCACCTGTATGATTTTTAAAGTTATTGCCATTTGTTGGCCAATTTTAATGCTGTTATAGTTTGGAAGTTCAATGTACTTGAAAATTGAATATCATGTATTTCTGCTGCCTTTTGTAATAAACTTACTTAAACAGATTCATGTTTATCTAATTTTTACAATCCTGTACAAATGGAGTGATTAATAAGCAAAACCACTGATTCTGGGCTCCTCACAATCCTCATAGCTTCCACGGGAAAGCATTATACAGTGTGGCTATCTCCAGGGGGCCACACACGAGTTAAGGTTGTAAAGACTATAGAATTCTTGCGAGCCCCCTGTTTGGATAACAAAATCTGGCTGACCCACTGCCGCCAGAGTATAGTCAGATTGCAGAACTCCCACGCCCCCCAGATGCCAGCGAGTACTTGAACTGTGTAGACATCAGTGCCGGAACGGCACGAAGTAGAAGTCCAGGGTCTGGAGGAGCTCCAGGCAGACGGCATCCGACACTTCTGGTAATTGGTGATCATAATTCTGGCCAGGCAGTAGGGTGTCATCCCCAATCTCAATGTCCCATTATAATTACCAGATTAATACGTTGGCAAGGTTAGGGTTTAGCTGCGTAACAGTATTCTTGTAATTACTTGTTATACCAAAGTAAACTTATAGTAATTATTGTTATACTGTATTAATGTATCATTGTATTCAGAATAGTGTTTTGTAGAAAGCTCTCTCTTATTTAACAGCCATCTGTAGCAAGTTACCACCCCCCCCCCCCCATGTAGGCCACTATCCGAACAAGAGGTATTGTGAGCATGAGATAAAAGAAGTAGTGGTCAGTAGAAATAGAGGAGAGGCATAGGAGTTAAGAAGGGAGTTACTACGACAGCCCAAAAGTTACGGTAAGGTGCAGCATTTGCAAGTGTGGGTTTTTTGGGCTGTATTTCTTTGATAAAAATGGAGTCACCGTAACTGTGAAGTATCAGTATAATGGTATAGGGCTGTATGTCAGCTTCTGGTGTGGGTGAGCTGGTGTTTATTGAGATCATCATCAAGAGGAAGGCTGCCTAAATTATGAAACAACTGCTGAAAAACTTGGGATTGAGAGGAAATTCAACAACCCCAAGCTTGTGTCCTATTTTGTTCACATGTATCTGCTCTAAAATTTCCAGAGTGCCTCATCGTCCTCCACCACAAAGTCCATATATAAACCCAATTGAACATTTATAAGCAGAACTTAATAACATGGTTAAATCTATACCTCCAAAATCCAAAGAACTGAAAATGAGAATTCTCAAAGAATGGTAGGAAAAAATATTCACAGGAACAAAAAAAAAAAAAAAAAGTAAAAATTTAGTGTTCACCATGCCACAACAATTTGTACCAAACTGTGGCAGCCTCTTGATTAATTTTCTTAAAATTGTTTTTCTAGCAATTATTTTTTATTTGGCAAAGCCCCTTTCTATCATCTTTCCTTGTTTCTTCTCAGAATATAATTTTGTTTCAGTCTATTAACAAAAGTTCCTTTAATGTGAAAACTATTTGACTCATAATCTATACTGTATTTTCTGATAAAAAGATTGTGAATTTCAATTTTTTTTAATGTCTATTAAATGCCGCAAATGGTGGTGAAGTTGTTATGTATTCTATGTATTTGAATGGATCTCTAATGTAGCTGGTTGGTATAGCTAATATACGTAAATATAGAGTGCAGCACTTTAATTAAAGCTCTGACTTTCGTTTGAAATTTCACACAACTTTTTTTATAATTGTAAAACCTGTAATTACTGTGCTGAACTAAATGTCTGTTAAATTAACCCAGACACCAATTTTGTTTACCAATGTTAACTTTTAAAGAAAAAAATTTTTTTTGTCTCTTTCCATGTTCATTTCTATCCGAATGGTTGTTCGATATGTATCGATAGATCATGTTACGACTGTTGGAACTCTTCCAGGAAGGTCATATGTGAAAAAAATTTGATGACTCCTCCTTCATTTTCACAAGCAATATGTAGTTTGTCTAATTTCACCTTGTTTGAACTTTCAATGATATATTTAGTTAGTTAGTTTCTCTGTCCGCTAAGGTTAGTGCATTTGTTGTAGGTTGTGTGTTCGTGTCCCCCATAAATGTTTGTGGCGAAAGCCTTTGATAATAAATGTACTTTTTAATGTTTAGAAATTTTAGTGCGGTCGTCGTCGCAGGTGACCATTTCCTGCACCACGACTTCACCTTGATGTGAGGACTGTAGCTAGCTTTCCCATGGCGCTATTGGGTTGGGAGCTGAGATTCTGGATCGCAGTTTGCAGCATTCGGTCAGAATATTTTTTTGGTTTTTTTTTTGCATGCAGCCCCTCTAATTTCAACACGTAGTGAAAGCCAATGTTTTTCGTTGTCCTTTTGGGACTGTTCCAACATGGTAACAAACAACTATCGGAACTTGAACACAAACTAATAGCAACACAATTTTCTCATTGGACGTTCTTGGTTGAAAACGCTGTTTGTGTACCTAAGTTATAAAAATTTTGTGAGAACATTCTAGTAATAGTGTTTAGGGCAATAGCCCCCTGAATTTTCCCTTTCTAAAATAAGTACTCTTTTAATCATGGATGCACCCATTAGCTTAAAGTCTGAAATGTAACATACAAAAAAGGGAAATGGAATATTATGTCTATTATGTTTGTTCGTGATATATAATACTTATATTACTGTAAACTACATTTTTAATATGTTGTTGCCTTCAAACTTTGAAAAAAAAATTTTTTTTGTTGGTTATATGGGTAATAAACCTATAAACTAAAGTCATGTTTTCATATATACTAACCAACCTAGGAGATAATACTGGCCCTCTTATACAATTAGGTTTTTCAGTACTGAAAGACTACCTTTTTTTAGTCTTATTTATAATTGACCATTTTGTTTTTCTCAAAACAAAACACAAAATTGTGGAAATGTTATATTACCACTTCTTTCGTGTTTAATGTGGGAAAGGCCTACAACAGTGTGTGAGTGAGAAGTAAATAAGGTAAAAGAGTATTTTTGTAGGGACTGGGCTTTCTTTGACTGACTTGTGATTGTTGCACTGAGAGGCCGCACTTGCAGCACAATATTTTTCCTTTCACATTGGCCTCTGGGACTCCTTGGTGTTTAGATTGGAGCCTTTTGGTTGGGCCAATTTCTGTGATTTTGACTCATCTGTTGTTTTGTTGGCTCTGATCTCGAGCACTAGGAAGTTGGCTCAATATTTGTGGTAGCATTTGGTGTGATTCTCTATCATTGAGGTCACTTAATGTTATAACCGAATTTTCTGCTCGTGATATTTTAGTTTTTTTTTTTTCCACCCCCCTTCCTTCTTTTGCGGGTACTACTAATGGTGATTTGTTAGGTTAGGTCTTTTGTAAATATATTGTATTGTGTTTTAGTTTTTTTTTTTGCGGCTGAGTTGAGAAAGATTTTGCGTGGGGCTATGAATGATATTTTACCCTTTGGCCCTATATAGTTTACCGACAGTGATGTTAAGACAGAATATGACATCTGTGCCTCCAAAATTCCCCCTGTTATAGAATTGTTTGGAATCCTAGAGGATGAGCAAAATGTTTTACCCTGTTCTAAAATCAAGCAAAGGCTCGCTCACCTGGACAGGCAAGCAAAGAACTTGTTGACTTCTTCTTGCGAGTCCCTATCTGATGCGCAGGTTGCATCCCTGCAAAATGTTGTGGAACAAGTTTCTGTACTTGCAGAAATTGTAAATTTGGCTGAAGGTAAGTTGTGCGTGGTTCCTACCACACAGCACGAACAAACTATGGCGCATGTATCTGATCATATTGGTGTTCTTACCCTTCAAGGCCCTTCCACCACCACAACTCAAAACCAAACTTTAGGATTACCCCCAGTTGTTACCCAACCTATTCCCACATCCACAATCTCACTCAATCTTGGTGCTGGTATTCCTACAACCATGTCTTCCATTGTACAAACTTTTGGGCCCACTTCCACTTCTATTTTTGTACCCAGAGTGAATATGACTCCTACTATGTACCCAAACATGTACCAGACACACTCAGATATTTTTGGGAAAAAACTTCACCCCCTTGAACGTATGCTAAAAGGCTTAGCCATTAGTGATGGATTTGATATGACAAAATTTCTAGATTTTTTGAAGATGACAGTTCGCTTACATCAAAGTAATTCTGTACCCAAACCCCAGCTGTTAGAAGTTATTTTTCCGTTTATCCGGGGTCAACTGAATGAACGCACACAATAAGCCATAGCCCAAGGTCTCACTTTTAATGCATATCATGAAAGTATTCTACATTTTTTTTATCCCCACCAGACTTTTGACCAAGTTGCGTATAAAACACTTTCATCGCTTGCAAGGTCCTTATAAGCCATTGTCTGTCTATATTAGCACCATCAAGAAAGCCACCAGTGTGCTTAGATAGTCCCTGACTGAATAGGAAGTAGTGGACAATATTTTAGAAGGACTCGAACCCCAGGGGGACGAATAAATATAAGTACCTCACATTTGCACCGGCACAACGCAATAAATAAAACTCTGCTGCATTTGCACCCATAACCACAGGTGCAATTAAATACACTGAACGCAAGTGGGCAGGGCTCTTTTGGCCACAAAATTTCACTCCCACTACCTTAACTACACTGGCCAATGAAATAATTTTTGTTACATCTTCACGGCCACATGGATACGTAAGTTGCAATGGATTTTACATGCACCACTGTGCTTATAAGTGGTCATGAAAAATGTTTTTATCGTGCCAAATAGTAGATATTTTGTAGTAGTTATAACCTAACGACAACTGGCAGATGCTATGTTTATACTGCAACGTTTGGACGTGGAGAGCTGCTTATTTCACTAATTGATGAAGTGTGACGATTGGTGATTAATACGTGGACAACTACATATTTTTAGCAGAAAAGAAATTAAAATTTTAATGGTGCAAAATAATAGATACGCTTGATATTTTGTGTTTGATGTTATTTACGTTAAAGAAGAGACTTGATATAATATAAGCGTTATACAATTTGTGACTGTGTTCAAAGTGTAACCAACCTAATATTGTATTTACTTCTTTTTTGCTTAGAGAACATGCTATTCTTAATGGCTTTTTTTTTCTTTCAGTTCTTTACGAATTTCCATATGGCTGATATTTTCTTCGCAAATGCAATTGGTGCAGTGCCCAAGTTGAATATTTAAGTTTATGTAAGGCATTTGTAGTTTATTTTACATTTGCAGACTTCTAATGATATTTGCTATCCACATTACAGTAAAATACATTTTCCTTTATATGAAATGTTAGGTACATACCTTGCTGAAAGACGGAAGCTTCTTTGTGTACTTATGATGCTAAACTCATTTTCATATGCCTGAGTTTTTGGAACAAACACTTTCAAATCATCCATTGGTAAATGATAGTTTACCTTAACTGACTCTGCTGAATGAATAGTGGATCCAATGTAAGATGTGCACAAGAGACAGTCATTAAGCTGGGAACACAAAAAAATTGGACACTTAAAAACACCAACTAATATAAAGCATATACAAAGTCATAAATTAATTCACTTGTTTTATGTAGGACATTTTTTCCCTTTAGTTGTTTATAAACTACTACACTACTAAATCAACATTAGCAGAAATAACGATTAAAATGTTCCTTTACTATAGACAAGTAAGGAAAATATTCAGCTAAATCAAGAAAACCATAAATTCAGTAGAGAGTAAAAGTTTCAATAAGAAATTATCAATCATAATAATTTGGTATTTATGAAATTATCACATTAAAAATTCAAAGCTAAATAAGTATACAGATAACTGGGATACCGGGACAGGAAGCAAGGAGCTGGATTGTGATTGTCTACCTTCATTCTCTGTCATTTTGGTTTTACGTTTGACTCTCTGTCTTCATTCACCAATAACAAACATATTGGGTTTGGGAGTGACCTTTGTCTGATATAATTTATGCTTTCACAGCTGTTGGTAGTGTGTGCCAAAGTCTGGGCGTATTGTTTCTGTCTGCTGTTTTGTTTCTACTGTTTTGAGTGTTGCCTGGTAGAGTGCATTACTCACTTCCATCAATCGCAAGGTTTGTTTCTGGAGATACCTGTTAAGGGTGCTGTAGCAGAAAGCCATGTTTGTTTTCATTTTTTGTAGGACTATTGTCTTTACTGACTTTATATATAATATAAAAGAAACCCATGGAGGCAAACAGTCCAAAACCTACAACCTTTGGATTGAAAGTAATATGGCCTACCAGACTGGAATACAATAATAAGCAGGCAAGTGGCAATTTTTAAAATATCATATGCATAAAAATTTGAAAAACTTCACATTTATTTCAAAGATAGTGTCACAACAGGTCTATATTTTTGAGTTTTTGCAGTTATACTGGAATTATAGCCACCGATATGGCTAGATGATATATAAAAGTAGGTGTGTGAAGTAAATACTATATTTTCGGACTGACATTTTCAATACTTTTCAGAATTCGGTTGATAACCTGCTTTCACCATTACGGATACTTAAACCATAGTTATAGATTAAGAATTTTTTTCAAAGTAGGTATGTGAAAAACTGTTTTTGGGCTTGTCTTTTCAAAACCTGTTAGTTACTCATTTGTCGCATGTGCTTCATGCATTCAACTACAGTATTGGATTCTATGAGAACAGATTCATTATTCAACCTCATTTGAAGTAATTAAAACAAATATATGTGATTAAATTACATCTGAACAAGGGGTAACAACCACCCTCTCAAGTAATTTGATAAGTATAGTAAGTCTCCTAGCACCTATTATCATTTGGTGACCACTGGGTTAATCCCTTGAAAGCCAAACAAATCACTATACCACATTTAGCTCTAAGAAATTTATAGGTACAGTTGACCATAATTTTCACAATGTTGCTGATAGTCACCAAATTCAGTTTATATGCAACTATCCTGACCCCAATCAAGTTGCTACAGCATTTTAAACACTATGTCATTTTAGAGGCGTGGTGACAGCAATTTTAAAGCCACTGGATGCAGAAATATGAAATTCAGGCCACTCTATATAACTCATACAAGGTGATACAGTCCATTATACCTTAAAGTCATTCAGCTTAGCTGGCAGCCATTTTTGTAACAATGAAGATAGAACAACTAAATTAAGATCATGGATAGTCATCCCAATCCCAGAAAAAACTGATGTGTAGCTGACTATGATGTTTTGTTTCAACAACTGTGCGATCAGGGGTGATGTAAGGGGAAGAGGGTCATTTTCATGCTGCAGGCAGCAAATGGAGTGTAGGCAGCTCAGGGAACAAGTGGAGTGGTCTTGGAGGTAAGCATGCGCGTGGAGAGCTGTGATTGGCTGAAGGCCAGGTGACGCGAGCAATGATGCCAGGTGCGGCATGGTTGATGGAAGCCAGTTGTAGGAGGATGTAGTTTTCTTAAAAGAGTTGTAGTAGGGAGAGTTGGAGTCTGGAAGGCGCACACTCAGAAGGCGGGCACTCGAGGATGGGTGCACTTGAGGAAAGTCGTCACACGTGGAGTCGCGAGAGAAGCAGAGATGGAGAGTAGAGACATAGTAGAGTCCGCGGCCTACTCGTAGCAGGCAGGCTGGAGGAGCCTAGTAGGTCAGACAACATGTAGGCCATTAAAAAGATAAGTAATCTTGGTTATGTAGTTGTAATTTTTATTGTAGGGGCTCCCTCCTCCAGTAGGCAGAATTATATTAAAGTTAAGATTTTAACAACTGTATGGTCTAGAAGTTGAAGTCTTATAAGTCTCTTAGGTGCTAAAGTAACTTCGGCGAGGAGGACCTAATGTGTTTTTCTTTTTAGTATGTGATCCCTTTTTGTGTCAACGCCCACAAAAGCCTATTTCTGTTGAGTTGGTAGGTCAGGACTTTGTTATCGATAATGTGAATGAAACAGTGTCAATAAATTTTTCTTTAGAGTAAACAGATGTCTTCCTCCCGGTGATAACTTTGTGCTCCAGTTGCAATGAATGAAAAAGGCTAAGACAAATAGAAGTTTGAAATTTAGAGTAGATTATGAAATTGCAGTTTACTTTGTGGTATTAAAATGAAGTGAAGTTCATTCAACATTTTTTGTGTTTTTGTGTTGTGAGGTTACTTAATTAGTGTAAAAGACCAAAGTTATGTAAAAATCAGACATTTTTAGTTTTTTGATGTTTTAAATGTACAAGATGGGTACAAAAGTACTTATAACCGAAGCTAAATTTCATAGAATATAGAATTTTATTTATTATTGAAGGAAACAGATTTTTACTAATTATTTTGTATTCTATACATGTAAAATTCTAATCACGTATTTGTTCATTCATTCAAGTCATTTTAAACCAAAGTTTTGATACAAGTATTTTTGTATTTTTTTTAAATTTTTATTGCCACTTTGAAAATTGATATTTTTGTGGTTCAATAAAATTTTATCTATTTGGATTTATTAAAAATAAAGTTTTTCTGAACATCTCCTCTGTTATTTCTAAATGATACAATACCTTTCTCCCCCTTTTATAAACTTGGTTTAAAAACTATTTAATGAAATTAATGAAATTCTTCATAAACCTCTCAATGTCCTTTCTAAAAAGATTGCGTACTACCTTTTGTGGAGATAGCCCTGTGTTACAACTCTATCATTATGTTGTTTGAGTTTGAAAAGTTAGAAGACGTCCGAGATGTAGGATGGAGACATTTCATTTTATACAGTGTTTTTCTAGGAGATAATTTGCAGCTATAGATACGCTGCCGTTTAATGGTTTATGTGGGGTTGAGATAGAGTGTCTCAACATTTAAGAGGTCTGTCCCTGAATAGTCGTTGAGTTGTTTAGTGTTTGAGCAAGTGGATAGTGACATAATATACCTTTCCTTTACCTCGTCTTCCATTTCATTTCCTACCCCCCCTGTATCTTCTCCGTCTTCTTCCTCCCCTTTTCCACCTTTTCACAATATAATACTTATAATTCAGTTCCGTAACTAGTATATCTGCACAGGTGAACAAATCATGTATATGAAATTAAACTGGACTGTGAGCCATGTCCTTGGAGGTGCCCAGAAATGATTATTTTACAAATCGTTTTATATACTATCATTATAAAATATTTATTTCACACACCACAAAACTTGGACAAATTGTTAAGAAAATTACATTAATACTTCTTCAAGGGTTAAATTATGTTTTACTATTTATATATTAAGAACAATGTAATATAACATTAGACCAGATCGAAAACAATAGTTAATGCATAAAGAAATGATCCCACAATTCACCTATGATTATTCTGGAAGTATCTCAGGAAAACTAAATAAGAAATGTTAGACTGGAAATTAAAACTATGCTTAATATGAGCCTATTCTGTAAGCTTCATGCTGCCTACATGCACAACTCAAATATATTTCATATTCGTTTCTTTACCATAAGCATATTTTTGTTTGAATTGTAATCATTTTTTATTTGCTTTAAATTGAAACATCTGCATACCACAAAGCTTCCATTTTCTTCGTAGACATTAGTTATGTCTTAATCACTGGGATTCTTTTTACTTAATCCCATGCATTCATTTGTACATCAATAAGACAAATGAATGAACTACAATTCTTGACATATCTATATTAATTACCCAGGTATATACAACCTTTTCCTCATCACCAAATAAAAATTTTCAACACCAGGTACAAAATCACTTAGCGAGTGCAAAGCCCTCTTTTAGTAGCTTCTTCCAGAAGAAACAGACAATTTATTGATGAGATATTAATTAATTTTAATAAAAAGAAGTCTTCCAAATAAAAGTATACCCCAGAACTGTATATATGATCTCCCTTTCTACTCAAGGAAAATGTTAACACCGGCCACTAAGTCAGTTTTGGCGAGTGCAAAGTATATTAAGTAGTTTCATGCCAATTAATCAAACAGTTTATTGAAGAAATTATAATTTATTTCAATAGACAGACATCTTCCAAATTAAAGTATACCCCAAATTTGTATATACACCGTCCCCTTGTTCCAAAAACAAAACGTGCACAGTAAATTAAATGGTGAAGGTGGGGTGTGTAACTCGCACTGATATTGGCCAGCCTTGCTATGCATGCCATCATAAAAGGCAATTAGGTGCAAAGAGGTGCAAGAAGAGGGGATGGGTTTAGAACAAAGCTTCTTTTTGTTACATCATGTGTCCCATTTTTTTTGTAATTTTTTGACAGTTTCGAAGAATGGCCTTGTAAAACTGCCACCTTTGTGTTACGTTGAGTTGAGAGATTTGAGCTGCTCTTAATGAGGTCTTGAGAGCTGATGAGGGTGAAATGAGATAGTAGTGGAGCAGCACCAGAATGCAAGGATGAGGGAAATGGGAGATCCCCAAGAAAACCAGCATGCCAGCGGCATTGTCCATCATGATTCCCACATGTGAAAATCCAGACACACCCAGCTGGGGATTGAACCTGGTTCGTCTATGTGAGAGGCAAGCAGTCTAACCACTCAACCACCACAGCCCCAGGGAGGGAGAGGGGGCGGGGAGGGGGGAGAGAGAGGGGGGGAGAGAGAGAGAGAGAGAGAGAGAGAGAATGATGAAAGAGACAGAGAAAGAGAGAGAAACAGGGAGAAACAAAAAGAGAAAATGAAAGTGACAGAGAAAGAAAGACAAATATAAAGAGATAGGAAAAACAGCAATAAATAGGGAGAGACAGAGAGAAACTGAGATAGACACACATAGAAAGAGGAAGGGAGAAAGAGAAAAAAGAAAGAAAAAGAGAAAGATAGATGGAGAAAGAGAGAGAGAGAGAGGAAAAAAGAAAGAAAGAGAAAGTGTGCATGCATGCACACAGTTTAGTTATTGTGAAGCTCACACACAAAATTGTCACCTATTAATTCTGTATTTATAATCACTTGCAGGTATAGGCTATTCATGGTAAAGTGAACACTTTCAAAAACTTTCTCATTTGGAGTACTAGTAAAAAAAAAACTTATTTTATTTTAGCCTGAGATGTTAACTTCTGAGTGTGGTGGAATATATACACTGTGTTTATAACTTACATGTTCATTTTAATTCAAAAAGGTGATTAAATGATAAAAAAAATGGATGAAAGAAAAAAGTAACTAGGGCCTCAAAAGTGATCACTTTACCATGAATAGCCTATGACAAAATTAATAATTTGTTTAATGGTGTGCCTGTGAATAGCATCCCATCATCCTCTTTAGTGGTGCAATCACCACTCTGGTTGAGCTGTTCAAATTATCTTTGGCGGTACAAATGATAACTCCAGTTTAACTGCCTATATTGTCAACAATGCCATTTACAATAGAATCAACAGCATTTAAAAAATATATTGATTCTATCTGCAGGGCTGATACCTCAACATCCATGTCACTTATACAATAAAAACCTTTGTGTTCAATTATGATGCACAAAGACATTAAGCATTTGAATTTGCAAAAATATGGATTGAGTTATGCACAAGTGCAATATTTGAGGTTCATCTTTCACTAGAAATAATAATTCGCACACACATGTGGAAACATGTAAAGCCGCAGGACCTTCACCTGTCAAATTGCATCATATTTAACCTCCTTGATCATAATCTACAAGTGTACTTCCCTCTACATAAATAATTAAAGGTGATCATTTTACAATCACGTCAGTGATCACACCCCAGAATCACTGCAGGTTCTGGGGCAGTTAATGTCAATGTTTTCGTAGCAGCCAAGAATGCATTCCACTGTCATTTAAAGACGTACATAGCCCAAATAAAGAACTGTTTGTCAAATGATATCTGCACATGTTAGGCTTACATGGAAAAAATTATCATTGGCTAACTCGCCACATAGTTACGAGAGCAAGGTCTACTAAAATTCAATATGGCTTGAGTGTAACTATGTGAAATCTGTACTGTTTGAGAAAGATGTGGACAAAAGGGCCTTCAAAACATAGAATATACCCTTTTATGAGGCCAGAGATATTGATAATGGTTTAAGGACATGTGTAGAAAAGATATGCTATGACAAGGATATGCACAAAGAGAGTGGATGGGAATGTAAATTGTTGAAAGTTACTTGTCTACAACTCTCAATCAACAAGTTGAAACCACTCTGTGCCTCCTCTTAGATTGAGCTGCATGCAGCAATCAAGAAGAGGTGTACAATAACCTACCTACAAAATACCAGCCACCACATGTATTTTTAATGGGCAATTATGGCATGTTTTGTGGAAGTGGAAAATCTCTGAGAAAATCAATAAGAGATACTTTGAGCTAGAAGCAAAATTTGAATTTTCCAGACTAGAGTCTGTGACTGCGAATCCACCAAATAAGTCTTTTTTGAGAAACAACCTTACCACATTGGTTAATGTGTACTTGCTCGACACTGAGGAGAATGTTTTGCCTGTGTGTATAGTGAAAGAAAAAAAAACCAAACACTTTGACCTGATGCTGCTGATGACTAAAGATGGGAATACCCACTATTGCAATGAAAAATTTTTTCACGCCTCATGATTTTCCAACTGACAGCTCACAAATGTATAATTAATACCTGTAATAGCTGCTTCACTTACTTTGACAATCAGTCAAGAATTTCTGGACTTATATGAGCTTTATTTAGAAGATTACAAGAAATACTGCAAGTAAAATCCCCCAGCAAGAAATGAGATTCACAGCTGGATAAATATGGCAGGCAACCCATATTTAAATTAAAAAATTACCATCACATGATTAAATTGGCAATCATTGTGTATGTAGACTTAGAGACATTGTTTAAACCCATTTAGAGTTTTAAACTGGACTCCAACTGCTCCTATATGCATGCCTACCAGAAACATGAGGCGTTCAGCAATTGTATATACGTGGGGTGGACAATAATGTATTATCTGAATTGCTTACCGCATATTAGCGAAAATAACCAATATTATAAGGGGTCCAGATGCAGAGAATCACTCTGTGGAAACAATATTGGATATAGTGGACAAAGGTAACGTATTGACAGATATACATGCCACTTAAAAACAGGCAACATCACTCACAACCACTGAAAGGACCTGCTTTGCACAAGCAAAGAGATACTGATATTGCACATCTACGTTAACGAACAACATCACCTGCAATCTGCTGTGGCAAAGACATCAGAAACTCTCATGTTCTTCCATAACTTGGGCTATGACATGACTTTCCTCATCAAGTAGCTGGGGTATGAAAAAATAAGGCATTTTTATCATTCCACATATGAGTGAGAAAATAATCAAATTTTCGAAGCTGTTCAGAGAGTGATTTTCGATACGGTTTGTGGACACATTTAGTCATGGTTTACAGTCATGCTTCGCTGGCTGGATACGTGCTGCCTTCAGAATTTAGCACCACTGTAAACGTCTTTAAACAAAACAAGCTGCCACTAGTCATACACAAAGGTGTGTTTCTGTACAATTATTTTGATGAATGGGAAAAGTTGATAAAAGTCACAGCAAGCATTCCATAACCAACTCTAATGTTAAGTCTATTTGGATGTATTTGGCTGTGCAAACCCTGGGAGAGTATTTGGACTTGTATCTCAAGACAGATGTGATATATACTGATTCTACCCAATGTCTTTGTAAACCACAAGGAAACATGCATTTTGACTACAAGCCAGACTGCGCATACTTCATCAGCACCCTATCTTTTGATGCTGTGCTGTAAACGACAGAAATAGATATAAAATTACTCACCAAATATAATATACACATGTTTATCGAAGAAGTATACGCGAGTGTAATGTGGTGACAAACAATACCTATACACAAGAGGCATACAATCCCAGCAAGTTCACCACCTTCCTGCAGTACCTGAATGCAACAACTTGTATGAATGGGCCATGTGATTGCTGCTCATAGTGCTTGACATAAAGGGGATTGATACCAACATGACATCAGAACAGTATCTGATGATGGAAGACTGGTTACATCATAAAGTGCGACAACATGTATACTGTAGCCCTCCCTGCATGCACCACATAAAGATTTGATATTTCTGCCAACTAACAAATGTCCCCAAGGTTCGAAACACATGAAGCCAATTATAATACTGGAACACAACACAACAGATGATGATATTGGAATATAACAACTATATTGTTCATTACCACAACCTGAAGCAAATGCTGAAACACGGATTGAAGCTCATCAAAATTCACATCACGCTCCAGTTCAAGCAGACTGCATGGTTGCAGTCTTACATCAACCTGAAAACTATGAACAGGTAGGTAGTCCAAACCAATTGGGAAGGAATATTTTAAATTTGCCAATAATCAAACTATCAGCAAACTGATTGAAAACAAAAGGAAATTACAAAATTTTTTACTTATTTACAGCAAAAAAAAAGTATGAAGAAATTGGTTGGTAAATCCACATTTTTGGGGTGAACAATCTATGAGAGGCTCTTTCCCTAATGCACCTGTAGCATGAATCATTATTTTTTGCCAACTTGATATATGCATGGTTTACAGTAATTGACCTAGCACAAAGTGGCACTGTTAATTTTGTTTTTGGCAGTTTACTAGTTTCGGAAAGCCAGTGAATTGTCGTATTTATTTTATGATTCAGTTAATTATTTTGTATCAAGGGCAGAGAAACTTGTAGTAAGGATTGCAACAGAACAACATGTACCCAGGAGTCGCAAATATGAATTATGAACAGTTAAGGCCAGCCTACAATTGATTTAGCACAGGTACAGAACGTGTGATAGCACAGAACACACACAAAGCTCAAATCTGAAAACCTACAATCAAAACAGCACACTCATAGAACAGACGGATGTTTAAACAAAACAGACGTGAAAATGAATTTAAACAAAACAGACGTGAAAATGAATTTAAATAAAACAGACATGAAAATGAAAGAAACTATGCTCGGTAAGTTTTGTGTGTGTGTTGGTCACACTGGAATGGAATAAAATATTGTCGACAGTTGTTTACTTTGCTGCTTGTGTCACAATTCTAAGAAATATAATAAACTATACCGTATATCTTAACATACATTGCTTGTACAATAACAATTTGAATCAAAACAAATCAATGTTTATATAATGCCAAACTCTCCAATTACTAGTCAAATTCATTAATTTTGCAGCCATTTTGATCATCACATGAATTTGGTGGTATTGATGTTCTGATTGGCCACACATGGCGCACACGCACAGGAATTATAGGATATTGGTCAACTTTCTATGTGTGGATTCTGTGCTAAATTTCTGTGCTTGTGTTGTGCGTGATTGTAGGCAGCACCATTCAAAGACTTGCATTCTACTTTCTGTGCATGTGCTATATTCTGTGCTAAATCAATTTTAGGCTGGCCTTAAAACTTGACAGGTTATATAATAATTTGAATTTTTCTTTCATACAAGCAAATTTTCGACTCGTCCACTAAAACAATATGTAATCAAAGATGATACAGACCATGTCCGAATTAACAAATATCGTTATTTAGTTATTTTGTAAATTCGTGATTTGGTAGGTATAAATTTGGACGCTGTAGACAGTCACATGTTTAGCAGTCGCGGCAACACATTATTACATTAATAGGGCAAAATATTTTTATCTAAATTTAATGCTTAAAATTGACGTAATATTTCTGTAATCATCATCACTGGAATACTACGAATACATTAATAAATAGGAAAATATTAAATTATGCAATAACGACTATAAAAAAATCTTTATTTGATAACTATCTACCAAAAAGTAATTGGACACCTGTCCACAATGTTTGCTCGGTGGTTGTAACCCCGTTAGAATCTAGTAAGGTCACCTCTTGAGGCTATAACAGCATCCACCCTGTCTGGCATGCTCTCAATGAGTGTTTGCAGGGCATCCACAGATTCGTCACCATTCCTCTTGCAACCATTCCAGGAGTTGAGTAATGGATTTTGGCCATGCCTGACGAGCCCTCACCCAGCGATCCAATTCGTCCTAAAGATGTTCTATAGGGCTGAGGTCAGGGCTCTGGGTGGGCCAGTCTAATCAGCGAACATTGTTGTCGGCGTACCACTGCATAGTAGCCCTTGAAACATGGCACCTAGCATTGTCCTCCTGGATGTAACACGGGTCCATTCCGTAAAAACCCCACAATGTTGGAAGCATTTCATTATATATATATATATATATCATGCGCGCACACACACACACATAGAGCAAATGACTTCCTTGCTTTTTAAAACATTGCTTGTGTATTTTATGTACGCTTATTTGTTTTAAGTCATTTTTTTACACATTTGCACACGTGTTTAAAAAAAAACATGGCACTGATGATGTCATTTTGTATTTTTGCTAACATCCGCTGGATACAAAATACAAAATTACCAAATATGTCATTTTTGTATACAAAATTGGTTCACGTGATCATTTTGCCAACAAAATCTGCCAATTCAGATATTGCCACAGTCTCGTAAGAAGAGGTGCAGAAAAATGGTCTCTCATGAAAGACGTTAAACTAAAGTCTCTCTCCCAACCCCATCCAATCCACTGGCAATAAAATTAATGGAGGCCCAGCGGTATGACTTAACGATAACAAACACAAGGTAGAGTGGAATAGTAACCTACATTGATCATAGCATTTGTTTACACTCATTGTTTTATTCATAGATGGAACAGCTGTGGCACAAGGATACATTGTGGAAGTGATAAATTTCTAGAACTGTCAAAATTTATATTAAATATTCTGAATGCAAGTACTAGTTTTTTTTCTACATGCCATGTGTGTTTACAATCAGTATTTCATATTTATTGTACATGTTTTGTGTGTACACAATCTGTGAAAATGACCAATAATAAATTTATCTTGCTTTCGGTAGCAGAATAATTGCTATTGTTTTTAATCTGGCGATAAACAATTCCCACATTTCCTCTATCTGACTTAATCCAGAAAAAGTATTAATGCTCTTTTTTCTAAATAAAAATTATTAAACTTTCTTAGTTTGAAAATTGACATGCCTGATGTGCTTTTTTAGTACCATATAAATTTTTATAATTTTTTAACACTTGACAGGCCTATTGCTATGTTATATAAATTACAAATTTGTTTCCATCATCTAATGAATTTTTTTTACTCAGAGTATAGAGTATCGAAAGTATTGAGGATATCGAGCTGAAAACTGTATTGAGTAACATGGTATCGTCCCACCCCTAGTTATCACATATGTCTGCAAATGATAATTTCTAGCAAACAATGACCTACAAATATTAGACTCATTCATAACCCCATCTGTACTTCTCACACACATATATTTTTTACTGCTTCGTGCATCATGTTTGAACACATAGGTTTTAGTGAAGCAGCATGGGTGTAGAGGTACCAGTCCTGCCAATGTCATTGATGTAGTTGAACATGCTGTCAATGGTACGGTGATTGGAGTCTTTAATGACATAAGTAGCACAGCCTGAGCCAGCGATTGTACTGCCAAAGATGAGGCAAGCAGCTTAGCTGGAGCCAGCGATGGCACCACTAAATACTATTTGGGATGCCTGCCACAAACATTAAAACATTAAACAAACATTTTGTCTTGATCTCAATAGGACATTAAAAATATGGAATAGGTAAAAATGTTTGTGTAGGAGCTGCGCAATAACTTAATTGCACATTGTGTAGGAAAATAAATAAACGGTACTCTAAAAAATGTATAGCATTTTTGTAGTTATTTTCATTAAAAGCTACAAAGGCCTTCTACCATATGTTATGGTATATACATTGACATGACAAAAGTTATGGGATACCCATCTAATAATGTGTAGCGCCCCCTTTAGCCCAAAAACTGTAACTTGACGTGGCATGGACTCCACAAGTGGATGGAAGACCTCTGGAGAGATGTTAAGCCATGCTGTCTGGATAGCTGCTGAAAGTTCCCTGGTATTTCTAGGTGCAGAATCTTAGGTGTAAATGGCTCTCTCTATCACGTTCCATAAATGCTCAATTTGGATCATGTTGGGGGATCGTGCTGGCCACTTCTTTCGCTGGAACTCTCTCCACAATGCTCTTCGAACCAGTCCTGGACATCCACAGCCCAATGAGACAGCCCATTATCCTGTTAGAACATCCCATCATTGTCAGGAAAACTGAAGTCCATGAACGGCTGCAAATGGTCACCAAGGAGAGCTTTGTAGTGGTTACCCACTAGACTGATAGCTAAGAATGTCAGGAGAAAAAAGATAATCTGTCACCTATCACATTAGATCATAAACTAAGACAATGCCAACTCTGCCCACCGTATATACTTGCAGAGCCGAAGATGTCACTTGACATAATACCAATCATGAGTGAGCAATTTGACATCATCATTAAATATTTTTCCAATTAATGCAAGTAATGCTGAAAAGATAAGTTATCAGTGCATTCTAGCAGGAAATTATGGAAACTATGGTAGCTATACCGTAACTTGAGGAATGAATACATATATATCTTGACACTTCACACCATTTACTAAGTAAGATTTCATCATAAAATAAAATAAATTTGTTTTTTAACTTGAATGAATATTAAATATTTTTTACCTGACATACACTATGCCTACAAAACTAATATGGCCACAGGCTCTCATAAACAGATGGGTATGCATACATACAAGGATAAAGGATATAACTGCTGAACACTTTTGGGTATGTCCGGAAATACTGAATCAAATCATATGGATGGTGCCCCAAGGTCCGCAGAAGACTGCAGAGCACTTCCGAGTCGAGAAGTTCTAGAAGAATGGCCCCCAGATCTACTGACAACAGCTGAACCCTTCCGAGTTGAATTGGAGTAAGCATTCCACCGAGCCAAACAGCCCCCATTTCAAATTCATAGAGCCAAAACACTTTTGTATACTACTTACGTAATATCTCTTGAAAATACACTTTTTTCATGCTGCCACACAAAAGAGGATGTACTCAGATATTTTCAACAGTAACAACACTAATTTATGTTACTGAATACATGAGTATATCATATAGGTTAATATCCAAATATTTTGATGACACATTTTAAATTCATGTAGCTTAAAGTACTTAAGATTTGTTAGTTATTACTTTAACTATTTACTCAGTACAGTATCCCTAAATGGCGAAAAAAATGTAACTTTTACTGATAGAATTTAATTATCTTGTATACAAGATACAAAATTTTGGAAAGGAATAAGAAGAAAAAAAAACAAAATGCAAATTAAAATTTTATACCATACAGAAAAAAACAACTTGTACTAACATTGCTTCTGAATTTTAGCAGTTTGCATAAACTATAGCTTTCTTTTTGTTTATTTTTTGAACTCGGGACAATGCAAGGCATGATGTTTACATAGTCTATTTACAGTTACTTCCAACTTTTTTCTGAAACCCTGCTAAAGTTCTACTTTTAGGCAATTCCTCCACCTCATGCAAACAATCATTGAATAAGTTCAGAAAATTACACCAAAGGGACAACATACTGTATTTGTGGGCACTCAGTTTGATAATATTTTACTTGAGAATTATTTCTTACAAGACATTACTAACACCCCATTTTCTTTCTTTTCTCAGTCAAATTAACTATTGATAATGTATATTATAATTTATACATGAATTTAATAATAGTTCATTTTAACCAAAAATAAGATACTTTCATGTAAACACATGTATTAAATACTTATGATAATTCTACATGGCATATTTAGGAAACAATCAAACACATCATACATGGTTTGATTTTTTAAAAGTCTGAATCATATAATGTGAAGATTCTTTAAATAGAATATAATGCATCTCAACGTGTACTTGTTAAAATATGGTACACGAAGGCTTGAACCACAGACGGAGTCCCTACTCCAGCTTTGAGTGATGTGCCGACACAAAAAGGTAACCAAAAACTTCACATCTAGCGATAAGAGTATCAGGATGCATCGTCAACAACTGTGAGCCCTTCACTCTACCACTCCCATTTCACCGTCTATCTAATGAATGTAAGCAGAAGTACATGAAACATGCTGCAGACAGTGACGAATAAAACCAGCAGCGCCTCATGTGGTAAGGAAACAAAAACGTCACCATCTAGCCTGGCCTTGATTCTCGGACCCTTCCTTATGGTACGGATAACACCACTTCTCAACATCCTCTCGAGAAATGAAGCCCACTGACTCTCAGTCTAACTCTGTTAAGGACCTTATTTATACCTAAGTGTCCACCTGCTGTGATATTATACAGTTATTTTAGCACTTGAGGTTCTGATCTTTGGTAGGACCAATTGAAAGTCAATATGTTTCGTATCATTACTTCCCCAGTTCCTGTAAAGCACACCATTCTTCAGTGCAAGGGAATTTCACTGTGCCCAGTGTGCTGTTTTAGAATAAATAGTAGCATTGCATTTATACACATTTTAATCACTTTTTAAATTGTTTTTCAGGTTCACTTTTTAAATTCCCCAGTTTCATTTGTCACTGAGTGTAATTGTCCAAATTTTTCCTTTTATGCCACAGTTTAGAAGTAAGGCTTTATAAGTTTAAATGTAAGGCTGCATTACAAGTTTATCTGCACTGCGTGGCACTTTCAAATTCACAGGCTTCAGAACGAGGTGACGCAATTTTTGAACTTAAGTTTTTTTTTCATGATTCCCATGCCATCAGCATTTTTGTAGTTTTGAGTACGCCATGCTGTAATGTTCAGCCAATAGGAGGTCGCGAGCTCCGGCCAAATGTGTATTTTTAGATTTGTATTGTGGAGGGGAGGTAGCTGCACGCACCGAGTCACTGGCAGAGAGCCGAGGAATCGTTCTTATATTCGTAGAACCACGGTAGAGGTAACAACCGTGTGAGTGACCAACTTCACCCACACTCGCAAGCGCTGACGACCGGAATTTCTTTTCTCGTAAATCTATCTTTGCTTAAAAAAATACTTTTTGGAACTCAACAACTACTTCCGTCAAATTCATTTTCACGGGTGTGGGAGGTCGATAGGTGCCGAGGGGGAAGGTTTCTTTGTCCTCCCCCTTATCTTCATAATTTTTCCTCGC